>CM077153.1:294380588-294886925 GCA_039583875.1 Platanthera guangdongensis
AAAGTCTACGGCGAACATAAATTTTACAAAACTTCGGAAATTCGCCGAGCCTCGAATATCGCTCGGATCGCGACGAAACTTGACGAGCATGTCAAAAATTAATTAATTTAATTTCCTAACGTGAAGTTTTCCATTTTCGTCAAGGATTCGCGAATTTGGCCGCCTCGACCGAACAGACGCGAAAACGCAGTAACGACGATGCGCCGTCAACTCCACGTTAATATAACGCCCATTACATCATTATGACGTCACCAAGAGGATTAAATATTTGTCGGAAAATCAGGGACGTTACAGTCACCCCTCCAAAAAGGATGTTTCGTCCCGAAATTTGGAACATGAAACAAAACAAGAGGACAGAGGGAGAGACATGATAGAAGAATTCATTAAATAAGAATACTAACCAGGGAAGACTAGAAGAACAACTGAGGATGAGATTCTCTCATTGCGGATTCCAATTTCCAAGTTGCACTTCTAGCATCCTAATTGCGCCAGAGAACCTTAACCATCTGAATTGTCTTCTTTCTTAGCACACGATCTTGCGTCTCCAGAATACGGACAGTCTCTTTGGCATACGAAAGATTAGGCTGCAACAGGGGTACTGAGTCTTGGACATGTCGATCACTACGAACATACTTTCGCAACTAGCTCACGTGAAACACGTCATGAACACTAGGGAAAGAATCAGGCAATTTTAGTCTATAGGCAGAAACTCCGATGCGCTCCAGAATCTGAAAAGGTCTCACATACTTGGGATCTAGCTTATGGTTCCTTCCAAATCTCTTAACACCTAGTATCGGAGAGACCTTCAGAAATATCATGTCCCCAACCGCAAACTCCAGATCAAACCTACGCTGAATTACATACTTTTCATATCGCTCCTGAGCCAGTCACAACTTTTCACAAACATACGTCACTGAAATGCTCATATCTTCTAAAGCATCCGGACCGAGCAAAGGCTTCTCACCAACCTCAGCCCAAAACAGGGGAGTTCAACAACGTCTCCCATATAAGGCTTCAAAGGGCATCATCTGCAAACTCTCCTGATAGTTATTATTGTAAGCGAACTCCATCAGTCTGATGCGTATATCCCAAGCCTCACCATGGTCCAGAATATAGCATCTAATCATATCCTCCAAGATCTGATTCACTCTCTCCGTCTGACCATTTGTCTGAGGATGATAGGCGGTAAAATACCCAAGGTCAGTACCTAGAGCTCCTTGCATGCTTTGCCAGAAACGAGACATGAACCGGGAGTCTCGATCTGACAGAATACTCGTAGGTACACCATGCAGTCTGATAACTTCGTCCAAGTAAAGCTCAGCTATCTTCTCCATCGAATAGCCAATCTTGAAAGGCACAAAGTGGGCACACTTGGTTAGTCTGTCCACAATAACCCACACTGCATCATGCCCTCGGGGAGATCCCGACAAACTGGTTATGAAATCTGTTGAAGTTGGAGACCGGGCGGTCTGTCTTGGCGGGTTAGAGACCGCGCGGTCTGGCGGTTTGACTCGGCGACTTGTAAACCGGGCGGTCTAAGCAATCTTCACAGGCGACCTCTCTGCTTCTCTTGTTGTAAGCCGTGCGGTTAGTGCTTCTGTCTAACCGCGCGGCCTGTGCGGTTTACTTTGTACAGTCCGCTTAGCTTGTAAATTTTAGTCCCACATCTCTTATTTGTATTCTCTCTTCTCTCCTCCATTCTATATAAGGGAGGGCATACCTTTGTAATAGTTATCATTTTTGGATAATAAAATTTCGATTATTCAAAAGTTTATTCGGCTTGTTCTCTTCTTTTCGCTTCCTTTCTCTACTTTCTAACATGGTATCAGAGGACACGGTCTTTTCCTCCTGATTCTGTGTACTCTCTGTTGTTCGCGGCTTGTCTTCCGCGTTCTGCGGCTTGTTCTACTCTCTGTTGTTCGCGGCTTGTTCGCGGCTTGCCTTCTCCTCTGTCCGCGCGGATTGTTTCTATCCGCGCGGCTTGTTTCTGTCCGCTGCCTGTTTGCGCGGCTTGCTCTTCTTGTTTCTCTTCTCCTCCTGCTCTTTGTCGCAGCGACCTGTTTCCGTGTCGCCGCGCTCCTTGCTCTTTTCTACCGCTCCGACTTCCTAGTCGCTGCGGTCTGTCTCTGTCCGCGTGTGTTGTCTCTGCACTCGCGGTTTGCTGCTGTGATCTGCCTGACCGTGCGGGTTGTTCCTTTCTTACCCGCATCTTGGTCGCGGTCACCTGCTCTTCTCCTCTCTTCTGTTCGCTCGGCCTTTTTCAGTCCGCGCGACCTCTTCCCCGCTGTGCCCTTGACCGCATTCTCGCAACTGCTGTGATCTGCCTGACCGTGCGGGTTGTCCCTTTCTTACCCGCATCTTGGTCGCGGTCACCTGCTCTTCTCCTCTCTTCTGTTCGCTCGGCCGTTTGCTGTCCGCGCGACTTCTTCCCCGCTGTGCCTTGCTCTGGATCCTAGCCGCTCGTGTTCAAGCGGCTTCTTCCCTTTTATTCCCGCCGCGGTTTCACGCGGATTCTTCCTTGTTTGAGCGGCCTCTCCGCCTCTTCGCTCTTAGCCGCTTCTCTTGTTAGTCGCCGCGACCTCCTGGTTTAGTCGCGCGGCTTGTGCCCTGCACCTTGGTCGTGGCCCTTCGTGCCGCTGGTGTGCTGTCACCGAGACCGCTGCAGTTTCTTCTTCCTCCCTTCATGGCGTTCGCCTCGGTTGTCACGTCTTCTGGTCGTGCACACGTTGTTACTCAGGGCAAATGGCTGATCGACACTGGTGCTACGAATCATATGACCGGCCATCTCCCGTGTTTCTCTCTCCTAGAAAAACATGCTCGCTTGCCCCCAGTTACTCTCGCTGACGGCTCTTCATCATCTGTTCATGGCACAGGGATAGTTCATGTCACCCCGTCTCTTCACTTGGCGGATACTCTATATGTGCCTCAGTTCCCGTGCAACTTATTATCTGTTACATCTCTTTGCAAGCAATTACAGTGTTCCGTCACATTTACTTCTACTTCTTGCTCTTTTCAGGATCCGGACTCCCAACGGACGATTGCTACTGGGACTGAGAGTGGCGGCTTATACTTCGTCGACAACATTTCTGCTTTTTCCACCTTCTCCTCCACCTCCACAGATCTTCTCCAATGGCATCTCCGCCTTGGTCATGCTCCTCCCCGTCTTCTTCATCAACTTCTGCCCCACCTTCCTCCTCAAAGTCCTCCGCTCAACTGTGAGGCCTGTCAGCTTGGCAAGCATCACCGCTCCTCCTTCCCTCCAAAGCACGTTCGTAGCTCTACCCGTCCGTTTGATCTTATCCACTCCGACATCTGGGGTCCTTCTCCTACTCTTACCATTGGTCGGGGTAGTTCCTATTTTGTCACGTTCATTGATGATTTCTCTCGCTGTACGTGGGTGTATCTGTTAAAAGATCGCTCCGAATTATTCTCTGTATGGACATCCTTCTATCTCATGATCAAAACTCAGTTTGATGTTTCTATCAAAGTTTTTCGGTCTGATAATGCCGCAGAATATCTCAGTCGTGACTTCTCTACATTCTGCATGCAAAATGGGATTCTTCATCAAACTAGTTGTGTCTATTCTTCACAACAAAATGGTGTAGCCGAACGCAAAAACCGACACCTGCTCGATGTCGCTCGCACCTTGATGACCCAGATGCATGTTCCTCGCTCTTATTGGGGCTATGCTGTTCTCCTTGCCTGCTACCTCATCAATCGCATTCCCTCCACGGTTCTCCATGGCCAAACCCCGTTCTCCATTTTGTATCCGGGCAAGGAGCCGTTTCATCTCCCTCTCCAAATCTTTGGATGCACTGCCTTTGTGCATGCCCCTTCTGCCACCCGTGATAAGCTCTCCCCTCGCTCCACCAAATGTGTCTTTCTGGGGTATTCCACCACTCAGAAAGGCTACTGTTGCTTTGATCCCGTCCTTCGTAAGCAGTTCGTCTCTGCTGACGTCACCTTCTTCGAGAATACCTCCTACTTCTCGGATGCCTCTTCTCCTCTTCTCCCAGCTTCTGATTCTCCTGCCATTCCCCTCGTTCCCTCGTCTCCTCCTACACTCTCCACCACTACACCGTCCCCCCCTCCTCTTCCTCCACCTCTCTCTCTCCCTTCTCCACCACCCTCTCCCTCCTCTCCGCTGCCGTCGCTCTCTTCTCCCGGGCCAGCTTTCTCTACCACGGATGCTCCGGATGCCGCGGGCCCGGCTGACCTGGATCTTCCTATAGCTCTTCGCAAAGGGGTGCGGACGTGCACCTTACACCCCCTTGCTGCTGTTGTTTCCTATGATCGTCTTACTCCTTCTCGCAGGGCCTTTGCACTGGCTATCTCTGCCACTGCCACACCCCGCTCCTATCAGGAGGCCCTTGCTATTCCTCACTGGAAGATGGCCATGGATGAGGAAATGGCGACCCTCACTGAGCGGGGTACCTGGACTCTTGTTCCTCCTCCCTTTGGCACTGATGTTGTTGGCTGTCGCTGGGTCTTTGTGGTCAAATTTAGCCCAGACGGCACTGTGGATCGGTATAAGGCTCGCCTTGTGGCTAAGGGCTTTACTCAGACCTATGGGGTTGATTACTTTGACACCTTCTCCCTGTGGCTCGTCTCAGCACAATCCGGGTTCTTCTCTCTGTGGCCGTCAATCGGGATTGGCCAATTTCTCAGCTGGACGTCAAGAATGCCTTCCTTTATGGTGATCTTCACGAGGCCGTTTACATGGAGCAACCTCCTGGGTATGTTGCTCAGGGGGAGACACGAGTATGCCGGCTGCAGAAGGCAATTTATGGCCTCAAGCAGAGTCCTCGAGCTTGGTTTGACAAGTTCAGCAGTATTGTGGCGGCTGTTGGTTTTGTGCGAAGCTCTGCTGATCACTCTCTCTTTATTCGCAAAACTCCTTCTGGGCTGGTTGTTCTTGCTGTATACGTCGATGATATTCTTCTCACTGGCGATGACCAGGAAGGGGTAGCCCTGACAAAGCTACATCTTCGCCAACATCTGATCACTAAAGATATGGGCTCTCCAAAGTACTTTCTGGGGATCGAACTCTCTCGGAAGCCCGACTCCTTAGTTCTCTCTCAGCGTAAGTATGCCCTTGATCTTTTAAAAGAGGCAGGATTGACTGGAGCTAAACCTGCCCGATGTCCCATGGCTATTGGGGAGGACAAAACCTGGACAGATGATTCGCCTCTTCTTTCAGATAGTTCGCGATACAGGCGTCTGGTTGGTAAGCTCATATATCTCACAGTGACCAGACCCGACATTTCTTATGCTGTGGGCAAGGTGAGTCAATTCATGCAAGCGCCCAGGGATTGTCATCTTCAGTCCGCCTTGCGGATCTTGGAATATGTCAAAGCAGCGCCTGGGAAAGGATTACTGTTTCAGAAGAATGGTCATCTGAGGATTGAAGCCTACTCAGATGCAAGTTATGCTGATGACAAAGGGGATCGCAAGTCTACCTCAGGTTTTTGCACCTTTGTTGGGGGAAATCTGGTGAGCTGGAAGAGTAAAAAGCAGTCTGTTGTCTCCAGGTCCAGTGCAGAAGCTGAGTATCGCAGTATGGCGTCAACCACTTGTGAGTTGAAATGGTTGCGGGCTCTCATGCTAGATTTAGGAGAGGTGTACAACCATCCTCTACCTATGTTCTGTGATAACAAGGCCGCCATATACATCTCCAAAAATCCTGTATTCCATGAAAGAACAAAGCACATTGAGGTTGACTGCCATTTCATTCGTGAAGAGATTTTAAAAGAACAGATTTGCACTCCGTTTGTCACATCTGATAAAGAGCTAGCCGACATCTTCACCAAGCCAGTCTCCGCCTCGTTTCTGCATGTTTGCGACAAGCTGGGCATGATTGATATATATGCTCCAGCTTGAGGGGGAGTGTTGAAGTTGGAGACCGGGCGGTCTGTCTTGGCGGGTTAGAGACCGCGCGGTCTGGCGGTTTGACTCGGCGACTTGTAAACCGGGCGGTCTAAGCAATCTTCACAGGCGACCTCTCTGCTTCTCTTGTTGTAAGCCGTGCGGTTAGTGCTTCTGTCTAACCGCGCGGCCTGTGCGGTTTACTTTGTACAGTCCGCTTAGCTTGTAAATTTTAGTCCCACATCTCTTATTTGTATTCTCTCTTCTCTCCTCCATTCTATATAAGGGAGGGCATACCTTTGTAATAGTTATCATTTTTGGATAATAAAATTTCGATTATTCAAAAGTTTATTCGGCTTGTTCTCTTCTTTTCGCTTCCTTTCTCTACTTTCTAACAAAATCTATGGATAAACTCTCTCATTTCCAACTCGGTATGTCTAAGGGCGTTAACTTACCACTCGGTCTTCTATGATCAGCTTTGACACGCTGGCAGGTATAACATTCAGATACAAATCTTGCGATGTCGTTCTTCACACCTGACCACCAAACAATTTGCTTCAAATCTCTGTACATTTTCACGGAACCAGGATGATAAACAACACTTGAATCTTGTGCTTCACTGCATACTCTTACCCGAATGTCCTCAACATCGGGAATACAATATCTGCTGCGATATTTTAGGGTACCAACGTCATCAATTGAAAAGTCAGGTAATTCCCCTTCCTCAGTCCTACTGCGGAGGTGCTGCAAATCAGGATCGTCTTTCTGATGTAGCTTAATGAGAGTAATCCACGAAGGTTCTACTACCTCTAAGCTACTTGGTGAAGCGCTACTCTCAACGGTTGTGTCCATTAATAAGAACTCTTCTATTAAGGACTGCATAGTGAGGTTAAAGACATGCGCGAGCTTTCGGCTCAAAGCATCCGCCACAACGTTAGCCTTGCCGGGATGATAAAAGATATCAACTTCATAGTCCGCAACATATTCTAACCATCTACTTTGACGCAAGTTCAGCTCCTTTTGAGTGAAGACATGTTTCAAACTTTTGTGCTCCATATAGATTTTGCATAACACTCCATACAGAAGATGCCTCCACAACTTCAAGGCATAAATGACGGCAACAAATTCTAAGTCATGCGCGGATAATTCTTTTCATGGACCTTCAGTTGTCTCGATCCATACACAATCACTTTGCCGCCCTGCATTAACACGCATCCGAGTCCTACTCGCGAAGCGTCCACATAAACAGCAAACTCTACTCCTTCTGTAGGCAACGCCAAAACTGGAGCAGAACAGTCTTCTCTTGAGCTCTTGAAAGGCTCCCTCACAGGCATCACTCCAAACAAAAGTTGCGCTCTTTTACGTAAGCTTGGTCAACGACGCAGACAACACTGAGAATCCTTGCACAAATCTTCTGTAGTATCCAGCCAACCCTAAAAAGCTCCTTATCTCCTTAGGCAATGAAGGTCTCTTCCAGTTCAAAACAACAACTATCTGTGCGGGATCCACTGAGATACCGTCCTTACTTACAAAGTGTCCTAGTAATGACACTTGAAACAACCAGAACTCACACTTGCTAAGCGTCGTATACAGCTTGTGCTCCCCTAGAGTAGTCAAGACCAAGCGCAAGTGCAAGGCGTACTCTTCTTCATTCCTGGAATATATCAGGACATCGTCAATGAATACAACTACAAACTTATCCAGAAAGTCCTTGAACACCATGTTCATCATGTCCATAAAAGTTGACGGTGCGTTCGTTAATCCAAACGACATTACCAGAAATTCAGAGTGACCATATCGGGAACGAAAAGCAGTTCGTAGAACGTCTGACTCATGGATTCTTAACTGATGGTAGCCCAAACGAAGGTCAATCTTCGAGAACACGGAACTACCTCGCAGCTTGTCAAACAAGTCATCGATCCTAGGCAACATATATTTGTTCTTGATGGTCACCTTGTTTAGCTCTTTATAATATATGCGCAGCCTCATCATTCCATCCTTTTTTTCACGAAGAGGACTGGTGCACTCTAGGGGGAAGAACTGGGTCTAATAAATCCGCACTGCAATAACTCATCCAGTTGAGTATGCAGCTCCTCTAACTTGCGCGGCGACATGTGATACGATGCTTTTGCAATAGGGTGAGTGCCTGACTCAAGATCTATAACGAACTCCACCTCTCTCTCAGGAGGAAGTCCAGGAAGACTAGCAAGAAAGACATCTGAAAACTCACGCACCATAGAAACGTCCTCAACCGAGGCACAACAGGTGCAACTTCCAGAACAGAAACAAAAACAAGGAAAGAATCACAGCCAGACTCTAGAAATTTACGAGCCCGAAAGCAGGCTAAAATGGATTTCTCGAGAAGGGCTGAGATTTACTCGAGAAGAACTTAAATATACTCGGGAAGGACCTAGATATACTCGGGAAGAGCTGCAGATATACTCGGGAAGAGCTTGGATATACTCGGGAAGGACCTATAACTCCCGAGAACAAAATTGGGTGAACAGTTGTTTTTTGTCCTGATGAATAGTGGATTTTGCAAATTTATCCCAAAATTAAACTATAGAAATGAATAGAAAATGACATTTTTGAATAGTGTTTACAAAAATTATAATAATAGACTAAATTATCGTACTAATTACGAAGGGCTAACCGCGCGCCGATTCAAACGAATTTCGCTCCCTAGGTAAAAGCCGGTGCTATGAATCTAACAGCAAAATCAAAACCAAAATCCGACGAGTCGTTCTCGAGATATAAATTTTCAAAGTCTACGGCGAACATAAATTCCACAAAACTTCGGAAATTTGTCGAGGCTCGAATATCGCTCAGATCGCGACGAAACTTGACGAGCATGTCAAAAATTAATTGATTTAATTTCCTAACATGAAGTTTTCCATTTTCGACATGGATTCACGAATTTGGCCGCCTCGATCGAACAAATGCGAAAACGCACTAACGGCGACGCGCCGTCAACTCCACATTAACGTAACGTCCCTTACGTCATTATGACGTCACCAAGAGCACTAAATAATTATTAGAAAATCAGGGGCGTTACAAAAAGTGGGGCTATGAAGGGATCCAACAACTTCAGTCCATAGAATCTTATTTACTATGTTAATAGTGAGTAAACTTACCATCATATTAATAAGAATTTGCATTTAAACACCTTCCGATCATAGTATCTACGCAAACAAGCGACACAATGGTGTGACCTCTAGCCTCATAAAAAATATTGAAATAGCACAAATGCTCTTAAATATCCTCGTATCAAGAAATTTAGGCTTTGTTTGGGGGTTCTTATTTTCACCGGTCAAGCGGTTACGACAACATGAATCGGGCCTTAGTGCTCAATTTATAAAATCAAATCCATGAGAAGAAAGGTCCTTATGAGTGTACAACCCCATATTCGTTGAGTGAGATCTTGGGTCCGGGTTGGTCAGGTCAAGCGAGTAAAATGGCGAAAGGCCTCCCGACAAGACAGGCGAAAAGGCTTGCGCCTGGGTATGCGGGAAGCCCCCAGGGTCGGCAGAGTCCTTGTTGAAGGCGCTGAGTAAAAGCTCCTCCACTCAACACTTTTTAGCCTCTGGCGTTGAGTGAAGCCTTTCCACTTAACGCTCTCGACGCCTTTTCGCCTCTGACGTTGAATGAAGCTTTTCCACTCAACGCTCTCAACGCCTTTTCGCCTCTGGCGTTGAGTGAAGCCTTTCCACTCAACGCTCTCAACGTTTTTGGACTTGGTCATGTTTTTTATAAGAGCAGACGAGTGGGGTAGGCAAACCCGCACTCGACCGGATATTGGCCTTTTGACAGGGCATACATAAGGTTTTTCGCCTGAATGAGCGGGAAGCCGAAAGGGATCGATAGAAGGGTTTCCGCCCAATATGATGCAGAGGTAAAATTTCCTGAATGCCCTTAAGTCTGCATCTAGCTCCTCAGAACAGCAGAGTTACGATGTTGGCAGACCTAGTTGGGCTGCAAATATCCTTTTAGAACAACGGAGTTACGTTATTGGCAGATCAGATACTGGGAATCTATAAAAAGACCCACAGGGTACCTCAGAAGGCAAACATTCTCATTTTCTAAATTCTTATAGCACTTTCTAAGGTATCCTTAGCTCAACACTTGTCTAACGAGGGGAAGCGCTCTGAGATCTTCCGGATTAGTGGAAGGACCTCTGTGTTGTAGTCCAGGGTCAGTTCCTTAATTCTCGGCAACTGGTCAAGGGTCTGAGTTTGAGAGAAGTAGGTGTTAGCTATACCCCAAAATCTGAATTCTCGTTGGGGCTGATTTTTTGTTCCAACAATGAGCCTGCCCAACATTCAAGAACACATTATGTTGAGAGATAGGGAGTGTGCCCCACCCCCCATGTTCACTTTATCATGGGAGGTGGGGTTGACTAGTCAACCCCATGATCTCCCAATTTGGGAGAAAATCATGGGGGAGCATGCATTATAAATGATGGTGTAACCCATCAATTGCCCCCCAAATCCTTGTTATCCGAGAGCGAAGCGAGTGAGGGAAGAAGGATTTCCTGCTGCCCCCCTTTTTTACCGTCATGACAACCTCCGTCGAGCGGGTGGAGATGGTGAAGGGAAGTGCTTCTAAGGTATCAGGAGCAAAGCTTAATGAAAAAAATGATGGCTGGAGAAAATGCTGACGCGGTTGCGCGCGTCCTTGCCATGCGGTTGCAGGCCGCGCGCATGCGTCCTGTCTAGGCATGACCAGGCTGCGTGCGACCAGGCCGTGCGCGCTGGCGGGCGACGCGTGCAACTAGGCCGTGCGCATAGCCGGCCGGGCGTGCGGCAGGCCGCCCGCGGGGCGGGTTACGCGAGGAGGGACGCGCGTGGGGGGCCACGTGAGGCGAGCTGCGTGTGCGGTAGGCCGCACGCGAGGAGGCCGCGCAAGGCGGGCCGCGCGCGCCAGGCCGAGCGCGAGGCGGGCCGCGTGCGCCGCAGGTCGCGTGTGAGGTGGCCATGCACGGAGGACCGTGCGCGCGACAGGCTGCACACGGGCGGCCTGTGCGAGGCGGCCGCGCGAGACTGTCCGCGTGCGCGGCAGGCCGCGCGTGCCTCGGTCGCGCGCGCGCCCTGGCCGCGAGCGCCTTAGGCCGCGCGCGCCCTGGCCGCACGCGCCTAGGCCGCGCGCGCCCCCAGACCATGCGCGCGCATGCCTAGGCCGCTCTCGCGCGTGCGGCAGGCTGCGCGCCTGCGGGCTGCACGTGCTTCGGTTGGGTGCGCTCTATGGATGCGCGCCTCCAAGTCTTCATTTTCAGGGCAAATCTGACCTTTTTTTTATTCCCGTGTTGTGTAGTTTTCGAAGCATTCTTCCGGTCCGATGCGCCTGCGCTCCTATTTAGCCGAAGATGGCGTGGATATTTGGAGGAAGAAGTATGGTCTTCCTGCCAATTTGGAGGTGAGGATCCCACGTGCCGAGGAGCGAGTCCAGAATCCTCCCCGTGGCTGGCTGACGATTTGCGAAGTTTATCTGAGGTCCGACTTTCATTTTCCGCCGTGCGAGAAGGTGATCGAGATCTTGAAGTTCTATGAGGTGCCAATTTCATAATTTGTCCCTGTTGGAATTGCCCGAATTATGGGCTTAGCTGCATTCTTCCGCGAGCATGAAGGACGGCTTTTCTTGGACCAATTCAGAGATTGGTGCGACGTTCGTTCTGATGGCGGCGAACGGGTGGAGGTTCGCAACAATAAAAGTTGGTTGGAGTTTGAAGCTCAAAAAGATCGTCGGCATGGGAACACCCTATTTGGGTATGTTAGGAATTCCTGGGGCCTTCCCGAGGCATGGGAAGTGCTATCGGACCGCTGTCGTTGAGTGGGGGGGAAGGAACGAGATTTTTCTCCAGTGCTTGGGTTTTCCGAGCCTCGTGAACTAGCCAACCGTCTCTTCAATATTTTTGTCTATGTGGAGGAGAAGCGTCTGCTGCGGTGTAGTATCTCCTCTGACACAGCCCAGGTTGTCGGGAGTTCTCAGGAAGGGAGACAAAAGAGGAAGGCTGTGGCGGCCCCTTCTGTTGTCCTTGACACAGTGGTGGCGGCGACCCCTTCTGATGCATGTCCCGAATCGACTCCCGAGGTGCAGATACTTGCGTCCCCAGTTCCTCAGGTGTCTCCGGAGGCGGTGGCCCCTCGGATGTCCTCCTCTTTGAGGGCAATGAGTGATGCGGTAAGTGCCTTGGTTTGTTGCGGAGATTTTTTGTCATCTTCA
Source organism: Platanthera guangdongensis (assembly GCA_039583875.1). Lineage (NCBI taxonomy): Eukaryota > Viridiplantae > Streptophyta > Magnoliopsida > Asparagales > Orchidaceae > Platanthera > Platanthera guangdongensis. The sequence continues at coordinate 294,392,673 of CM077153.1, forward strand.
TTATTTGGTACTAACTTTCGCCTTTTCCTTTGTGCAGATAGAGACTCAAGCCCAGATTGCGGTGACCTGGAATGATCACTATGTGAGTTTGAAGGACGGGTACCTTGCCCTTCAGGAGAAGCTCTGGTTGACGTCGAGCTTGCTTGCTTCCTTGAGGGAGGAGCATGATCGGGACGTTGTGCGGTTTCTCCGGACCGGGTCGGTGCTGAAGTCCGAGCTAGAGGACGCACGTGCGGCTTTAGAGGTGGAGAAAACTCTGGTGGAGAGTACCACCCAGATGTTGAAGCACTCGAAGGAGGAGACCTTGGGCTTGGAGACCGAGTTGCAGGCGGCACGGGATGAGGTCTCCGACCTCGATACTCAGCTATGGGCAGCGAAGGCCCAAGTAGAGATGTTGTATTCTGACAGCCATGCATCGGAGCTGAAGGCCACATGACCTGTAGAATAACTGGACTCGCTGGACTACATGCGAGACCGCAGCTTGATTGCGGAGGAGGTTCGCGACGAGATTTGGTCCAAGGAGGTGGAGCCGCAGATGGATGATGTTCGTGAGCTAGCGCTTCAGCGCGGTGTCTTGAAGGCTTTTTGCCTAGTTGTCAAAAGTCTGGGATGCGACACATCCGACCTTAGCTTTGCGGACATTTCTGAAGATGAGCGTTCCGGCTCGGACAACGAGTAGTAGCCTTTTGTTTTTGCATCCGTGTATTTGTACTTTGTCGTTTAGCCAGTTGTATTGTTTTTTGACGTTATTCTTTTCATGTCATCTTAGCTGTCTTGTATGGTATTAGTTTAGCTTTGTTTGCGCGTATTTAGTCTGTGGCTTCGTTTGTGCGGCTTAAGTTTACAGTTGAGTTTGCGCGAGGGCTGCTCGCGGCTTCTTCGTAAGGGGGGCAGGCCCCCACAGGGTGCGCGAGTCGGGCTCGCAGCTTAGGTTGCGCGAGGGCTGCTCGCAGCTTCTTCGTGAGGGGGCAGGCCCCCACGTGGTGCGCGAGTCATGCTCACGACTTAGGTTGCATGAGGGCTGCTCGCGGCTTCTTCGTGAGGGGGCAGGCTCCCACGGGGTGCGCGAGTCGGGCTCGCGACTTGGATTGCACGAGGGCTGCTCGCGGCTTCTCCGTGAGAGGGGTAAGCCCCCACGGGGTGCGCGAGTCGGACTTGCGGCTTGGATTGCACGAGGGTTGCTCGCGGCTTCTCCCTGAGGGGGGCAGGCCCCCACGAGGTGCGCGAGTCAGGCCCACGGCTTGGATTGCACGAGGGCTGCTCGTGGCTTCTTCGTGAGGGGGGCAGGCCCCCACGGGGTGCGCGAGTCGGGCTCGCGGTTTGGATTGCACGAGAGCTGCTCACGGCTTCTCCGTGAGGGGGCAGGCCCCCACGGGGTGCATGAGTCAGGCTCACGACTTCTTCGTGAGGGGGTCAGGCCCTCACGGGGTATTTGAGTGCATTAGCTTTCTCGTTTAAGTGGACAGTACTTGCAACATCACGATGAAATACTTAAGCAAAGATAACTTCTGCGGGTCCAGGCCTGTGGCTTACACACACCATAGAGTTTTTTGTTCTGAAGAAAGAAATGCATTACACAATCAAAAACATAAAGTTGGGCATCCCTGGTAAAATCGGCGCAGGTTTTGCGCATTCCAGGTGCGGGGGAGGGTCTTTCCCTCAGCGTTGCGTAGCTTGTACGTTCCTGGTTTCACCATGGCTGTGATGACAAAGGGTCCTTCCCAGGTCGCGGATAGCTTGTCGCCTTGCGTTCCTTTCCCAGCTGCCTCCAGAGTGCGAAGGACCAAGTCTCCAACGTTGATTGGTCGGGGCCTTACCCTGCGGTTGTAATAGCGGGCTGCACGCTGGTGGTAGGCCGCAGTGCGGAGGGCGGCCTCTTCGTGGATCTCGGAAATCAAATATAGATTGTCCCGGAGAGCGTCGTCGTTCGTCTAGGGGCTGAAGTTGGAGACCCGGGGCCTTGGGACGTCGATGTCGACCGGGATTATAGCTTCAGTTCCATAACAAAGATTGTACGGTGTTTCTCCAGTCGAGGTCCTTTCCGTTGTCCGATACGCCCTCAACACGTTGGGGAGCGCATCGACCCATTGCCCCCCAGCGTCTTCAAGTCGCGCTTTTAGTCCCTTCAGAATGGTTCGGTTGGTTACTTCCACCTGCCCATTGGACTGAGGATGTGACACCGCCGTATGCCGCAACTTGATTTTTAAATCCTCGCATAACTTGGTGAAAGATCTCCCCGTAAACTGAGTGTCATTGTCGGTGATGATAATCGCTGGTATGCCAAAGCGGCAGATGATGTTCTTCACACGAACTGCTTCGTGTTCTCCTCAATAATTTTTGCGAGAGGCTCCGCCTCCACCCACTTGGTGAAGTAGTCGATGACCATGATAATGAATTTCCTCTGTCCCAAGGCCTGCTGTAGCGGGCCGAGGAGGTCTATTCCCTACTGAGCGAATGGCCAAGCTCCTTGCAACGTGTGAAGGGCAACGAAAGGTTGTCGAGGGATGTTGGCGTGCAGCTGGCAACTCTTGCACTTCTGAACGAAGTTTGTCGCTTCCTTTTTCATGGTTGACAATAAAAACCTTGACGGAGGATTTTTCGGGCCAATGCCTTTCCTCCTAAATGCTCTCCGCAGACTCCTTGATGAACCTCGCGGAGGGTATAATCAGCATCGATTTCCGTTAAACACTTCAGGTAGGGTCCTGCGAAGGATCTTTTATACAGTTCTCCACTGATCAGTGTGAAGGTGGCCGCCCTCATCCTAAGGCGACGAGCCTCCTTAGGGTCTTTCGGCAATCGCTGGCATTCTAAGTATTCTACCAATGGAGTGATCCACGACTCTTTAGGCTCCTTGATTTTCGCCACCTCCCAAGGCCCCAGAATGCTGAGATAGGCAATTTCTTCGACTCGACGCCTCCTTGACTGATAGCGAGAGAGAGACGTGGCTAGTTTTGACAAGGCTGCTCGGCTGTTCTGCTCTCTACGAATGTGGACAATTTGGGCTTGTGGTATCTGAAGTAGGAGAGATTTCGCAAGTCGAAGGTACTGTGCGAGTTGTTCACTTTTTGCCTCAAATTCTCCTTCCACTTGGGAGACGACGAGCTGGGAGTCAGAGTAAATCGTTAACTTTCTAACGCGACAGTCGATAGTGTAACATCCATAATCTGACGCGACATTTATTTTAAATTGTAGGGTCGAGTCGCGACGAATTTTGATCGAGACAGCGCGTCGTCAAGGTATGAAGTTACTTTACTTTATGATAGCGACATATAGTTCGTTAAGTGCGATAAAAATAGTGCGTGTCGCATTTTAATTTAATGGCGTAGGCGCGACAAATTGCCTTGACACATAGGAGATGAGATGAATTGTCTCAAATGGGGTGCCAATAACATAAATCTCCCCATCTCTCTCATGCGGTTAATGCATAAAACCGCAAGCCCAATAAATCCCGCACGACTCTTTTCCTTCACGGGAGAAAACCGCGAGCAGCCCGACGCCCTCTCCGCAAGCCGATCCCGCGATTTTTTCCCTCTCCCGCAGCCGACGAGCCCGACGCTTCCCGCGTGCTCTCTCGCCGGCCGAACCTCCTCCGGAAACCCTCTCCGATTTCTTCTCCTTCCTCTGCAGGCATAGATGGGCATTCATTTTCCTTCCTTAGCCGTGGAAGTGCCGGATTCAACCCTAACCGGTGGAACTTGGAATTTTTCAGTTTCGGTGAGTTTATTCCTTCCTTTTCTCCATTTCCTCACAGAAACCCTTCAATTTCGGAGTAGTATAACCTAGATTTTCTTCCTTGTGCCCTAATTAGGTTTTGGAGCACGGTTTCCACCGCGAAATTTGAGTTGGGCGCATTGGAAACTTCAATCCCTCCCACGTAAAGGTAATATGCGAAGTTAGCACTTTTATTTTCTGTAACCCTAGCTATTTTGGAGATTTTCCACCGGAAACCCAAAAAGGGGAACAATTATGAATATAGGTTTGCCTTAAATTGCAGGACTCTAGTAGGTTTGAGGCAACACGCTGAGTTTTCCATACAGAAGAATTTCCTTCGGAAGAGCTAATGTCGCCGCGCCGAGTATACGAGCGTCGCAGCACCTCTGTAAGGAATCCTAATTTCTTTTAATTAGACATATCAAGTAATTATATTTTATACGCATGAGTAGGTTTCGTACAAACATCATAACCATGCATAGAAAAGTGTGGCGGTAAGAAAATAATCGTGGAAACGCGTATGATAACGCCTTCTTCCATAACTGCGTTAGTAAAGCTATGAACAGTTAGTTTAGTATGAAACTTCACACATGTACGTAAGTTTGGAGATTGTCCGATTAAGGGTGCGAAGATCCTTTCAAGTCGACTATGAGAAAGTCAAGGGTCGCTCAGTAGTACACCAGAAAAAATATCCCATGCAGAGTAGCGTCAGACCAAAAAGGTCAGTAGCACACCAGTCTTTTCGTGCTTGGTAGAGGCGCACTACCATCCTCATAGGGCATATGGTATCCTATGAGTTACAGTCTTGAGAGTTGACTCCCCTTGAGACAGTTAGTAGATTCGAGACCGTGTCCGCGTGGCACTAGAACAATTGAGTTCGTCAGATGGTCTCGGGTCGTCAGTTTCAGATTTTGCGCGTTAGGAGCTACTCTGCCTAGAGCCTTTCCAGTAAACGTGTAGGCTAGAAGCCACTTAGAACTCAAGTACAGGCTTGACGTGAGACAATATACTAGTTAGTGAACGTCAGAACTTGGGTAATTGAACGAAAAGTCATGAATATAGAATTATAGTGTGTTCACCAGGAAGTATAGAAAAAGCATGCATATCATATATCATAAAATGTTTTCAGTGTACGAGACTAGTTTTAAAGACATGCATGCATTCATATGTAAATCTATTTTAGTGTCACTAAGGGGAATTGTTTTCATTTACTCTGACCCTTCGTGGGAAATGTTTTTTAGGTGACCCAGGTGGGAAACTACGTCTAGGATGAGCGTCATGGTGGTGTCAGTTTGTAGTACTTTTACCATTCAGTTTACTCCATTTCATCATGTACTTGTAGTTGTGGACAGTGTATCTCATTAATATTTTATATATCTTGTATCAGACTTATTATGATAGTTCAGATTTTCAGATATTACAATTCCATCCTTGTTTAGTGGCTCTGTGAATCCAATTATCAGGTATGTGGTTACCCTTAGTTTATTTCTTTTCCTTCCGCTGTAAGTTTTAAATCTGTTTAGTATAGACTTTTATTACCTGCTGCTACTAGTTTTAATACTGTTTCCTAGTTTTCTTTATATTGCTGACCCGGCCGGACGGTTGATTTCTGAAATACTGGGAAGGGGTGTTACAGATAGCGAGCCTGAGTCCTGCGATTAAGACTTCATATTCTGCCACGTTATTGGTGGCAGGGAACTTCAATCGGATTCTGTATTCTAGAGTGACGAGCTCTGGGCTTATGAGAAGCAACCCGGCTCCGGCGCCTTCTATCCCGGAAGCTCCGTCGACGTACATACTCCACCCTTGTGCCTGCTCCACCGGAGTGTCTTTTGGCTCTGCTGGCAGAGTATTCTAAACGATGAAGTCCGCTAAGATCTGAGATTCAATGACGGGGCGTGGCAGAAAGTGGATGTCAAATTCACCCAACTCGACCTCCCACTTAACCAGCCGGTCTGATGTCTCTGGCTTTTGAAGAATAGCATGAAGAGGTAGTTCAGTCAGAACTTTAATGATATGGGCCTGGAAGTAGGGGCAGAGTTTTCTTGCTGAGAAGACGAGTGTCAGGGCTGTCTTATATGCCACTGAATACCGGGTTTCAGTGTCTGAGAGGATTTTACTAAAGTAGTAGATGGGGCGTTGAATCCCTCCATCGTCTTTAATCAACACGAAGCTCAGAGCGTCTGGTGTGATGGAGAGGTACGGAAAAAGAGTCTCTCCTGGGGCTGGTTTCGATAGAAGCGGAGGGGAGGCCAGGTAATGTTTTAGTTACTCGAAAGCTGACTGACATTCATTGGTCCACTGGAAGCCTGTGGTTCTGGCTCCCCAGAGAATCTTGAAGAAGGGGAGATATTTATCACCGGTTCGTGCTAAGAATCGAGAGTGTTGTGATTCTACCGTTCAACCATTGCACTTCTTTAATTGACCGAGGTGGTGACATGTCTTCCAGAGCCATAATATTTTCGGGGTTGGCCTCTATCCCTCGCTGGGTTACCATGAACCCCAGGAATTTCCCTGACGTTACCCCGAAGGCACACTTTGTGGGGTTAAGCCTCATGTCGTACTGTCGAAGGATCTTAAAACATTCTTCGAGATCCTTCAAGTGACCTTCCCGCCGGACGCTTTTAACCAGCATGTCGTAGACATATACCTCCATCGTCTTACCGATAAGGTCTTTAAAAACGCTATTCATGAGCCGCTGATAGGTGGCTCCAGCATTCTTGAGCCCAAAGGGTATTACCTTGTAACAGTAGATCCCTTTGTCAGTCCGGAAGGCGGTATGCTCCTCGTCCGCAGGATTCATTCGAATTTGGTTGTATCCGGAGTATGCATCCATGAAGCTGATGAGTTGGTGCCCGGCAGCCGAATCAACCAACTGATCAATTCTAGGGAGAGGGAAGCTGTCTTTAGGGAAAGCTTGATTGAGGTTGGTGTAATCTACACACATCCTCCACGTACCTGAAGACTTTTTACCAAGACAACATTAGCCACCCAAGTTGGGTATTTTACTTCTCGGATGAATTAGGCACTGAGGAGCTTCTCTATCTCTTCTTCGATTGCCTGGAGACGTTCTGGAGCGAAGTTTCACTTTTTCTGAATGACAGGCTTGCATGCCGGGTTGATGTTGAGAGAGTGTTGAATAATGCGAGGGTCTATGCCTGGCATATCCTCCGGTGCCCACGCAAAGATATCCTTGTTCTTCTAGAGGTAGGCTGTCAATTCCTCTTTCTCCCGTTGCGGTAAGAGCGACCCGAGCTGGACGGTGCGAGCCAGGCTTGTTGTAGAAAGGGAGACTTCGATCAATCCTTCCATCGTCATCCCCCGCTGCAAAACCGTCTCGTCGCGCAGTTCGAAGTCGTCGATGTTTAGCGTGGTGGCCCTGGTTGGTTGTGCCTGCTTGGAATAGCAATTCCTGGCGGCCTCCTGGTTGCCACACACGACTCCGACTCCTCCCGGAGTGGGGAACTTCATGGCCAGGTGAGGAATCAAAGGGATGGCCTTGAAGATGGAGTGGACGGGTCTCCCGAAAATAGCGTTATAGGCGGCGCTTGAATCTACCACGACAAACTGGACTTCGTGCGTCACCCCTTGGAAATTCTCCTCGGTGGTGTGCCCCGTTACTCGATGGAACTCACAATACTTGGACTGATCATTTCTGGGATTGTGGGCTGGCTGTTTGGGCCGATGTAGCGCTGGCTCATTCTGGATGACAGAGCACATTTGTGCGTGTGGTGTTGAGGGGAGTATAATCCCTGGGTGGTTGATCCCTCTGGTGGTCCCGTCGGCGTTGCCCGTTCTGACGCCCTTCTTGGAATATTTCTTCTTGGTGCTGGGGGGCTGCCTCCTTCTCCCTTCTACGCTTCTAGGCCCCCTAAAACTGGTGGCAATGGGCGTCAATAGCTTCGTCGGCGGCGATCTGAGCCTCCACCCGATGCACGAGGTCAGGATAACTAGGGACGGTCTCTCTCATTAATGCTGAGTAGAAGCCGCTAGGGCGGAGGCCTCCCAGGAATACCCCTCGCAATAATTCGGGGTCAACACTCGGAATTTGGCGGGCCTCTGCTGTAAAACGGCGGAAGAAGTCCTTCAGGGTTTCTCCTTCGTTCTGGCGGATTCCCGAGAGGTGTGAGGGGTCGCGAACGATCCTGCGATTAGCGATAAACTGATCGACAAACTGCCTTGTTAACTCCGTAAAGTTGGCGATGGTCCCTGCCCTTAACGAATGGAACCATGTTCGGGCCTGGCCTTTCAAAGTGGCCGGAAACACTTGGCAGAGCAACTGGTCTGGGGCATTGTAGATTCTCATAATGGTGGTGAAGTGATTAGCATGCTCTAGTGTGTCGTCGGTCCCGTCGAACGTTTCGATGCTCGGGAGCTTGAACCCATGTGGGATTGGATGGTCGAGAATTTGTAGTGCCAAAGGAGAGCCTTGGCAGAGCGGTCGGCGAATGTGAACATTTCTTCCTCCTGCCTGGCGGTATTCCTCAGCGATGACCACTCGGATCTCTGCTCGAGTAAATCTTTCAAGTGGTGGAAGGTGGGCGTTATTGAGCTGGTTGCTTCGATGGTGGTCTGCTCCAGCCTCTCTCTGGGCTGGGGGAGCGGAACTGGCAGCCTCTGAGTATTCCTGGGTTCAGCGCTGATTCAGCTGTGACGAAAAATTTGCTGGTGCTGGTGGTCCCGCCGGTGCGGGAGGTGCCCCCAGGTTCCGGAGCAAGGTGAGCATTTCCGTTTGCTGTTCTTCCATCTGACGAACACGCCCCTCCAAGGCGGTAACAAGGGCAAAGGCTGCCTCAGCAGTTAGCGGCACGTCTACCAAAAAGTGGGAGCGTGTTGGCTCCACGTGTTTGCATAGGGCGGACCCTTCAGTGGTGCGAGTGCTTCTCTTGGCCATTGGAACATGACTCGGAAGCGGTTGAGCTGGTGATCTAATTCTTCTTGAAGGATGTTGGGAATCGGGTTCCCACAGACGGCGCCAAACTGTTGCGGGCTAACTCGATCCCCCGATCGGACCGAATTCAACTGGGCCGCTTTAGCTTGTGGGGCGGTCGAGCGCGCACACAGTCAGAGAAAAGGGGAGATTGAATCAAGATATGATGACGTGAAAAAACCCATAAATTGGGTAAAAAACCACGTGACCGGGTCTGTGCCGGTCAAAATCCACTAGCTGCCTGCGGTTACAGGGCGTTCGGTGAATCGGGGCGACAGGCCGCTCCCGTTACAACTTGGGTGAGAGAAGAGGACTGCAACTCCCCGCGTGCAACAGGCTGCTTCGCGGGAGCGCTTTGAGTACTAGAATTCGAGTGGCGGCACTGGGACTCTGTAGCTTGCGTTGCGGGTCTGTCGCACGTCTACTTGCAAGGATCGTCTTCTTCCTCTTCTGCTCGCGCAGGGACCTGGGCGTTCTCCGGCTGTTGGTGCTCTAGTGGTTCGTGGTGGCTCGTGGTGGCTCGAGGTGGCTGGAGGATGACCTGAGGGATGAGTCCGGCAGAGCTCTGACCTGAGGAAGAAAATGACCATGAGCCAAAAGGTAAAGAATGAGGAGGCCCAGAGACTCCTTTTATAGACTCCAGGAGAGGATCATGGCAGACCCCACCACCAATGTAGTGGGCTAGTGGGTGGTTACCCACCAGATCGGACGGCGAGGAAAGCCCACTGTGATCGGACGGTGGGCAGGCCGTCCATGGCGGTGGGGCGGCCATGCGCCGGCGGTGACCGGCCTGGACCACGGCAAGGCCGGCGCCTGCGATCAAGCCGGCGGCGGCCCGGCCGTCGACGGCCCGGCCGGCGCCTGCGGCCAGGTCGGTGGCGCCCCGGTCGGAGTCTACGACCCGGCCGGCGGCGGCCGGGCCGGCGCCTGCGGCCGGGCCGGCGGCTGCCTGGCCGGCGCCTGCGGCCGTGCCGGCGGCTGCCTGGCCGGAGCCCGCGGCAGGGCCGGCGGTGGCCTAGCCGGCGGCTGCCCGGCCAGCGGCGGCGGCCGGTGGTTATCCACCCAATGAGGGTGGCTTTAGTGGAGAGATAGAAAGTGGGCCTCACCCCCCATGTTCTCATCATGGGAGGTGGAGATGACTAGTCAACCCCGATCTCCCATTTTGACGGAAAATCATAGGGGAGCATGCATTATAAATGATGGTGTAACCCATCACAGATCTTTATTCTCTATTCGAATCCAAGCCCGAATCCAAATTCAATCCAGGATTTTAGGACAAATTCGAATCTAAAAAACAAATCCAAATCTCTACATTTTATGCTTCCAAAACCCGGGCTTCAGCGGCAGTGGGGGCATCATTTTGGAGCCTCTTTAGCTCTAGTCCATGGACTTCTTCTTTAATCTATTCACCGTCTGGTGAACTTACCTTTATCATACATCACGATTATCAACTTTGATGCAGTTTAATTATTTTATTTTATCAACCAGAGCACCAGATATAAATCAAACCCTACAGATTTATCACTGATGAGTTTGTTTCAACCCCTACTACTTCCAAGCTTCAGAAGATTTTCACAGAAACTCAAATATTCAAGAACAACAAATTTACCTAAATAGCCTTCTGTAGACCAAAAAGAAACTTTAGATGTAAATGTGTTTAGCAACCCAGAAGAGTAAAATACTTCACATTTACATTCCCCAAGCAGAATTGTCAATCTCAAGAGCTTATAGATTATATTTAACTCTACATCCTTCAAAAAATTGCTTCTACATTAAAAAAATGTTAATTTTGCAGGCACATTTTCATGGCAATAGGCCGCGGAATTCAGTTGCATGACGCCATTTGCAATAATATGGCTTCTTGAATTATTAACCAATGTTTGTTTCATGGCATCTTTCCTTGGCAGCCGAACCACAGTCATCGCCACGTGGCTAACGAGAAATTAGTTTTGCCGGCACGAAAATATGGTCAAATCCGTCCAGGACTAATAATATAGCGGAACTTTTCCTGCTCCTCTTAAAGGTGCAGTTGAAGTGAACTTCGGCAGGTGCATTTCTTTCATAGCCAGCCTACAAATGAAGATGAGTCAATAATCAGCAAACTTCCAATGCATGGTTTGCGGATATCTGTTGTGGGCCGGGCCGGGCAGCGGCAGGCTTCTCCCCCCACTCCCGTTTAACCCTCCAACACAATCATGGGCCGCGGCCCTTCACACCCAAACCCTTCTCCGGGTCCAGTATAAGCCGCGGCGGGGGTTCGATCCCCCGACCTCCTTGATGAGAGGACTTAAACATGTCCTTCATCACCAACTGATCTCCATCACCAGGACATGTTTAAGTCCTCTCATCAAGGAGGTCGGGGGATCGAGCCCCCGCCTCAACATCCCGCCGCGGCTTATACTGGGCCCGAAGAAGGGTTGGGGTGTGCAGGGCCGCGGCCCATGATTGTGATGGCGGGTTAAACGGGAGCGAGGGAAGAAGCCTGTCGCCGCCCAACCCGGCCGACAACAATGTCATACAATTTCCCCCTAAGATGACAACTAACAATGAAATATTAAAATGAGATTTGAAGAACACAGAAAATCAACTTGCAGCGCAACACAATTAAATGAGAAAAATAAATTAAACTATGATACTCTGTGAAATCTAGCATAATTCAGAGATGCACCTGCTAGAAATTTAAACGAAGCGCATAAGATCACAAACATGCGGAATATGTATGATTACGAAATTAACAATTTGATATGGTATATGCGAGCATGATCGACATGAACATAAATAATTAGTTCCTTTGCAATGGTGTAATCAAGAGTTGAAGATTAATCACTTGATAAAATGTATGCGATCACTATGAAATTAAAATAATTAAATGAAGTATGAAATACAGTACGCTATAGAACTAAATGCGGAAAATAAACTACGCATCGTTCTTGGATTCGGCTTCGTGCCGCACTGTTGCTGAAATTCTTAATAATGTGCTTGTATTCGTTCAGCTGAAATTTGGGGCGCTTATTGATGAATCGGGCATACACCTTAGTCGAAGAACAAATGACTTTATCTCCTATAATTAATTAATAAAGATCACTGTTTATCGTCTTCATTAATTTCCAGGAGATCAGTTTTGGGCTTTCACTGATTTCAGAACAGTGAATGAAGTAGTGAAATTCTCCAACATCTAATCAGAACTACACATATGGCCCAGAAAATGAGAACTTGATGTAGCAAACACCGGTTTGCGCACAATTAATAACGCGACCCTATATGCGTAGACAAAATCACAGCAAAGCGCGAGGAAAATACCCGGGCAAGAGAGAAACACTTGCCCCAATGGAGGTTCGCTAGGCCTCTTTAGATCTCCCAAGGACTATGGAGTCAATGTTCGACCAAGCGAAATGGACCTACCCGATCCGATCGATAGGTGTTGTAGCAAAAGAGATCCACCCAAATCAAAGGGGTCCGCAAGGGGGTGGTCTCTTCCAACAAAATCACGATACAAAAAAAGACGCAGCTAAACAACGCACACAACAATCGAAGCCTAACTCAACACCTAGCGGGCACTCAAGTATCCCGCCAACGAGGTCTCACTATCACAAGCAAATTTCAATACTTCGCGGAGAGCTCGCGGGCACAACGCTTGAGCGAGGAGATTCTTCCGGGTGAGGAAAAGCCCCAACGAAACTCAACAACCACGCGCGTTCCCTTCCGATCAATTGAGCGGGAGACAAGCGACGCACCCTCAATGCCCCAATTCGCTCGTTGTTTCCGATCACACACAATTCCAATCACAACCACAAGAACACAAAACAAAATAGAGATGAAGCACACACGGAGTGGAGGAGGGGAGTCGTTACCCAACACGGACCCGCTGAAATTTCCGAGAGGGGAAGCGCCGTTGCGAAGCGCTGTGGGGCAGCGGTGGCGTCGCACCACAAGGAGGCCGGGATCACGCCGGATGGCGGTCGGCGTCGGGCCCTAGCTGGAGCCCTGCCTCGTGGATCAAAACCGAGAGAACGGGGCGGCGGAATCGCGCTTGGCCGGGAAGAAGATGCTCGCCGACGTCGCGCCGGATGTGAGGGGTTTCGCCGCCGGTGTCGCGCCGGGGGGGGGGGGGGGGGGGAAGGCTTCGCCGCCGGTGTCGCGCCGAGCGGAACCCGCGAGCCTAAGCGGATTCTCCTATCACGGGAGAGAAAGAGGGAGCCGTTCTTTTTGTCAAGATAATTTCATTAGGGTTTTTAGGCTAACACATGGAGTATTTATACTCCCCACAAAAGCACTCCTACACCACACATTTTCTAGATCTCATCCTAGCCACTCAAATGTTTGGACTTAAAATAAGTGCAGGAAATAAAAGCAACTAAAGCGGGCTCTTGACCACCTAACATTTCGGTCGAGCCGGATGGGACGGGAAAAGCAATAGCTAATTAGCATAAAAAAAATATAGTAGACAACTTTAGAGATTGCGGAGCATGGCGCGATAAGATTTCCGCGTGTTGGGGCGAAGGTTGTAGCCGTGCGTGGCGTCGTCGGGTGGAACCGGGTCGCCGTCATCAATCCTCCTCCGCTCAAAACCACTCGTCACCGGTGAGTGGTCCAAGCGGTAACGGTGTAGCATGGCCTCGTCAAGGCGCTCCATCTCGTCGGCGGTCACCCAAGTAGCGTCACAAACCGGGCGGTCCTTCCAACGAACCAAGTATCGGTGCACACCGCCATTTGAAGAAGCCAAGACGTCGTCGTCCAATATGCACTCCGGGACAGAGATAGTCTTCGGAAACCTGGGAAAAGCATTAGGAGCAAAAATATGATCGACCGTACCCCCATGTGAATGTGTGGTGGGTACGTCCGATGTGGTAACATTAAAGGGTGGGGGGTCACTCACTATCCCATGAGAATGGCCGGAAGGAGATGAAGAAGAAGAAGGGGAGAAGAGTTCTTGCGGTGCTTCATGAAAAAGTGTAAGATCGGAAACATTAAACACGGGGTGTATTCCCCAATCGGGAGGCAAGTCAAGCACGTACGCGTTATCACCCAACCTCTTTAAAATCTTGAAAGGTCCGGCACGCCGGTTGGCTAATTTCTTGACGGCACCCGTGGGAAGCCGCTCGGGAATTAACTTGACCAAGACTAAATCTCCGACGTCAAATAGTTGTGCCCGTTTGTGGACGTTCGCGTCCGATTGATAGACCTTGTAAGTAGTGACTAGTCGTTGGTGGATCTCTTTGTGCAACACATGAAGGTGATGAGCAAAATCATGTGCAAATTGACTTGTTTTATAGGTTGGCGGTAACGAAACCAAGTCAAGCGGCACACGTGCGTTGTAACCGTGCACAACTTCATTAGGCGAGAGGCCCGTGGAACGATTTTTGGAATTATTATATGCCAGTTGGGCATGGGGAAGGATGAGATCCCAAGTCCCCTTATGGTCGCCCACGAGGCAGCGGAGCAAATTACCTAAACTCCGATTTACCACTTCGGTTTGACCATCCGTTTGGGGGTGGTAAGCCGCGGAAAAGAGGAGTTTGGTGCCCACCAAGATCCATAGTGTTTTCCAAAAATAAGAAGTAAACTTGACATCCCTATCGGAGACAATAGTCTTAGGGAGTCCGCGATGACTAACAACTTCTTTAAAATAAAGTTTGGCAATGTGAGACGCGTCGTTGGTGCGGTTGCATGAAATAAAATAAGCCATTTTGGAAAAGCGATCGACAACGACCAAAATAGAATCGTGTTTGCGTTGGGTGAGGGGAAGACCCAAAATGAAATCCATGCTAACGTCATCCCACGGGACGGAAGGTATGGGAAGCGGCGTATATAAGCCCGTGTTTTGCTTGGAGCCTTTAGCTAGTTGGCATGTGTTGCAACTACTAACGACTCGATTTACCATACGCTTCAAACCGGGCCAAAAGAATTTTTCCTCAACCAAGGATATGGTTTTGTCGCGGCCAAAGTGGCCACCTAAACCACCGCCGTGCATCTCCCAAATGATAAAGAGGCGGAGGGAGGAATCCGGAATGCACAACCGCGAGCCCTTGAACAAATAGCCATCACGAAGGACATATTCGGAAATAATGTGAGTAGTGGGGGTTTGGAGAGAGTGAAAAATGTCCTTAAAGTCCTTGCACTCGACATACTCGCGACGGATACGTTCAAATCCTAGGACTTTCACATCAAGGGTAGTCAAAAGTAAACTAACACGGCTAAGCGCGTCGGCAACGCGGTTATGCTTGCCCTTGCAATGTTTGATCACAAACGTGTACTCTTGTAGGAAAGAGACCCATTTGTCTCGGGCTAAGCTTCTGTTGAGAGTTAATATAACGTAGCGCGTCATGATCCGAAAGGAGGATAAATTCTTTGGGCAAAAGATAATGACGCCAATGGCGTAGACTTTGGACTAAGGCGTAAAACTCACGTTCGTAGTTTGAATAATTAAGCTTGGGCCCACTTAATTTCTCACTAAAGAACCCAACCGGGTGGCCTTCTTGACTTAACACGCCACCTATACCCGCACCCGAGGCGTCACAAGAGACCTCAAAAATTTTATTAAAATCGGGTAACCGGAGAACCGGTGCCTCGGTCATCAAAGTTTTAATCTTACGGAACGCACAAGAAGCGGAGGGAGGCCAAGTAAACTCACCAAGTTTCATACATTCGGTAATCGGAGCCAGAATGGCGCTAAAATTGCGAATGAAGTGGCTTTAAAAGGTTGCTAAGCCATGGAAGCTACGAACGTCACGGATAGATTTAGGTTCCGGCCACTCTACAATCGCTGTAATTTTGGCGGGATCAACCTTAATACCTTCCGCACTAACGATATAACCTAAGAAGGAGACGGAGGAATCCATGAAGTGACATTTCTTGAGATTGATAAAAAGTTTTTCTTGCCGGAGAACTTCAAAGATTTGTCTTAAATGGTCGCAATGATCATTGGTGGTCACGCTATAGATTAGCAAGTCATCAAAATAGACCACTAAAAATTTACCCATAAAATTATTGAAGAGTTGAGTCATCATACGGGAAAATGTGCTTGGGGCGTTGGAGAGCCCAAACGGCATTACCAACCATTCATACAAGCCGTCCTTAGATTTAAAGGCGGTTTTCCATTCGTCCCCTTCTCGAATTCGTATTTGGTGGTATCCACTTCGAAGATCAAGTTTTGAAAAGATGGTGGCACCACTAAGCATATCCAATAAATCGTCCAACCGGGGAATCGGAAAGCGGTATTTAATCGTGATTTTGTTTATCGCCCGGCTATCGATACACATCCTCCAAGAGCCATCTTTTTTGGGGGCAAGAAGTGCCGGCACCGCACAAGGACTCAAACTATGGCGGATAAGGCCTTTGGAGAGCAAATCGGAAATTTGGGCTTGAAGCTCGGCGTGGGCACTAGGATTAAGACGATAATGAGGGAGATTGGGGAGAGAGGAGCCCGGAATAAAATCAATGGCGTGTTGGATACTCCTAAGAGGTGGTAATGCTGAGGGGAGCTCTTCAGGGTGGACATCCTTAAACTCGTCAAGTAACGTGAGGATATCGGCGGGCAAAGATGACGTGGGGAGTGGAATGCCGTTAGCTTGAAGTAAGACTAACGCATAGAGCATACCACCGGAAAAACTAGTCTTTTCAAATTCTTTAGGATGAATGAGAGTGAGAGGTTGCTTGACGGCGGGAACGGTTGTGTCGTTGGGGTGAAGGTCCTTAGGGGCGGCGGGGCGTAACGTGATGCGTTGGTCTTTAAATTTAAATTCATATGTGTTCGCACGACCGTAGTGAGTGACATTATAATCGTAGAGCCAAGGGCGGCCCAGAAGGACATGACATGCGTCCATAGAAAGAACGTCACACCAAACTTGGTCGACATAATCTTTGATGACAAGAGGTACTAAACAACGCTGGGTAACCGGAATGGAAGTCTTATTGACCCAAGCGACTTGGTAAGGAGTGGGGTGTGGCGCGGGAGTCAATTTCATTCGGAGAAGTGCGGCTTCGGAAACCACGTTCATGGAACTCCCACTATCAATAATGAGCTTGCACGACTTCTCACCGCTTTTAAAATATAAGGAGAAGATGCTAGAGCGCTTCCAATCATGACTACTACGTGGGGTAGTCAAGATGCAACGCATAACCGCGAGATTGTTGGGGGTATAGTCATCTTCCATGTCGCTAGGAATATCGGGTTCCTCAACATCACTAACCTCCTCATAGACGATATCGACGTCATCGGCCGTGGGTTCGATTAATGTTACTAACTTTTTGCGGGTAGGACATTCAACCGCATAGTGCCCGGGTTGGTTACAAGCATAGCACGTAACGTTAGCCTTGTTGGTCTTACCGATAGGAATGCGTTCGCCCGATGTGTCGTTTGCTTTCCTAGCGGTGATGATAACGGATTTGGAGGAGTCACCCAAAAAATTCTTGCCACGTGAATTAGGAGGGTTTGTGGAGGACGTTTTGGAGTGGAAAAAGGTTTTGGAGGAGGATGCTCGTTGAGTAGTGGACACGGAAAGGTGCTTTTCAATGTCAAGTGCCGCATTCAAGGCGGAATTTAAATCGTGGTGATCATATCGCCGGATTTGATTTTGGATTTCCGAACGAAGACCCTTACGGAATCGTGAGACGGTAAGCTCGGGCAATTCCTGAATATCACACCGGATCATCAATTCGTTGAGTTCGCCCATGTACTCACTCACCGAACGATTGCCTTGGCGCAACGAAGAGAATTCGTCGAGCATGGTGGTGCGGTGGTAAGCAGGAACAAAGTGATTTGTGAGTAAATGACGCATTTGTGGCCACGTGTGAGCGACGCCACCGATGCGACGCTCTTCGTTTAACCAAAATACTTGAGCGCGACCCGCTAATTTCATGCGAGCGACTACCACCTTTTGGTGGTCGTCTAAGTTGTGCCATTCAAAATAACACTCCATTTTCATGAGCCAATCCTTGAAGGTGTTAGGATTGCCGTACCCGTCAAATGTGGGGGCATCGATTTTGATTTTGCGTGTGAGATCATTGTGCCAATCCCCATTGCGGTCGTCGTCGCCAATGTCATTGTAGTGACGTGGTTGGCGGGGTGGAGGAGGACGTGGGGGGTTATTAGGTTGGGGTTGCAGGGGGAAGCCGGTTTGGATCGTTTGTGTGAAATTGGTAAAGGCCGCAGTGAGTTGAGCGATTTGATTGGTGAGATCACGCTAAACGGCCGCCAATTGCGCTTGCGTAACTTCACGATTATCCGGAATGTCGCCCATATTACTGGACGCGGATGAGTGTGGGGGATACTCGTTCCCCGAACGTGTGTGCATAAAAGTGAGGTGAGTGCAAGAGGACCGGCAAAGATTAAGAAAGCTTTGCACCGAAGTCTGATACCAAATTGATGTAGCAAACACCGGTTTGCGCACAATTAATAACGCGACCCTATATGCGTAGACAAAATCACAGCAAAGCGCGAGGAAAATACCCGGGCAAGAGAGAAACACTTGCCCCAATGGAGGTTCGCTAGGCCTCTTTAGATCTCCCAAGGACTATGGAGTCAATGTTCGACCAAGCGAAATGGACCTACCCGATCCGATCGATAGGTGTTGTACCAAAAGAGATCCACCCAAATCAAAGGGGTCCGCAAGGGGGTGGTCTCTTCCAACAAAATCACGAGACAAAAAAAGACGCAGTTAAACAACGCACACAACAATCGAAGCCTAACTCAACACCTAGCGGGCACTCAAGTATCCCGCCAACGAGGTCTCACTATCACAAGCAAATTTCAATACTTCGCGGCGAGCTCGCGGGCACAACGCTTGAGCGAGGAGATTCTTCCGGGTGAGGAAAAGCCCCAACGAAACTCAACAACCACGCGCGTTCCCTTCCGATCAATTGAGCGGGAGACAAGCGACGCACCCTCAATGCCCCAATTCGCTCGTTGTTTCCGATCACACACAATTCCAATCACAACCACAAGAACACAAAACAAAATAGAGATGAAGCACACACGGAGTGGAGGAGGGGAGTCGTTACCCAACACGGACCCGCTGAAATTTCCGAGAGGGGAAGCGCCGTTGCGAAGCGCTGTGGGGCAGCGGTGGCGTCGCACCACAAGGAGGCCGGGATCACGCCGGATGGCGGTCGGCGTCGGGCCCTAGCTGGAGCCCTGCCTCGTGGATCAAAACCGAGAGAACGGGGCGGCGGAATCGCGCTTGGTCGGGAAGAAGATGCTCGCCGACGTCGCGCCGGATGTGAGGGGTTTCGCCGCCGGTGTCGCGCCGGGGGGGGGGGGGGGGGGGAAGGCTTCGCCGCCGGTGTCGCGCCGAGCGGAACCCGCGAGCCTAAGCGGATTCTCCTATCACGGGAGAGAAAGAGGGAGCCGTTCTTTTTGTCAAGATAATTTCATTAGGGTTTTTAGGCTAACACATGGAGTATTTATACTCCCCACAAAAGCACTCCTACACCACACATTTTCTAGATCTCATCCTAGCCACTCAAATGTTTGGACTTAAAATAAGTGCAGGAAATAAAAGCAACTAAAGCGGGCTCTTGACCACCTAACATTTCGGTCGAGCCGGATGGGACGGGAAAAGCAATAGCTAATTAGCATAAAAAAAATATAGTAGACAACTTTAGAGATTGCGGAGCATGGCGCGATAAGATTTCCGCGTGTTGGGGCGAAGGTTGTAGCCGTGCGTGGCGTCGTCGGGTGGAACCGGGTCGCCGTCATCAGAACTCTTCTATCTTGTGATTCACTATGAAAATGAAAATGTCCCTGATGGCATTTGCTTCAAGATGGAGAAACGCCCCTTTTCTTTTCAGCAGTGGCTGTTCGCAACTTTTCAGAGAAGCCACAGTAAAACGGCGTTTGAGCCACTAAATGGGAAGAAGAAGACCCTCGACGATGATGGGAGAGAAGATCAATCAACTGTAGAGGAAAATCGATCCAGTCGGCTTTTTTCCGGGAGAGATATAGTAACGGCGAGCGAAAGAATAGAAAAGGTTGTGAAAAGGAATAGTAACCGCAAGCCATCACTTCACCCTGTTCACGAATCAGATTTTTTTCCATACCCAAATGATCGGTTTTTGGTCACTAAATAGGAGAGGGATTAAGAGTGGAGTGAAAAATGCTAAGGGCGCCCCAACTCTCAATTAATCTAAAATCTGTGCCAACGTAAAATGAATCGAGAACATAAATTAGAACCGATCAATCTGAACGTGCCAAGAAAAGACAAAGCTTGTGGAATGAAGGTCGAAATAATCTACCCCACCTATCACGGGTTTCGACTATTCGTGTAAAAAAATTTTGACGCACACTCATAGGAGATCCAAATAAACTCATACTGACGCATACGCTTGACCGAGATGACTTAATTGAATTAGTCCACATATAATCAAAAAAAATTACAGCACCCCGACAACAATGGCCAACATTCATTTCCCCCCACAACCGAGGGGCATAAAATGATCACTGGAAACATGCAGTATAGTAGTTGTTTTAGAGCACTGTTATAATAAGCTAACTACTTTTGCCTATTAGCAAACCAGCTATTTTGCAAACAGCTATTAACAAACATTCATGTTATTAGCAAATCATTCAGAAAATAAAAATATATATGACTTTCTAAGCAATTATAAAAAAAATAGTGGCAATGAAACAAAACTGAAATTCGCTGTGGTCTAGGAAAATAAATTTCAAACATTTCCCATTTACATTATTTGATCTGGAGTTTTGAAGTAATGATCTCATCTACTCTTTTGTAGAATTTTTTTTTTTATCCTGAAGCCTATCCTAAGGATTAACTGAAATTTGCACGAGAAAAACTCAGAGTACATAACTATGCAGTGGTAAGGCCGACTCGGGGTGGACTCGCTAAATGCAGCCCTAAATGCAATGAGATGTATTATAATGCAAGAGCGGTCCGATAAAATTACAACAGGTAATTAATTATTATACAAAATTAGCAGGTGCACAAGCTTTGACAAAACTTTGATTTAAATAAACAAGCAATGCTCACAATACAAACGAGGCGCTATTCATTTTAAGCATGCGCAGAAGAAGCCCTGCAAGTCAAATGACGAATGATACTAATAGCGATAAAACAAACAACCAATAGACAGTACAGATGCCAAATAAACAACAATAAAGAAAAAGAACTTTATACCACGGTTCACACTGCAGACGACGACAAAAAGGGGTAAGGAGGGCATCCAGGGGCGCGGCAACGACGGGGCTGACTGAGTGAAAGTGGAATCCACGTCAAGGAAGTTAGCAGTGAGGGAGGAGAAGAGTGGGGTTCTCTGGATGGGATGGGGGTGGAGGCCACGGATGGGAGTGGAAGAGGAAGATGGGGGAAGACTACAAGCAGAGGGATTAAATCTGGAAGGATTGAGATAAGCAGCAATCCTGAAGATAAGAATAATCGTATCTTCTTTTAAGCAGGAAAACTTGCAAAATTGTTAGAGGAAGAGGAGGTGGATACACTAAAAAAGAGTTAGATAATTGTTAGTTGCTTTGAAAATTAAGATAACACTTACGATATATAACCCATATAGTAAAGGTGAGAGGCTTGGATACTCAGCTTTTATTTCCGAAAGTTGAGAATCTAATTGTTTGGCGGTGCACGGGGACTTTTTATAGTGATATGCTCAGTAGAAGAATTGAGTAAACCTCGTATATACTTCTTGAATATCAAATTACAAGTGTGTACAAATATATAGGGAGAGAGAGAGAGAAATCCATATTACAAGATGTGGAACTAAACATCCTAGTTAAGAGGCTAAATGGGCCTTTTACAAATATCATTGAACACTCCCCCGCAAGCTGAAGCGTACAAATCGTAGGAATTGAGCTTGGACAAAAACTGATACTACAGAGGTCGTGGTAAGGCATTGGTGAGGATGTCAGCAACTTGAGCAACTTGCTCGGTAGCTGGAACATGCATTAACTCTATCTTCTTTAATTTAACCTTTTCTCAAATGAAATAACAAAATTGTTAGAGGAAGAGGAGGTGGATACACTAAAAAAGAGTTAGATAATTGTTAGTTGCTTTGAAAATTAAGATAACACTTACGATATATAACCCATATAGTAAAGATGAGAGGCTTGGATACTCAGCTTTTATTTCCGAAAGTTGAGAATCTAATTGTTTGGCGGTGCACGGGGACTTTTTATAGTGATATGCTCAGTAGAAGAATTGAGTAAACCTTGTATACACTTCTTGAATATCAAATTACAAGTGTGTGTACAAATATATAGGGAGAGAGAGAGAGAAATCCATATTACAAGATGTGGAACTAAACATCCTAGTTAAGAGGCTAAATGGGCCTTTTACAAATATCATTGAACACTCTCCCGCAAGCTGAAGTGTACAAATCGTAGGAATTGAGCTTGGACAAAAACAAATATTACAGAGGTCGTGGTAAGGCATTGGTGAGGATGTCAGCAACTTGAGCAACTTGCTCGGTAGCTGGAACATGCATTAACTCTATCTTCTTTAATTTAACCTTTTCTCAAATGAAATGACAATCAACCTCAATGTGCTTCGCCCGTTCATGGAAAACAAGATTCTTGGCAATGTGTATGATAGCCTGACTGTCACAAAATAGGGTGGCCGGTACAGAAAGCTCGACTCCTAAATCATCAAGGAGACCCTCAAGCCATGTGAGCTCAGACACAACAGCTGCCATTGAACGATACTCGGCCTCAGCGGATGAACGAACAACTACAGACTGTTTGTTGCTACACCATGTAATGAGATGTCCTCTAAAATAAGTGCAGTATCAACTTGTGGAACGTCGATCATCCCATGAACTAGCATAATCAGCGTCACAATAAGCACTCAGAAATAAGAGAGACAAAGAGGGCTTGTATACAAGTCACTGTCCATGAGCAGTCTTCTTCAAGTATCGAAGAATGTGCTCAACAGTTTGGAGATGAGAGATATGTGGCTCATGCATGAATCGACAGACAAATCCAACATCAAATGATATATCAGGTCTTGTAACAGTGAGATATATCAGTTTTCCCACGAGACGACGATAATACTCTGGGTTTGGAAGGAGTAGATCAGAGTCTGAGGCATGAGCGCGGAGCTTGTGATTACTATCCATGGGAGTGTCGGCAGGCTTGCATCTAGAGTAGCCCGCATCATGCAGCAAGTCAAGACAGTACTTCCTTTGAGATAACACCAGTCCATTAAGTCGCCGAGCCACCTCGAGACCAAGAAAGTAACGAAGGATTCCCAGGTCCTTTGTTTGAAACACAGTTGCCAGATGTTGTTTGATCATATGTATTCTTGTAAGGTCGTCTCCCGTAATCAGAATATCATCAACATATACCAAGAGAATCATTGTGTCTGTTGGACGATGCCGAGTGAATAATGAGAAGTCGGCTGAACTCCGAGTGAATTTGTCAAACCATGCCCGAGACGACTGTTTGAGACCATAAAATGACTTCTTCAGACAACAGACAAGACTCCCCCGTGGTCTCAAACCCAAGAGGTTGTTGCATATAGACGGTTTCCTGCAAAACACCATTAAGAAAAGCAGTTTTGACATCCAATTGGTGCAACTGTCAGTGTCGATGAACAGTGAGGGAGATCAACACACGAACAGTATTCAGTTTGACAACTGGAGAAAAGGTGTCATCATAATCTAGACCTTGTTATTGAGTAAAACCACGAGACACCAGACGAGCTTTCAAACATTGAACCGTCCCATCTGGACCTTGTTTGAGGACAAACACCCACTTACAACCCACGCAAGTCTGTCTAGAAGGAACAGGGACAAGATCCCAAGTGTGGTTTGCTCAAAAAGTAGACATTTTCTCGTCCATAGCCGCTTGCCATCCCGGATGTTAGAGACCCTCCTGCACATAAGTAGGGATGGTAATAGAGGATAAAAAAGAGCAAACTGGCGAAGTTCCGGAGACATAGTTCGTCATTGGGTGTGCGGTAGAAGTAGTTGCCGGATCCGCAGGCTGCAAAATATCATCAGAGGAGGACATCTCCCGTAAGGTAGTTGATGAAGGAGGATGACGAGTATACATACGAGTGATAGGTGATTTGTGTGGAAGTGGCATGCTAAGAGGAGGTGGGTTTGGTGGAAGTGGTGGAGGAAGGAGAGGCGGAAGGCTGGAAGTAACAGGGACATCAGGCTACAGAAGGAGTGGTGGAAGGAGAGAATAAGTTGGTTGAGAATGATATGGTTGGTCTTCGAGAAAGGTAACATCAGCAGAAGTAACAACATTGTGATCTTTAGGAGAGAAGCAGACATAACCCTTCTGAGTACGGTAGTAACGAACAAACATATATTTCGGGGCACGAGGAGCGAGTTTGTCTGTTGACGGGCCAAGATTATGAACATAACACACGCAGCCAAACACGCGAGGGGTGACTGAAAAGTGAGATGTGGAGGGAAAAAGGAGGTTGAAGGGAACCAAAAAGTTGAGAACAGAGCAAGAGATGAGGTTAATAAGAGAACATACAATAGAGACCGCGAAATTCCAATATTGCTTGGGAACATTCATTTGAAACATAAGAGAGCGGGTAACCTCAAGGAGGTGACGATTCTTGCGTTCAACAACGTCATAGTTCAGAGCGATCATGAAGGAGATACGAACATGTCACCCGAGAGTAATCATCGACAAATATAACAAAGTAACAATAGCCAAAACACAGGTGATTTTGCATGGTCCCCAGATATCAGAGTGAACAAGATCAAAGAGAGCAATACTCCGAGTGGGACGAGCCAAGAACGTAGACCGATGATGTTTTCCATAGATGTAGGACTCACAAGTGAATTCTCGGATGGAAACATCGGGAAGAGCTTTGCGGAGTATGTTTAGAAGAGGGTGTCCAAGACGCTGATGCCACTCAGAAGAGCTAATGGAGGACAAAACCGTCGGAGGATAGGGGTCAAGGATGTAGAGACCATTCGACAGATGCTCTTTTTCAATGATAGACTGCGTTTTGCAATCTTGCACAACACAAGAGGAGGAGAATGTTACGTAGCAATCAAGATCTTGAGTTCAGTTGAAAGAATAGCCCGGAACATAAAGAACAAAGCGAAGAGTGATGGAGGGAGTAATGTTAATGTTGGCAGAGCCAGAGACAGGAATGGTGTCCCCACTTGCAACAGTAATAGACCTGAGATGCACCGAGTCCAAGTAGCGAGATGACTGCTGTGAGATAATGTGGTGGGAGGCCCCTGAATCCAAGATCCAGGATGAACTATGGGCAAGACGGGAAAACACACCCCAAAAATGATCACAATAGAGCTCGGAGAATTTTCGATCATCCCTTGAAATTGTTGGATTTGGAGTCGCAAATCAACAATGTCATTCTAAAGGCTTGGTGAAGTAGAATGTGCAGTCATGGGCAAAGGGCATAGGCAAGAAGCAATCTGTGCGGCAGGGCGAAGTCGTAGCGGCTAGTGACGACAAAGATACTCCGAGAAGACCCGGCGGCCAAGCAGATAGCATCCAGCAGCAAGGGCAAACTGCGGCGAACAGCTGCAGGAGAAGCGACCAATCCGCAGCAACCACAGGCGGCAAAGCAGAGGCAACAAGTAGGGTCAGGCCTCAACGGTAATTAGAGCCCGCAGGTAGGCAAGAGCAGCAAAGCAGCAGACTAACGGGTAGACAAGCAAACACAAGGCGGATAGAGACAAGGCGGCCTGAAGAAGAACAGTTGCTAGAGGAAGATCCACGGCTGCCAGAGATCATCTTCTAGAGAAGTCGCAGCGACTAACCCTGGCGGTCAACAGTAGAGGCCGCCAATGGCAAGAGACAAGGCTGGCAACGGCTTAGAGCAAAAAAGTCTGGCGGACAACAAAGCTAGGTCGGCAACGGCTTGAAGAGAAACACAACGAATAGAGGAGCAAGCCCGCAACAACGAGTAGAGAGCCAAGACCACGACGGGCAGAAACGGGCAGAGGGCCGGCGGGTAGAGAACAAGCTGAGGATAAGCAGCTAGGGAGAACAAGGACGTAACTGTCTCACAAAAACTGAAAACAAACCAACTGAATTGGACGGTGCAAACTGTTTGGGCCGTTCGGGGGTTAAATAAATCTCAAAATAAAAAGAGTAAAATATAAAAGTGACTAGAAACGATCAACCGGGAGCGACCACAGACTCCGATTGTCCGTCTGGGTAATGGATCACCGCCTCCTGCGAGTATACATGCGAGTTGGTCGTGACGCGCTGTCAACTCCTCATGGCTTAAAAACACTCAACTCCGGTGAGTGGCGGTGGTCGTAGTCGCAGGGTAGCTGCGGGACGAGTCTCTCAAGTTGCTCAAAAGAGATCCATGTAGCATCGTGCAGGGGCCGACCGCTCCAACGGACAAGATAGTGTACAGTATCTCGCCCGCCTGCGGTGTAGAAGTCGTGACTGATGATCTGAAGCACGTAGTCCGTAGAAGAGGGTGACACAAATGTATCTCCGTCTGACAGTGATGTATCTCCGTCTGACAGTGATGTGTCTCCGTCTGGCAATGATGTATCTCCTTTTGATTGTTGTGTCGGAGGAACCGTCGAAGGTGCAAGGCAATCCCCAAGGCGCGACTCCGTGGGTAGCAAGAGAGGACTGGTGGAGGTAGTAGGAGGACAGGACTCAAGTAGAGGGTCTATAGGAGATAATGGTTCAGGTAGAGGAATGGAGGAAGGGTCCACATACACACGCTCCTCGTAGTAAGGAGTCAAATCCTCTACGTTGAATACTCGGTTGATGTCCATACTGTGAGGGATGTCTATCTCATATGCGTTCGTACCAATCCGCTGTACGACTGTATAAGGTCTCATTCTGCATGTGCTTAAATTTTTTGTTGGTCCTTGCGAGACCCTCTCAGATCGAATGTGAATCAATACTTGTTCTCCCGCCTCAAAGATTTATTCCCGCCTGTGCTGGTCTGCTTGAGTCTTATAATAATCATTACTAGCTGCAATTTTTTTCGGAACAACTCGTGGAGTGCATGTGCATGTTGTATGAAGGACGCTGCCGACTCACTGGGCCTGACTCCTATGGGAATATCCACTAAGTCAATAGGTTTCCTAGGCTCGTATCCCAAACGGTATGGGATGAAATGTGTCATCTTAGAAAAACGATCCACGAGAATGAAGTCCATACTAATATCAGACCAGGGTCGCTTAGGGACGGGTAGCAGAGTGTATAGCCTAGTGGGCTGGCGGGACACTTTCCGGTCTGGCAGACTCGACAATATCTCACAACTTTTGTAAGGTCTTTGTTCAGGCCGGGCCAGAAGAAGCGATCCTCAATTAATGCAATTATCTTATCTCGATCAAAGTGACCCGCTGCTCCACCTGCGTGAAGCTTCCAAATAACGAAATCTCGGAGGATCCCTCGAAAGTGCTGTGTAGATATCCCTAAAATCTAGGTACGATAAGCGTAAACTAACTGCTCAAATCCCGCAACTCGGGTGCTCATGGTATGGAGGATGTTGACTCAGTGACTCAAGTTGTCAGCAGGTTTGTTCTCAACACCCGCTCGGTGCTTAAGAACATAATGAAACTCCTGCATATACTCCACCCATTTGGCATGTCGGTGACCCAATTTCTTCTGCGAGTCTAGATATCTCAGAGCCTGATTGTCTGAATACAAAATAAACTCTTTGTGCAGTTGATAATGCCGCCAGTAATGTAAGGCCTGCATAATGACATAGAACTCCAGATCATAATTTGAATATTTTGTCGGGCCTCGTTCATCTTCTCGCTAAAGTAGGCCACCGGGTGGCCTTCCTGGCTAAGGACTGCGCCGACACCAACTCCTGACGCATCACAAGCTACCTCAAAGGGTTTGTAGAAATCTGGTAAGCGTAAAACAGGAGCTATAGATAGTCACTCCTTAATCTCCTCGAAGGCTCGAATGGCAACCTTCGTCCAAACAAAATCGCCCTTACGAAGGCAGCTCGTGATGGTAGCCATGATCGAACTGAAGGCACGGACAAACCTCCTATAAAAAGTGCCAAGTTCATGAAAACTACGGGCCTCATGAATGTTTGTAGGGACAAGACACTCTCGAATCGCTCTGACCTTGTCAGGATCAACAAAAATACCAGAAGCTGATACGACGTAACCTAGGAAGTGAACAGATGAGGACAGGAATGAGCACTTTTTCAAGTTGATATAGAGATGCTCCTTCCTGAGGAGATCAAATACAAGGAGAATATGCTTGGATGTATATCAAAATATCATCGAAGTATAAGACCAAGAATTTGCCCATATAGGGCCGCAGTAGCCGAGTCATCACCCTCATAAATGCACTGGGTGCGTTCGATCATCCGAACGACATCACCAACCACTCATACAAGCTGTCATTCGTCTTGAGGACCGTCTTCCACTCATCCCCCTCTCAAACTCTAATCCGGTGTTACCCACGGCGAAGATCGATCTTTGAAAAGATCTGGGAACCAGTCATTGAGTACAGGAGGTCATCGAGGCGGGGAATCGGAAAACGATACTTCACCTTGATCTTGTTTATGGCACAACTATCAATGCACATGAGCCAGCTACCGTCCTTCGGGGTCAGAAGGGCTGGTACGGCGCAAGAACTCAAACTCTCTCGAATAAACTTCGTACGCAGTAGGTCATCAACTTGCTGCTTTAACTCGACATGCTCAGTCAGATTTAAGCGGTAATGCGGGAGATTGGGCAAAGATGCTCCTAGAATTAGGTCAATCGCATGTTGGACGTCCCTCAGTGGGGGAAGCTTATCGGGGAGCTTCTCCGGCATAATGTCTACAAAATCATCCATCAACTGCCGAGCATCCGGGTCAGTAATCTCAGTCCCGCGCAGGGTCTTGATTGCCATCGAGGCCGCTATGATAAACATGACTTCTGCCTCCAGGGAAGATCATCAACTTGTTGCTTTAACTCGACATGCTCAGTCAGATTTAAGCGGTAATGCGGGAGATTGGGCAAAGATGCCTCTGGAATCAAGTCAATCGCATGTTGGACGTCCCTCGGTGGGAGAAGCTTATCGGGGAGCTCCTCGAGCATAATGTCTACAAAATCATCCATCAACTGCCGAGCATCCGGGTCAGTAATCTCAGTCCCGTGTGGGGTCTCGACTGTCATCGTGGCCGCTATGATAAACATGACTCCTGCCTCCAGTCTCTCTCTCAAAAAATCACCCTTCCTCAAAACATGTAAGGGTCTTGACGGCCCCGCACTAACTGATAAGTCAACCTTGCCCTTGGGAGGATCCCTGCGCTGGGTCGGAGTAAGGGTAATCTTTCGACCCATGTCGAAGAACACGCATGTGTTGGACCGACCATAACACATGACGTCACGATCACATAACCAGGGTCTCCCTAGCAAAACGTGGGTGACATCTATAAGGATAACATCGCACCAAATCTGGTCCTTCGTGGCCGCTAAACGGATCGGTACCAAACACCGCTGAGTGATATGAATGGTAAACTTGTCCACCCAAAAGACAGTAAGGACGCAAATGTGGTTCAGCCGTAAGATGCATTGTCTCCAACCCTTTCTTAGCAATTATGTTAACACAACTCTCACTATCAATAGCGAGCTTGCATTGGCCTCCTGCACTCGGGAAATATGTGAAAAAAATAGTGGTGCGGCGCCAATCCTCCTTCGCACGTGAAGTGTGGAGGATGCGTCGAATGATTCTCACCTATAGCGATCTCTCTGCATCGCTCTCCCATCCATCCTCTACGATGGCAGTAATCTCCTTAAGGGCTACACCCTTGGTCCCAATGCTGGGCTCGCCCAAATCCTCAATCAATAAAGTCTTAGTAGGGCATTGTGTTGCAAAATGCCATATGTCTGAACACTGATAGCATTGTACGCCCCCGGGCTTAGGGCCCCAAGGAACAAGAGCTTTTCCCGTTGCGTCTGTGCGAGGGGTGTCAGTAGTTGTGGCAGGATGGGGTCTACTAGTTGTGGAGGCGTCAGGTCGAGTGGTGCCCTGCCTCGGGCCAGCAGTATGTAAATACTGCTCGTACTCTAGCGCAAACTGAAACAACTGCTCCACCGTCTCCATATTGTGGAGAATTAATTCCCTCTGAATGTCCGCTCTAAGTCCAGCACGAAAACGTGATGCAGTGGTAACGAGCTCCTCCATAATATCGTTGCGAACTACTAGCTCGTCAAAACGAGACATATAATGTGCAACGGGAAGTGTCCCCTGACGTAGCGCGTAGAGCTGATCTAATAGTTGATTTCAATATGAAGCGAGGAGGTATTTATCTTGTAAGCGCTACTTCATCTCATCCCATCGAGTGATGGGATAGTAACCATCCCGCTCAAGTGATCTCTCAAGACTCGACCAATAAATTTTTGCTCGCCCGATCAACTTCATTTTGACGAATCGCACTCGCCTCTCGTCGCTCATCTCAAACCAGTCAAAATAGTGATCCATGTTCATGAGCCAATCACTAAATGCCTTCCGG
This sequence comes from Platanthera guangdongensis, assembly GCA_039583875.1. Lineage (NCBI taxonomy): Eukaryota > Viridiplantae > Streptophyta > Magnoliopsida > Asparagales > Orchidaceae > Platanthera > Platanthera guangdongensis. Next base: position 294,422,715 of record CM077153.1, read on the forward strand.
TCGAGGTGACCGTCGAAGTAAAGCGCATCAATGCGAATACGCCGGGTGCTGTCGTCCTCCTCAAGAGTCATCGCATGGCACGGCCCATGGTAATCACCATAGTCATTACCGTAATCATAATCATATCAGACTCGATCCCTACGACAAGGTGGGGGAGGACTAGGCTCATCAGGAGGGCGATGATCCCTTCCTGGATCTCGCCTGCACTCGTATCCACGACGATAATTCCCTTTCACAAAAGGAGGGGGGATCTCGGCGAGGGATGTCTTTACCACGCCTCTCCGGAGGTGGTGTAACGTCTCGTGGACCCTCGTGGGGCTCCTCATCCGGGGGAGGGGTCGCTCGGCCTCTAGGTGTCTCTAACTGATCTACCCTTGTGCTAACTCTCGCAATATCACCTCTAAGAGTTTCAAATTGGGTTCCGATCCGATCGAATCGGTCGAGAACCAAACGTTGAAACTCTGCAGGTGTCATGTCCGTTTGGGAACTAGCGGTCCTATCGTCGGTGTGATTACGACTTGACATGGACTGACGATACTCCCTACCACTATGTAACATGCAAATGACCCTAACCTAGTTGCTCTTATACCAATTTGATGCAATGGTAAGGCCGACTCGGGGTGGACTCGCTAAATGCATCCCTAAATGTGATGAAATGTATTGTAATGCAAGAGCGGTGTGCTAAAATTACAAGTAATTAATTATTATACAAAATTAGCAGGTGCACAAGCTTTGACAAAACTTTGATTTAAATAAACAACAATATTCACAATTCAAACGAGGCACTATTAATTTTAAGCATGCGCAGAAGAAGCCCAGCAATTCAAATGATGAATAATATTAATAGCGATAAAACAAACAACCACTACACAGTACAGGTGCCAAATAAACAACAAAGAAAAAAAACTTTATACCACGGTTCACACTTGCAGGCGGCGACAATGAGGGGTTAGAAGGGCATCCAGGGGCGCGACAACGACGAGCCTAACTGAGTGAAAGTGGAATCCACGTCAAGAAAGTTAGCCGCGATGGAGGAGAAGAGTGCGGTTCTCTGGATGGAATGGGGGTGGAGGCCACAGACATGAGTGGAAGAAGAAGACAGGGGAAGACTACAAGCAGAGGGATTAAATCTGGAATGGGGTTACAGGATGGGCATATATGCGGAGGGGGAAGAATACAATCATCGGCGGTGGGATTTGCGGTGCTACGGTAGTAGCAGGCTGGCTGACGGAGTGGTGGAGGGGTTCGGGGAGTGGCCTAAGAAAGGAGAGGATGGAGGTTTCCGTCAAAATTACATGACGGAATGCGGAGGTATCAAACGACGGGTTTTAGCCGCGGAAATAGGGAAAGGGCGTGGGAAGGTGTTTTCCAGCGGTGGGAGGGTGGCGGAGCAGAGAGGGGACAACGAATGGTGGATGAGAGAAGGCCTGGAGTCGCACCAGGCGGATTTGGGTTTCGGTTTCACACCAGAAAGGGGACCGAGCGGTTCCTGCTATCAGCAAAACCCACGATGGCCTCAAATGAGCCGCCGTCTGCTCTTTTAAAAGACCTAAAAGTAACTGTCTCACAAAAACTGATAACAAACCACCCGAATCGGACGGTGCAAATTGTTTGGGTCGATCAGGGGTTAAATACATCAAGAAAGTTAGGCGGGCATCCAGGGGCGCGACAACGACGAGCCTGACTGAGTGAAAGTGGAATCCACGTCAAGAAAGTTAGCCGCGATGGAGGAGAAGAGTGCGGTTCTCTGGATGGAATGGGGGTGGAGGCCACAGACATGAGTGGAAGAAGAAGACAGGGGAAGACTACAAGCAGAGGGATTAAATCTGGAATGGGGTTACAGGATGGGCATATATGCGGAGGGGGAAGAATACAATCATCGGACGGTGGGATTTGCGGTGCTACGGTGGTAGCAGGCTGGCTGACGGAGTGGTGGAGGGGTTCGGGGAGTGGCCTAAGAAAGGAGAGGATGGAGGTTTCCGTCAAAATTACATGACGGAATGCGGAGGTATCAAACGACGGGTTTTAGCCGCGGAAATAGGGAAAGGGTGTGGGAAGGTGTTTTCCGGCGGTGGGAGGGTGGCGGAGCAGAGGGGACAGCGGATGGTGGAGGAGAGAAGGCCTGGAGTCGCACCAGGCGGATTTGGGTTTCGGTTTCACACCAGAAAGGGGACCGAGCGGTTCCTGCTATCCAGCAAAACCCACGATGGCCTCAAATGAGCCGTCGTCTGCTCTTTTAAAAGACCTAAAAGTAACTGTCTCACAAAAACTGATAACAAACCACCCGAATCGGACGGTGCAAATTGTTTGGGTCGATCAGGGGTTAAATACATCTCGAAATAAAAAGAGTAAAATATAAAAGTGACTAGAAACGATCATCCATACGCGACCTCAGACTCTGATCGTCCGTCCGAGTAGTGGATCACCGCCTCCTACGAGTATACATGCAAGTCGATCGTGCCGCGCCATCACATAAGACAAACAGAGAATACATAATTTTACAGTCAAACATAAATATCAAGTAAAAATCGAGCTTTAGTGATGAAATTAACATGTAGTTGCGAGTTATTTATAACAATAAATTAACAGGAGAGTGGTATTCTTGATTTCAAATCCAACACAAAAGAATAATGACGCATGATGAATTTATAGGTCTCCGAGGGAAAATACTCCAACCCTAGATACAATGCCAACAATCACAAGCAAATGCAAAAGTCCACGACAACCCTAAAGATGCAAGAGAAATGCAAGCGCACACACAACTCGCAATCCAATGAACATAAAACTAACATAAGCCTAAAGATGTAAATGCAGTACAAAATCCACTTATGCAATTAATTCCGATGAGTAAAAAGCAGCCCAATGTACAAACACATTCCCGTGTAGCGAGAGTCCGGGGAAGGGTCCCACCACAAGGGTGAAATGTAGGTGTAGATAAGGAAAACTAAACGTTGTATATATGTTCACTTATATCAAATACAAAAAATGAGTACATATTTATACGATGGAGAAAGAGAGAAGAAGGTCCTATACATGATGTGGGACTAAATAGAAGAGAGAAATAACAATAAAAAATACATAATGGGCCTTTGTCAAATGGGCTTCTCTAACACTCCCCCGCAAGCTGGAGCGTACAAGTCATATGCACCCAGCTTGGACAAACACTGGTAAAATAAGGTACTTGATAAAGCCTTTGTGAGAATATCAGCAACTTGATCAGTGTCCGGAACATGCTTTAATTCAAGTTTCTTCATTTGAACTTTCTCCCGAATAAACTGAAAGTCTACCTCGATATGTTTCGTGCGCTCGTGAAATACCAGATTCTTTGCAATGTGTATGGCCGCTTGATTGTCACAAAATAAAACAACCGATGAAGGAAGTTTTACCCCCAGGTCAGCAAGGAGGCTTTCGAGCCATGTGAGTTCTGAGACAACCGATGTCATCGATCGGTTTTTAGCTTCCGCAGAGAATCAAGCAACCACAACTTATTTCTTACTTTTCCATGTAATGAGATGACCGCCAAAATATGTACAGAACCACTGGTTGACCATCGATCGTCCAGGGAGCCAGCATAATCGGCATCAGAATATGCAACTAACGCTGGAGTAGAGTTGGAGGGTTTGTAAACCAGCCCTTGACCCGAAGCTGCCTTAAGGTATCAGAGAATCCATTCAACCGCCTGGAGATGAGAAACCCGGGAGCATGCATGAACCGACTGACAATCCAACAGCGAACAATATATCAGGCCTCGTGACCGTTAGGTAGATCAATTTTCCCATAATGTGTCGATAGTATTCCGGGTTCTGGAGGGGAAGATCATCATCAGAGGCATGAGCACATAGCTTGTGATTTGCAACCAGACTGGCCAGCGTCTTTTAGTAGATCAAGACAATATTTCCGTTGGGAGAGGACAAGCCCATCCGGACATCGTGCGACCTCAAGACCGAGGAAGTAGCGAAGATGCCCCAGGTATTTAGTCTGAAACACAGTGCTAAGATGTTGTTTGACCGCATGAATCCCCTTTGAATCATCCCCAGTGAGCAGGATGTCATCAACATAAACCAGCAGAAGGATCGTTCTTGTTGCCTGATGTCGAGTGAATAAGGAGAAGTCTGCGGAACTGCGAGGGAAGCCCATGTCCCGAACAACCTTGCTGAACTTGTCAAACCACGCCCGAGGGGATTGTTTGAGACCATAGATGGATTTCTTCAGAAGACACACCCGAGACTCCCCCGTGGTCTCAAACTCGGGCGGTTGGCGCATGTAGACGGTTTTCTGAAGATCACCATTCAAGAACACATTCTTGATATCCAGCTGATGAAGAGGCCAGGGGCGATGCACAACCACGGAAAGGAGGACACGAAGGGTGTTGAGCTTGGCCACCGGAGAGAAGGTTTCCTCATAATCAAGGCCCTGCTGCTGAGTGAAGCCACGGGCCACCAGGCGGGCCTTCAGACGGTCAACAGTGCCATCAGGAGCATGTTTGATGACGAAAACTCATTTACACCCAACAGGTTGCTGACCGGGAGGTAAAGGAACAAGGACCCAGGTCTGGTTGGCCCAAAGGGCCGTCATTTCCTCGTCCATGTCAGCCCGCCAACCTGGATGCTGAAGCGTCTCCTGCACAGAGTTTGGGACAAAAACAGAGGATAATGATGTGGCAAAGTGAAGAAGCGGCGGTGAAAGGCGATGAAGAGAGACGTAATTTGCCATAGGATGAGCGGTGGAGGCCGGAGCCGGAGTAGCAGGCCGCGGATCGTCAGAGGTCGAAGCCGACTGCAGTGGGGCAACAGGACGAGGAGAGCGACGAGAATAAACCCGGATGACAGGTGGCTGGGGAAGGACCAGAGGCTGGGCAGGAAGGGGAGAAGGTGGAGACTGGGAACAGAGATGACAGGGCGCACAACGGGCTCCAGAAGAGGAGCGAGATCCAGAGCAGAGAAGAAGAGAAGATTTTCCCGGAAAGTGACACCCGCAGAAACAGTCACCTTGCGGGGTAGTGGGCAAATAACATACAACCCTTTTGATTGCGCGAGTAGCCCACAAAGACATATTTGGTCGCATGAGAATCCAACTTGTCGGCAGATGGTCCGAGGTGGTGAACGTAGCATGTACACCCAAAAATGCGGGGAGTAAGAGGGAAGACCGAAGTGGAGGGAAATAGGAGGCTGAAGGGAGTAGCATTCTGGAGGACGGAGGACAAGAGTCGGTTATAAGGAAACAGGCCGTGGAGAGCGCAAAGTTCCAGTATGGTTTGGGAACCCGCATTTGAAGCATAAGAGAGCGAGCCACATCAAGGAGATGATGATTTTTGCATTCGGCGACACCATTCTGTTGTGGGGTATATGCACAAGACGTTTGGTGAATAACCCCAAACTCGGAGCAGAGGGTCGCGAAGTCATGGTCAGTGTACTCGCGCGCATTATCAGTGCAAATAGTTTGAATGGGCGCAAAGAATTGAGTGCGAGTCTCGAGAATGAAGGCTCGAAATACGCAGGGAAGCTCAGAACGATCACGAAGTAAACACAACCAAGTCATGCGCGAATAATCATCGATAAATGTAAAAAAATAACGGTAGCCAGAGATGCTCGTAATCTTGTACGAACCCCATATATCGGAGTGTACTAAAAAAAAGGAGCAGAGCTCTGAGTACAATGAGAAGAAAAAGATGAACGTGGTTGGCTGTTTGCCAAAAATACAGGTTTCACACTGAAAAGCAGGAAGAGATATATTCGAAAGAGCCTTCTGGAGGACGGGAAGAGGAGCATGTCCAAGACGCCGATGTCAATCCGAAAAGGAGATGGATGCGAGGAGAGTATGAGAGTCATCAAGAAGGTAGAGCCCGTTCTGCAGTCGCCCCCTACCAATGATAGTCCGCGTCTGCTGATTCTGTATCAGAAAAGAAGAAGAAGTAAATGTCACAGAGCAATTTAAATCAATAGTAAGACGACCAACAGAAAGTAAATTGAAAGTAAAGTCCGGAACATGAAGAGCCGAGCGCAAGAGGAGGGAGGAGGCGAGCGGAATATCAGCACAGCCAGAGACAGGGACAGCTGCCCCATTGAGCACAGTAATGTACTTCGGGTGAGGAGAAGACAAGTACTGAGGCGGGCGGACAGAGGTGATGTGATGAGTGACACCAGAATCGAGGATCCATCGCGGATCAGTGGAGAGGCAGGCGATACCTTCATTAGAGATGGAGGCAGTGGAGGCAACCGAGGCCGGCGGGAGGCTGAGCAGGCCATGAAGATGCTGGAGCTGAAGGCGAACCTCATCGAGGTCAGTACGAGTGGGAGAGGAGTCAGTGGCAGCAATAGAGGCCTGCGGATGAGGAGGACGTCCATGCTTGCGATAGCAGGTGGCTTCAAGATGCCCGTCTTTGTCGCAGAAAGAGCACTTAGGCCGAGGCCGGCCACCCCGACCACGTCCCCGAGAATCAGAACGGCCCCCACGAGCTGAAGAAGGGAGAGGCAGTAAAGGTGCAGGGGCCAGCTGGACAAGGGCCGGAGAAGGAGGTCCAGACAAATCTGAAGGCGGGGAGACCTTGAGAAGCATCAAGCACACATCCGAGAAGCACGGGGTAACAATAGAGGAGAGGACTTGAGCCCGTACACTGTGAAGGTGATGTGGGACCCGATCCATCATCATGGCGATACCAACAGCTTCCTTCTGGGCACGTTGGGCAGCAAGGACCATAGTAGAAGGCTGATGTTGGATCCAAGCTTCGACCAGAGACCGAGCCTGGGAAACAAAGGAGGTCAGATCGGTCGCGCCACCACAATCAAGGGCCTAAAATGCAGTGATAATGTCATACAAATGGTGGAGACTATCCTTGCCGGAGTAGAGGGTATGGAGCTCGTCCCACATGCCCTTGACCGTCTCGTGGTACATGGTCAGACGATAAGACTCACCATCAAGAGAATTAAGGATCCATGTCTGCACACGACCATCGTTGCGTAACCAGTCTTCAGTAGGAGTACCGGTAACGGCCTGGATCAAGTGATGAAGAAACCCCTTCGATTGCAGGACTCGGCGAACAGAGTGCGCCCATTCCACAAAATTCTTCTTACCTGTCAGGGATATAGTAGTAATACGGAGCTCATCACGTACTTCCGGAATAGAGGCCGGACGATCTGCAGGAGGAACCGCCGTTCCGGTAGAGTCAGCAGAAGAGGTCACGAAGACGAGATGCGGCTAGGAGAACAGACCGTCAACAGAGGAGACCGTACGACTAGAGCGGAGACCGCCTGGTCACGATGTGAAGACACCAGCGGCAGGAGGAGGCCGCGACCAAAGGCGGAGCCCGACAGAGAGATAAGGCAGCGAACAGGAAGAGAAGACCGCATCGGACATAGACAAGCCGCGCAGACAGGAAAGAGGAGAGCTCAGCGAGAAGAGCTGGAAACCACGCACTGCAGGGAGGGAAGGAGAAGACCGCGACCAAATGCGGGAAGGTAACAGTCCGCACGGTCTGGCTGAGCACAACAACAGTCAGAGCAAAAGGAGGCCACAAGAGGAATGCGAGTGGACAAGCAGAAGAAACCGCGAGTAAAAAGACTCAAGCGGATAGATAAGGGAGATCGCGGCGAGCAGGAACAGGTCGCGGCGAGTAAGAAGTCGCGAGTAGGACTCCAGCGACAAGGCAACGGATAGCAGAGCACAACAGACAAGAAGAGCCTGCGAGTAAGACAAGAGTCAGATCGCGGCGGGATGAAACAGACCGCGACGAGCTGGAGCAGTCCGCCGGATAAAAAACGCAGCGACTGTGAACAGTCCGCGAGCAGGGAGCCCGCATCGGATATGAACAGAAGAGGCCGCGAGAACAGAGCGCGGTCTGGACGGGTAGAAGCTTGCAAGTAGGGAAGGGAAGAAAGCAGACTGTAGGAGATCGCAGCGGACTGGAAAAGAGCCCGCAAGGAGAGGAGCAGGAGGTCGCAACAGACTGCAGAGAGGCAGCGGACTGAAAGATAACTGTAGGGAGACGTGGGCCCCACGGTACAGGGAGAGAAATGGCTATAAGAAGCTTGAGGAGGGGGGGGTGGAACCACGGGAGGAAGAGAAAGCGGATGCAGAAGAGCAGGCCGCTGAAAAGATTGAGAAGGAAGAACAGGCCGCTGAAGAGCAGCCCGCTGAAGAGAAAGCGGGTAGACAAGCAGGCCGCAGGAGATCAACAGAGGCGGGCAGAAAATTGGAGTCCGCGAGAGGGCAAACCTCGCTTTGATACCATGTAGAGAAGGAAAACTAAACCTTGTATATATGCTCACTTATATCAAATACAAAGAATGAGTACATATTTATAGGATGGAGAAAGAGAGAAGGTCTTATACATGATGTGGGACTAAAGAGAAGAGAGAAATAAAAATAAAAAAATACATAATGGGTCTTTGTCAAATGGGCTTCTCTAACAGTAAGCAAACCTTACCATGCATTTTTCATTAATTAACAAAATCTAGACCTCGCATAAACCACAATTGATTACAATTGATTTTAATCAGGTGATAAGTAGTAATTACAGATAAGAGAGTGCACAAAATTAAAGCATAGGGTGAATAATAAATACACATTAATGAAAGAAAATTAACAAAACTTGATTAGAGCAAGCTACTACTAGCAATAATCGAGAATGCATGTATAATGTAAGGGAAATGAAAATACAATGTAAAACTCCCCAAGTAATCGGTGTCAGTGGTGGAGAGGAAGATCCAGAGGTGGCATTGGTTGTTCGGAAGGGAGAATGTTGTCAGAGGAGAGAACGAGCTTGTGTGGGCTGGTATTAGCGTGGACGAGCCTTGGAGGAGACCCATTTTGAGGTGGGGATGATAGGGATGACTTGGGGTTGCTGATGGAGGAGATAGAAGGGGATAGCTGTCGTTGGCGGGCTAAATATGAGCAGGGAGAGGGATGACTTGGAGCTGATGTTGGAGGAGGTAGAAGGGGAAATTTGTTGTTGATGGGAAAATGTGGGCTAGGAGAGTGCTGGAGGAGGTAGAGAGGCGACAATTGGATGGGTTAGTTCACCGGAGGTAGCTGGAGCCTGGAGGGTCAGATGAGGTCGCTAGAGGGCCCAGGGCTGAGGCGAAGGCACTGGTGGCTAGGAATGACTGTGGCAGTGGTGCTGAGGCAAGGGAAGGCATCGATAGAACTGGAGGCAAGGGAAGGCAGTCATGGCGTCAAGGGAAGGAGGCAGTGGAGGAACTGGAGGTAAGGGAAGGCGACGACGGGCTCAAACATGGGCGCTGGAGGGAGAGGAGGCGACAGATAGGGAGTCGGTACCCTCGGAGGCGGAAACCTGTGGTGTCGCACTGCAAGAGGCTCTCGACATCCCACCGAGAGGAAGATCGAAAAACACCGAGAGGAAGATCGAGTGGTTCTCTCTTGAAACCTAAATCCTCCATGACTCCACCGTCGATTGCTAGCATCATATAAAAAGGGGAGATTAGGTTAAATACATTTGATGGCCACGATCACCCAATGAAAAATTTAACCTAACTCTCATAATATAACTCAAATATATATTATGAAAAACTGAGTCAATCGCGATGACGGTCTACGATCATCTATTTGACGAAAAAATGTCAATCTCACAAATATCTGACCTTGCACGTAATTGATCTCCATCAAATATCATCAAAACAGCAGTCCAGATGATCAAACACCTTTACTTCATAATTTTAAAATTTAACCTTTTTCACTTTCTTCTCTCGAAATGAACGCCACATGAACATTAGTTCCCACCTCAATCCAAATGATAAATCCAGAACATCACGAACAATCACCCGTTCACCTATAACCCTACTGAAAAAGAAATCGTGAGCAGACACTACTGAAGCAGGAATGGCGAGCAAAGAGGGTGTCGGGATACAGAACAACGAGCAGGAATAGAAAGCAGAGCCCTCCTATCGCAAGCATAAATAGAGTCAACAATAGAGGAAAGCGTCAACCTCCTTTCCTCCGGGAAGAAATCATGAAGGGAAATTCATATAGGGTTTTGGTCGGGCTGAGGCAAGACTCATTATGGTTTGTTAATATAACATGTAGAGGAGTAATAAAATAGGCATTCATATAAAACCGGGTTTATTTTAGATTACTAATAGCCATACATGATTTACTTATAACAACCTTGTTTTATAGGCTATTATCAAAATAATAATGAGTTTTCACCAATGTTTCCTATTGGATAAGAAAAAAAGGTTTTTTTTAAAGGAGGATGGTAGCTAATGAAAAATATCTTTCAAAAGATGAACATAAGAATACCTACAAAATTGAATGAGCAATGTTCTCCCTTCCAATAACCTAGCTCTTTTAAGCATAGTGGAGTTGAAGTTGTAGGAAATTATGCTGGCTGGAGTGTTTTTCCCAATTCCTCTTCAAGTTCCAAGACAATGTTCTTGTATTTGACATTATCAGCCTACAAAATATACAAACATACCGAATGTCAAGATAAGTAAAACAAGAAACTGCCACATTAAATAATAATAATAATAATTGAAAAAAAAATGAGGTGGACCTTCAGTAATTCATTTTCAACACTTAGCAAATTTCTTTGCTCTTGAAGTTTCTCCAACCTAATTTGTGCAGCAATTAATTCTTTGTGTCTTTGATTTATCTCTTCAATCAGACTACAATATAGGACAACAGAAAAATATACGCCTTAATACAAAGAGGTGTGAAAGATTATTAGTTAATAAAATAAGTTTTGTAATAGCATGATTTAATGCGTCCAACCTTTGCCTCTCCACAACAAAATCATCAACTTGCTTTTTCAGTTTTCCCCACTCCTTATCCTGTTTGAAGTGAAATATTTATCATAAGAATAACATTAAACTAATCTTTTGGTAAAAGAAATATCATTCTACGGACTTTTTTATAGATTACATTGTCCGAGTAAGATCTCTCATTCATCTTCTGCAGATGCATTAAAACAAATGTTCAATATTTATGACGATATAGCAAAGTTTGCAGGCAATCATGCAATCTCAAATGAACAGTGAAGAATTATCAATCAATGGTTGCAGTTTCACACTTAAACGGGATATCAAATATTAATTCATAAAATGAAATATAAAGATCTCTACAAAGCCAAATTTTACAATGAGGGTAATTATCTCACCGCATAACTCGTCATTTCAAACTTTATGCACAGTAAATCTCGAAGAACATCATGAGTCATGCTCTCTGCAGCTGCTAAGCGTATATTCAACGAAAAAATCTGATAAAGAAAATAGGTCCATTCTCAATAAATAGCCAATCTAAATAAAAAAATAATAATTAAATAACATATAATAATTAAATAACATATTGTTAGAAAAGACAATGTAAAGGCCCACATATTGGCCCATTTAGTTTCTTCTTCTATTCTTGTATAAGTCCCACACCGTGTAAATGAGATTTTTCTCTCTTCTCTCTTCTTATATATATATGTACTCATACATTATTTTTACATACTGAAGAACTACATACAAGGTTGCAGCATTCTTCTACATGGTATCATATTGTAACCTACTCTGTTTTACCTGCTTCTGCCGACATGCAGCTAGAGCTTCAAGCTCTTCAATCTTATATCTTGAAGAAGTTAGTTCTTCATCCTTCTCTGTGTTGACTTGTTGTGCTAGTCCCAACCCAATACATTTAAAAGGAGAACCGGAGCCCCTAGATTTTCCTGAACCTTTTTCCGACTTTGTTGATATTAGACTTGTAACATTGGGGGTTACTAGCTCACTTTTGACTTGGAATGCCATGTCATTCAATTCCTTTAACTGCACATGGCAAATAAGTCCAGATCAACAAGTAGATTCATTTGTTCATATTAAAAGTAATGTTAAAACCAAAAGCTTAAGCCTATGTGCAATGCCTAATAATGTGGTATTTCTAACCAAGTGAGTATTTCTATACCCAATACAACAATGGTCAAACTCAATTTCAGTCTATTACCTTAAGCCTATAAACATGGCTTCAACAAATATTTTTTACAAACATGATATGAGATAACTCAATATTCTAGTGTCACTTGACAGTTCATCATTTAGTTTTGACAAATTATTAGGACAGACCAAACAACAAAGCCTCTACATGTTGAGTAAACAAAATGAAAGGTGTTAAAGCCTAATTGTAAAAGCCCAAAATAAGGGCTCATTGCAGATTTTTCATCTCTCTTGTATTTAGTCTCACATTTCCTAATAGAGATTATTTATCCTCTACTTTACATAAATAAGAGAGCTTCAGTGTAATAAAGTAGATTGATATAATACGATCCACGGACTAAGAGAAATCTTGTCGCCTGGAGAAATAATAAATAAGCAGTGGTGTCCAGGTCAAATGCGGATGTTGAATATAGAAGCATAATTTAGACTGCTTATGAGTTAAATGGTTGAAGATACTTCTGAAAGATTTTTGTGAAACTTACAACTATCCTCTACCGATGTTCTATAATAATAAAATTGTCATCTACAAATCTAAAAATTATTTATTTCATGAAAGAACAAAGTATATAGAAGTGAACTGTCATTTCATCATACAAAAGCATGATTTAGACCTATTTTTTCATCTTTTTTTGTGTACCAAGATGATAATGTTGAATATACATGCTTCATCTTGAGGGGAAGTGTTAAAGCCCAATTATAAAATCCCAAAACAAGGATCAATTGTAAATTCGTTCTCTCTTGTATTTAATATTGCATTTCATAATGGAGATTATTTCTCATCCTCTACTCTATATAAAAAGGGAAGGTGCAATATAATAAGTTAGATTGACATAATAATAAATTTTATTTTCAAACCTTCACCTAAGGAAAGAGTGTACACTTATTTTGTGAATGGTGCCAAGAAACTGGTAATTTTACCTTTTTAGGCATAGTTTTCACCCATCCAATATGGGACTAAACAGTACTCTTATTTGCTTTAACAATTTATTGTGTGTTTTTGGCTAATTATCACTTAGCATCAAAGCCTTTAGGCATACGATTGAAAAATAGAAAGAGTGTACCTTCCGTTTGTATTCTCTAGCTTGAGCCTCAGCATGAAAGTTCAATTCTTCTACGATTGATTTGCATTGAAAAATCTGAGTCAAGCAAAGAAGTGCAGGGTTCAATAAGTTGTGGTTCCACATTTGTCATGTTAGCAAGTTATTGGCCACACAAGTTACAGTTCAAAAGTGAAGGAAGAATAACCAGAAAACTGAACACTCTCATTAACATATATTAATATGTAAATCCAATAAGGTTAGGATGTGGAAGGAATGTGCAGATATCACAGTACGTAGTCACATTAACAAGTAATATGGAACACAAGCACATTCACTCAAGCGGGCCCCTGTTACGCAGGCACATTCACTCAAGCGGGCCCCCTCGTCGGAGTTCATGGAGCGTGTGTATGGAAGCCACCATGACATATTCATGGTGGAATATAATATTAATTAGTTAATAATAATTAATATTATATTAATTATTGTGTGTGTTGTTGATACGATCCCGGAGAGGAACCTGACGGGGGGGGGGGGGGGGGGGGGGCAGAGGTGAGGGAGAAGAAGATGGTTAGGGTTGAGAGAAAATCTTAGGGAGCAGCCCTAATTTTCATTCATCCAAACATAAACAGAAAAGAATACAACTCCACCCCTTATAGGCGCGGGGTGCGAATAACAAGTGTGAGTAAAATTAATGCGTACACAACATAATATGAAATGCAGTCTACAGAATGCAAAATAAATAAAATAGTCAAGCCGACATCGCGCCCTCAGACTCTCCTCCTCCAGACAGACCCGTCATCGTCTTCCTCCGTGTTTAGACCTGCCACGACATCTCGTCATCGTGCAAGTCCATAATAATACCACAGTATGAAAAATGTGTCTTGTCCTCAAGGAAGTAGTCAACAAACTGGTGGCGGAAGTCATCCCGAGGGAGGCATGTAACATAAGAGTCTGGGTGATTTGCCCAGGCGACCAAAATTTCCTCTGAAGTGGGGTCTCCAAGCAGAGGGCAGCGACGATCGAGTATCTTGGCTGGGTAATATGGTGTCTCGCCGACGAGATCGACGTAGGCCGGGATGTGATCTGTGGTAGCGTGGTTTCCTACCACACGACGCAACTGAGAAACGTGGAATACTGGGTGTATGCGGCTCTCAGCGAGGAGGCATAGGCAATAGGCGACCGAATTGATACGCGCTAGTGCCTAGCCAAAGAACCGTGGGGCTAGCTTCGGGCAGGGCCTTCGGGCCACAGACAGCTGGCAGTATGGGTGCAATTTGATGAACACCTCCCCCCCCCCATGGAAGGAAAGGCCGTGTTGCTTCCTGTTCACAAAGGAGGACATCTTCTGTTGGGCCCGTAGGAGGTGATGCTTCAGGTGATCCTGTATGGTGTCACGGTCCTGCAGAGCGGTGGCCAAACTCTCGACCTGGCACTCTCCCGAGTAGATGGCGAAGAATGAAGGGTGGCGGCCGGCCATAGACAACCTCAAACGGCGTGGTACCTGTTGCATTGTGGTAAGTAGTGTTGTAGGAGTACTCAGCCCAACAGAGCCACTTGGCCCATCCGCTGGGTTGCTCCCCCACGAATCAGCGGAGGTAAATCTCCAAAAAGTGATTGAGGACCTCGGACTAGCAATCCGTCTGTGGGAGAGACTCGAGTGGGATTAGCGGGGCCACCGAGCCCAGTGGATGGCCGAGCCGTCTAGGCCAACCACAGTCGTAGACACCATGTCATGCTCTGGCGTGTAATTGAAGTCGAAAAATTGCACTGCCTTAGCGATCCATCCCATCGGGTCTACGCCGACAAAAGAGAGAATTAGAGAATATTCTATCAAATTGCACTGCCTTAGTGGAGGGCCGAGCCGTCTAGGCCAACCACAGTCATAGACACCTTGTCATGCTCTGGCGTGTAATTAAAGTCGAAAAATTGCACTGCCTTAGCGATCCATCCCATCGGGTCTACGCTGACAAAAGAGAGAATATTGAGGGAGAGGGCGAACCGACCTTGCATAGCCTGAGGATGATGTCCGAGGGAAACGGCCGGCGGCCCGGCGCCAAGGAGGGAGCCTTCGTCTACTGGCGAACCGGAGCCAAACGCGGCATACACGGCGGAGGCGGGAGCCTGGAGGGCGTAAATCTTGGAGTGGAGGGCAAGGAGAGAGGCAGGTATGGAGATGACGAGTTGCTCTTGAGTCTCAACGCGGCGGGCAAGAGCTTTGGAGGCCGTATCCGGAGCGGAGTCGCCGGAGGAGCCAGTGGTGGGAATCATGGGCTAGAGATGTTGGACGGAGGTTGTAGGAGGCAGATCTGGTGAAGAATGGTGGAACCGGAAGGTGCTGCGACTGATCAAAGGGTGGGAAGGATCGGCCGCGGCGGAACAGGGTTGCATCAGGCGGATCGGGCGACGGTGCAGAATAGGTGGATCAGGCGGATCAGCGAACGGGGTGAATCAAAATCGAGAGGACTGGGAAACGGCGTGGATTGGGATCGGAAGAACAGGACGTGCAGATCGGGATCAGGAGAACTGGACGAGCGGAAACGGTGCCGAATCGATCGCGAAAACGCAATTTTGGATGATCACGAGTGCTGGAGGCGATTTGGCGGGTGATAAGGCGGGTCTGACCAAATTGATACGATCCCGTAGAGAATCTCGGTGAGGGGGAGGGTCGGGGGAGGTGAGGGATATGAGGGTTAGGGTTGAGAGGAAATATTAGGGGGCAACCCTAATTTTCATTCATCCAAACATAAACAGAAATGAGTACAACTCCACCCCTTAAAGGCGCGGGATGCAAATAGAAACTGCGAGTAAAATAAATGCGTACACAACATAATATGAAATATAGAATGCGAAATAAATAAAATATTCACGCCAACATCGTGTCCTCAGACTCTCCTCCTCCAGACGGACCCGTCGTCGTCTTCCTGCGCGTATAGACCCTCTACGGCGTCTCGTCGTCGTGCAAGTCTGTAACAGTGGTATTATGACCTCCCTCATTTATATAAGGGGGAATGCCATTAGTGTTAGAGAGCTTTTTGATATTGAAGTTTGGACTCTCTCTCTCTAAACTCTCTCTCTCACTCTCTAGACCTCTTCCTCTCCCTTGGAACTCTCCATTCTACCTTTCATGTTGTTGAAAGAGGAGATTGAAATAGAGATTATTATTCATTAATCCACACATGGGGGTTTAAATAGGAAATACATAGATACAATAACACACATATACAATGTGAGACTAAACCCAAATATATATAAAACTCTAATAACCCGACACTGACCCAATAAGTCCAACACTCCCCCTCAAGTTGAAGGGGGGACCCTTCAGCTTGGACACATCAAATAATGACAATGGAGGTAGGCAATGCGGGACAAAACATCAGGCAAGCCACCGGAGGGAATTCCAAACGGGGGAATTAAGTCAGGGGCATAGCCACACACGACGCTAACCCACACATGACGCAGAACCCACGCACGATGTGGATTTGCTGGAAACCGGTCAACCAACATTGCCTAGACACATGCAAAAGAGAACGAAAAATATGGAGCAAATCATCAAGCAGACAACTGGGGATAATCCGTCGAGGATAATCCGCACAAAGGGCGGTCCCACACGACACAGTCTCATATGACACAGACCCACGTGACACAACCCGCTGAGATTAAAACAACCAACATCATTTGTGTCCCATCACACAACCAATCAAAATAAAACATGGGGAAACGCATATGACATAAGCCTGGAGGTTGTGGAATGAAGGCAAAAAAGTCAGTAAAGACCATTTGAGTCGTCTTCATCCCAACACTCCCCCTCCTAGGCCAAACAAAGTAAACACGAACAACAAACGATGAAAGACACATAAAGGCGACTTAAACTACAACAAAGATGCAATATCGGCGAGAGATCAGCACCCCAGAAGGCGGGCATCTAGATGTGATAGAAATCCAAGATGCAGCAGCTGGAGTCATCCAGAATCAACAGAAAAATTAGGGCAGCGGCTGGTCCGGAGCAGCAAATTCGATTATTGTCGAAGTAACAAACATCAGCAACAACCTCAATGGATGGATCAAAAGCCGAGAGATGAGAGGAAACCAAATATTTACTGGATCGACAGAAGTGGCAGCCGGGGTTAATCGATAGTGGTGAGATCCAGAAGTGGATCTAAAGCACATGGGAATGATCGACAACACCATAAGATAGAATAGAGGCAATAAGCAGCAACTACTGGAAGCAAGATCGTCACTGAAGTTCACTGACGGATGAATGACAAAGGGTACGAAGGGTTCTGTGCTGGGAAGCATTGGGATCAGTGGCACGGTCGCCGACGTCGATGGAAGCGGCAGTCGGGGCAGGTGGGGGGATTAGGAGCCGCTTCCGTCAACAGACACAGAAGTTGATCCCGTCGACGGGTGCGGGAGCAGAGCACAACTTATGCACTGTCGGCGGGGTCGAATCGAGAAGCAAAAAACGGAATCAAGAGGTAGCGAAGAGAAACGAACCGTAAGAAAACAAATTAGGATTTCAGATGGATCCCTCTGATACCAAGTTGTAAGAGGAGAAATAGAAATAGAAATTATTCATTCATCCACATAGGGGACTTAAATAAGAAATACATAGACACAATAACACACATACACAATGTGGACTAAATCCAAATATACCTAAAACTCTAATAGGCTGACATTGACCCGATAATTCCAACACATGTATCGCTTTATTATTATTAATGTTAATGCACTGATTTTTGGTTAAACAACACATCAAGGAATCTTGTTCGTAACAATTGGTCCGACCTACCGGATTACAGCCGCGGTTTTCCTCACCAAAATCTCGCCAGCGATCTCTTCGGCCACTGCTTGGAAGACCTCCTCTTCGGCCATGTCCTCCTCCACCACCATCTCCTTCTATGCGCGCCTCGATCAACATTGATATGCTTGCCAACCTCCTCGCCATAGCGCACCGTCTGTACGCCAAAATCAATCGGCTCAGCGAACTCCCTCAATTCTGTGCAGCGACAACTCCCCTTTGTTCATTGCCCTTAACGTCGTCAACCACCAGCTCCATCGTCAACCAAGGCGCACGGGCTCTGGGTGTCTCCCCAGTCACAGCCACAGCAGCGCCACCAATGCCATCGGCTCAAGAGTCCTACATCCCGATCCTCACCCTCACTATCGCATACTCAAGAGACCATCAGGCCACCTGCAATGGGGGTCTCTTCTTTATTAATGTTCGACCATCCATGTAGGGGTCCTCCTCCATTGTTGTCGGCAGAAATGGACCCATGATAATACCTCCCCCAACATCTCTCCCCGACACCGTTGTCGCTGACCCAGGCCACCTCATGTCTTTTCCAGCCCTAAAGTCGTCGAGCGGCGCGCCGCTCCAGAGTCTACGTCGTAGCTACCGCTGGTCCAGCCACCTACGACACCGACCTCCTTCCTTACAAGTGTTAAGCCCCGCATCGCCTCCAATGTGAGTTGTCATGCGTGGATCCACCCTCACTCACCCCTATAGCTTCTCTGGCAACCCCTCGAACGCCACCTCTGCAGCTTTAATGCCTGTCATGCTACACATTACAGAAACGGCATGGTCATTTCTATCGCTTTCCCATACGCGCATGTCATGGATGGCAACTCTTTATCAGAACAGAAAATTATTTCTCTCTCCGTGTGGACCCCTTCCCACTTATTTCTTTTAATTTTTCTCTATTTGCGTGGACTCCACAGGCCACATGACATAATTCTCCCTATCGTTTATCATCCGGACCCACGCACCTCATCCCCTTCATTTTCTATCGAAATTCCTAAATTCCTACGCTTCACTAGCTACCAAAATTCACTTTCTTCCTCACTTGTCTTGTCGCATCAACTTTTCCCACCCTTGTGTGGATAACAGGAGAGAAGCAAAGCCGGCAGTTAGAAAAGAGCAAACCGCAAGGGCTCTGATACCATGTAGAAAGTCGAACTCCAGAATTTTATTAATCCGAAAATTGTGCAAACAAATGAAGAGAATACACATATATCTAGGAAGAGAGAGAAGAGAATCTCAAACTGAAGATGTGGGAAAAAAACAAAACTAATGGGCCTAAATACAAGGCTTTTCCAACAATATGCATAACATCCATGATCTGATTATTCCAATTTTTATTGATAATGTCATTCATTCATTAGTGAATTGCTCTCTATACAAAGGTTCTATTTGTTTGGGCGTTTCGCTTCTCCGTTTTGTGCAAACGCCGCCGGAAGGAGGGTAAACAAATGAACCTCCGGCGGCGTTTGCTCCGTTTCCACCCGCCCGCCTTGAGAAACGCCCCAAAAAGCTCCGTTTGGAGCAGCCACCTCCCCCCTCCGGTTCGAACTCTCCGTTTCCACCCGCCGAATCGATCCGCCACCGCCGAACCAAATGGAGCCAAAATGATCCATATAGTTTTGATTTATTCTTTCTCCCTCTCTCAGTATACAAAATGATTCTTGTTGGAAAAGCCCACTTAAACTAGGCCCATTTGTATAGCATTTATTATTTTTCTCTCCTCTCTTTAGTCCCACATTGTGTATAGGACCTTCCTCTCTCTTTCTCTCATCTATATATATGTACTCATTCTTTGTATTTGTACCAAGTGAACATATATACAAGGTTGGCTTTCTCCATTTCTACATGGTATCAGAGTCAGGTTGTCCTGCTGCGGGGGTGTGTTGAGATTATATTAGCCAGCAGGACACGTGTGTGTGGGACCGCATGTTTGGGCTTTCCCCATCGCGTTCCAGGTCTGGGTGTTGACCCCGGTGGGCCCCCTTGTGGCGGAATATCCCCGCGGTCCTGTGGTTGGGGTTAGTCCCACATCGCCTGCAGCGGGTGGTCCTTGGTGTTTATGTACCTCAGTCCCCCCTTCCTACTACCTCGGGGTTTTGAGAAGATGTGTGGTGACGGGTGGTTTCCACATGGTATCAGAGGGTGGTTTCCACATGGTTTCCACATGGTTCCGTCTCCTGCGGACTCCGATTTTTGTCCGCCCAGCGGCCTGCGGTCTCCTGCGGACTCACATCCCTATCCGCCCAGCGGCCTGCGGTTTCCGCGGCCTGAGTGTGTGTGTCCGCGCCTCCTAGTCGCATAGCCCCTGCGGCTTGCCTTTGTCCAAACCGCTCCCTCTCCTCCCGTGGAACCACTCCTCTTCCCTCCTATTCTGGTCCTTATTTATAACCCTCTCTCTGCTCTGTGGGGTCCACTGCTTCCCATAGTCCGCTGCGGCCTCTTCTTGTCCGGCGCGACCTCGGCGAACTCGCTCCCTAGCTCTGCGGTCTCCTTCTGTCCGCTGCGAGCTCGGTTTTCGCCTCCTCTTCTGGCTCTCTTTCGTCCGCCGTGAGCACGGCGGCCTCCTGTCCGCACTTCTCTCTTGCCTGCGGCTGCTCTCCTTCCTCTTTTGGCGGCCCAGTTCTTTTCCCTGTCCGCCGCGGGCTCGCCTCTCTGCGTTGTTTCCGTCTTGCGGACTGGTCCAGCCCGCTGCGGTCGCCTTCTTGTTCCCGCGACGTGCCGAGCTTCCCCGGCTTGCCCTCTCTTCTCGGCCCGCTACAGTCAGCCGCGGTCTGATCCAGTCCACCTCGGCCTATTCAATCCGCCGCGGCCTCTCCTAGCCCGCTCCTTGCTGAGCGTGTCTGTACTCACCGCGGCCTCCTCCAGTCCGCCGCGGTCTCCTCCAGCCCGCAGCGGCCTCATCCAGTCCGCTGTCTCTGCCCGCTTCCTCTCCTCCAGGTCACCCCCATGTCTACATCTGCGGACTCTGTTGGCACGACAGTTCCTCCTCCTGAACGCCCGGCCTCTCTCCAGGAAGTCCGCGACGAGCTTCGGATTACTACAATTTCTCTCACTGGCAAGAAGAACTTTGTGGAATGGGCACACTCGGTTCGCCGTGTCCTGCAGTCAAAGGGGTTCCTTCATCACTTGACTCAGGCTGTTATCGGTAATCCTACTGAGGAATGGTTACGCAATGATGGTCGTGTGCAGACTTGGCTTCTCAACTCTCTTGATGGCGAATCTTATCGCCTCGCTATGTACCATGAAACGGCCAAAGGCATGTGGGACGAGCTCCACACCCTCTACTCTAGCAAGGATAATCTCCACCATCTGTATGACATCATCACTGCTCTCCAGGCCCTTGATAGCAGTGGCGCGACCGACCTAACGTCCTTTGTTGCTCAGGCTCGGTCTCTGGTTGAGGCTTGGATCCACCATCAGCCTCCTACTTTAGATCTTGCTGCTCAACGTACCCAAAAGGAAGCTGTGGGTATCGCCATGATGATGGCCCGGGTACCGCCTCATCTTCACAGTGTCCGAGCTCACATACTCTCCTCTACCGTTACACCATCTTTTTCCGATGTGTGCTCGATGCTTCTCAAAGTCTCCCCGCCTCCGGATGTACCCGGACTTCCTTCTCCGGCCGTTGTTCAACAGGCACCAGCTCCCTTATTGCCTCTCCCCTTTTCTGCCCGTGGCGGCCGCTCTGATTCTCGCGGCCGGGGTCGGGGTGGCCGGTCTAGGCCTAAGTGCTCGTTCTGCGGTAAAGGACATCTTGAAGCCACATGCTATCGCAAACATGGGCGACCTCCTCGTCTGCAGGCCTCTGCTGCTACTACCGACTATGCTTCCCCTCGTACTGATCTCGACGAGGTTCGTCTTCAGCTCCAGCATCTTCATGGCCTGCTTAGCCGCCCGCCTGCCTCGGTTGCCTCTGCTGCCTCCCTCTCCAATGAAGGTATCGCCTGCCTATCCTCTGGCCCGCGCTGGATCCTTGATTCTGGTGCCACTCATCATATCACCTCTGTTAGGCCGCCTCAGTACTTGTCTTCACCTCACCCGAAGTACATTACTGTCGCTAATGGGGCATCGGTTCCCGTCTCTGGATGTGCTGATATTTTCCTCGCCCCTTCTCTCCTTCTGCGCTCGGCTCTACATGTTTCGGGCTCTCCTTTCAATTTACTGTCAGTTGGTCGCCTTACTACTAATTCTAATTACTCCGTGACATTTACTTCTTCTTCTTTTCTCATACAGGATCAGCAGACGCGGACTATCATTGGTAGAGGACGGCTGCAGAATGGGCTCTATCTCCTTGACGACTCTCCCACTGTCCTCGCATCTATCTCCTCATCGGACTGGCACCGCCGTCTGGGACATGCTCCTCTTCCAGTCCTCCGGAAGGCTCTTCCTGATGTTACTCTTCCTGCTTTTCGCTGCGACACATGTATTTTGGGCAAACAACCCCGTTCATCGTTCCCTCCTCATTGTACTCGGAGCTCCGCTCCTTTTATTTTGGTACACTCCGATATATGGGGTCCGTACAAATTTACTAGTATTTCTGGTTATCGGTATTTTCTTACTTTTATTAATTATTACTCTCGCATGACGTGGTTATATCTCCTTCGGGATCGCTCTGAACTTCCCCGCGTCTTCCGGACTTTCATACTTGAGACTCGCACTCAGTTCTCTGCGCCTATTCGTACTATTCGTACTGACAATGCGCGGGAGTACACCAGTCATTCCTTCGCCACTCTCTGCTCTGAGTTCGGCATTCTTCACCAAACCTCGTGTTCGTACACTCCACAACAGAATGGTGTAGCCGAGCGCAAGAATCGTCACCTTCTTGATGTCGCTCGCTCCCTTATGCTTCAAATGCAGGTTCCCAAACCATACTGGAACTACGCGCTCTCCACGGCTTGCTTTCTCATCAACCGTCTCCCGTCTTCCGTCCTCCAGTATGCTACTCCCTTCAGCCTGCTCTTTCCCACAACTCCGCCTTTTCCCGTTCCTCCACGGGTGTTTGGGTGTACCTGCTACGTTCACCACCTTGGTCCCTCCACGGACAAGTTGGCTCCTCGTGCCACCAAGCATATCTTTGTGGGCTACTCACGCACTCAAAAGGGTTATGTATGTTATTCGCCTGCTACCCGCAAGGTTACTGTCTCCGCTGACGTGACTTTCCGTGAAGATATTCTCTTCTTCCCTGCTCTCGA
The DNA here is from genome assembly GCA_039583875.1 of Platanthera guangdongensis. Lineage (NCBI taxonomy): Eukaryota > Viridiplantae > Streptophyta > Magnoliopsida > Asparagales > Orchidaceae > Platanthera > Platanthera guangdongensis. The sequence goes on from CM077153.1 coordinate 294,445,672, forward strand.
TGTCGCTCTGAGTCCAGATCCCGTCGTTCGTCCTGTCATTCCTGCTCCTCACTCCTCATCCTCTCCGCCTTCCCTACCTCCTGTCCGTCCACCACCACCGGTTATCCGGGTCTATTCTTGTCGTTCTACTCCTCCCGTTGCCCCTCTGCAGTCGGCTTCGCCCTCTGGTGCTCTGCTCCCTGCTGCTCCGGCTCCCGCCTCTACCGCTCATCCGCTGGCGAATTACGTCTCTCTCCATCGCCTCTCTCCCTCTCTTCTTCACTTTGCCACCTCATTATCCTCTGTTTCGGTCCCTAACTCTTTGCAGGAGGCGCTTCACCATCCTGGCTGGCGGGCTGCCATGGACGAAAAAATGACGGCCCTCTGGGCCAACCAGACCTGGGACTTGGTTCCCTTACCTCCAGGTCAGCACCCTGTTGGGTGTAAATGGGTGTTCATCATCAAGCATGCTCCGGATGGCACTATTGCCCGCCTGAAGGCCCGTCTTGTGGCCCGTGGCTTCACACAACAGGAGGGCCTCGACTATGAGGAAACCTTCTCTCCGGTGGCCAAGCTCAACACTGTCCGCGTTCTTCTCTCCGTCGCGGTGCACCGCCACTGGCCCCTTCATCAGCTCGATATCAAGAACGCCTTTTTGAATGGCGACCTTCAGGAAACCGTCTACATGCGCCAACCGCCCGGGTTTGAGACCACGGGGGAGTCTCGGGTCTGTCTTCTCAAAAAGTCCATTTATGGTCTCAAACAGTCCCCTCGGGCGTGGTTTGACAAGTTTAGCAAGGTGGTTCGGGACATGGGGTTCACTCGAAGTTCTGCAGATTTCTCCCTTTTTACCCGACACCGGGCCACTGGCACCGTCCTTCTGTTGGTGTATGTTGATGACATCCTTCTCACTGGGGATGACTCAAAGGGGATTCAAGAGGTCAAACAACATCTGAGCACTGTTTTTCAGACTAAAGACCTGGGGAAACTTCGCTACTTCCTTGGTCTCGAGATCGCCCGGCGGCCGGACGGGTTGGTGCTCTCCCAACGAAAGTACTGTCTCAATCTCCTCAAAGATGCTGGTCAGTCTGGTTGCAAGCCAGCTTGTACCCCGATGGAGGCAAATCACAAACTGTGCGCTCATGCTTCAGATGACGATTTGTTGCTTCCGAACCCGGAATACTATCGACGCCTTGTGGGAAAGTTGATCTATCTAACAGTCACGAGGCCGGATATATCGTTTGCAGTTGGGGTTGTCAGTCGGTTCATGCATGCCCCCCGGGCTTCTCATCTCCAGGCGGTTGAACGGATTCTCCGATACCTTAAGGGAGCTCCGGGTCAAGGGCTGGTTTACAAAATCTCCGACTCTGCTCCCGCATTGGTTGCCTATTCTGATGCCGACTATGCGGGTTCCCTGGACGATCGAAGGTCAACAAGTGGGTTCTGTACTTATTTTGGTGGTCATCTTATTACATGGAAAAGTAAGAAACAAGCTGTGGTAGCCCGTTCCTCTGCAGAAGCTGAATACCGATCGATGGCCTCGGTTGTCTCAGAACTCACATGGCTTGAAAGTCTCCTTACTGACCTGAGAATAAAACTCCCCTCCTCTGCTGTTCTATTTTGTGATAGTCAAGCCGCCATACACATCGCAAAGAATCCGGTGTTTCATGAGCGCACCAAACATATCGAAGTTGACTGTCACTTTGTTCGTGAGAAGGTTCAATTGAAGAAACTTGAATTGAGGCATGTTCCAGGAACTGATCAAGTTGCCGACATCCTCACAAAGGCCTTATCAAGTACCCTGTTCTACCAGTGTTTATCCAAGCTGGGTGCATATGACCTATACGCTCCAGCTTGCGGGGGAGTGTTGGAAAAGCCCACTTAAACTAGGCTCATTTGTATAGCATTTATTGTTTTTCTCTCCTCTCTTTAGTCCCACATTGTGTATAGGACCTTCCTCTCTCTTTCTCTCATCTATATATATGTACTCATTCTTTGTATTTGTACCAAGTGGACATATATACAAGGTTGGCTTTCTCCATTTCTACAATTCTAAATTTATTTTCATTCTGACAATTGCTCTCCCTCACATCCTGTCGGTGAATCGCTGAAGCCAAAGAGTCCCCTTTCTCCTCTCCAACAATGATGAAAATTTTTGATATATAAACATTTTATTTTTTAAAGATTTTTGTGAATGATTTGCTAATGCAAAAAAGATTTGCTAATAGTTTGTAAAACAGCTTGTTCTTTAATAGTCAATGCTTGCTAATAGTGAAAAATGGTTTGCGTATAATAATGCCCAATAAAAATCAAAAAGTATTTATTTATTGACTTTGTAAAATCAGGCGACACTGATGATTTTATGTGCTCATATATGTGACAAAAGCTTTAAAATCCAAACAAGATACGAACCTCTACTTCCTTTTCTGCAACCTCCTTTTGAAGAAGTTGAATATTATGTTGAGCGTCCTCTAGTTCAGTAATTTTCTCTTTAAGATGTCTGAAAGGAAGTAAATCCAGCATTACCAGCAGCTATAAATGTAAGAAATAAAGTGAAAAAAACCTATGGACCTAACCTGAAAACATCAACATGCCCACTCTCAGTTACATCAGATCCATCCTGAGAACTTCTCACTTGCCTTTCTGCTTCCTCTTTCACAATCCTTACCTGGAAGATTTTATAATATAAATCCTGATTGAAATGTAATATTCCGAGGCAAGCTTTGCAATAAGAAACTGGCCTACCAACCTACCTGGTCTTGTAAAGCATTAACTGTGCATTCAAGCTCTTCAACTGACCTCTCTAACAGTATAACCTCTTCTTCTTTTACTTGAGCATATGCTTTTCTTTCCTCCGCAATCTGCAAGAAAAATGTGAAAGATAGCTGAATGAAAATATACCTGTCTATAAGAAAGAAAAAATTGGGATAGTCATAGTTCTAAAATAGGACAATCAAATGAATCTCAACCCTTCAATTTTAATCACTCAATCTAATATAATGCTCAATTTTAATCAATTTGAGTGATGGTCAGATATTATCGCAGTTGCATGCGCACATGGACTTTGTGCCCGGCTGTTGGAATAATAAAATAAACATATATGGGCATAGAGTTGTTGGGTTTAATGCCTGCCGAGCTTCTATTGAAACAGCTTCATTTTCTTCAGCAAGAGATTCAGCCATTTCCAGCTGCTCTTTCATGTTAGCCATTTGAAATTCAAGATGTTCTTTTACATGCGTGATTTCAGTCATCTCTTTCCGAAACTCCTGAAAAAACGATGAGTTCTTTTTCTAAGTGAAATGAATCAAGCAGCGGTTAATGCAAAATTTCAGATGAAATCGTTCTATCCTCCGACACTTCTTGGATATTAAGATCGAGAGAACGCACCTCATGAAGCATTCTTATCATCTGTTGCACTTGTAGTTTAATGTGCTCATTCTCTAGTAATAACTTCCTCTGGACTTCTGCTGAGACAGCTTCCTTTTTCTTAGCGTTAGCCTTTGCTACTTTCAGCTTCTCTTTTAAATTGCATGCCTCCAATTCAAACTGATCTTTCTCATGTGCAATTGTGGAGATATCATTCTGAAGTAAATTGACCATGTGATCTCTTTGCCAAAGAAAAATACTTGCATCTAGGAACTCTTTCTGTAATCTCTCTATCACTATGGCATTTTTATTAGCTGATGTATTCCCATGCGCAACATATCTTCGCCGAGCATCATCGAGAATCTTTGATAACTCCATTAATCGCACCTTAAGCTCTTCGTTTTCAATCAAAAGATTCTCAAGCTGCTTAGCAGCAATAATTTCATTTTGTTCAGCAAGGGCCTGTGTCATCTGCAGCTTCCTTTGAGCTTCTATTGCAACAGCTTCATTTTTTTCAGTGATAAATTTTGCTACTTTTAGATCCTCTTTTAAATTATATGCATCATATGCAAACTGATCTTTCTCATGTGCATTTCTAGAGATATCCTTCTGCAGAATCTCAACAAGATGACCCATTTGTCCTAGCAAAATAGTTGCATCAAGCAGTTCTTTCACTAACCTTTCTATTTCTATGGTACACTTGTTACTTGATTCTTTTCTTCTCTTAACTATTGCTTCATATTCTTCCTGGACCTCATTAAGCACTTTTGACATCTCCACCAGTCTTAATTTTAGCTCCGCATTCTCAAACGAAAGTTTATCCAGCTGCTCAGCAGCAAAAGCTTCATTTTCTTCAACAAGGGCTTGAGACATTTGCAACTTCTCATCCAAGGTAGAGACATAGGATTCAAGGTTGACTTTTTCATTCTTGATGCAATCCATTTCTTTCTGGGAAACCTCAAGAAGATGATTTTTCTGAGTAAGCAAAATATTCATGTTAAAAAGCTCCATCTCCAACCTCTCAGTGATCTTGACTTTCTCATTAGACTCGCTGTAAAGCTCATCTCTCAAGGCACTATTGATAACTTGAGACTCATTCAATAACAATGACATATGTTTCACTTGTAGTTTCAGCTGCTCATTCTCAATCAATAGCTTCCTTTTATCTTCTGTTGAAACAGCTTCACTTTTTTCAGTAATAGATTTTGCAACTTTCAGCTCCTGTTTTAAATTGTATGCCTCAGATTCAAGCTGATCCTTCTCATGTGTAATTCTGAAAATATCCATATGCAGTACCTCATCCAGATGATCTCTTTGCCCAAGCAAGATACTTGCATCAAGCAACTCTTTTTCTAACCTCTCTATCATTATGATACTCTTATTATCTGATTCTTTAGGTAGATTCTTTCCCATTGTTTCGTTTTTTTCCCGAACCTCATCGAGTACCGTAAGTCTCAACTTAAGTTCCTCATTCTCGAACAAAAGATTCTCCAACTGCTCAGCAGTACTAACATCATTTTCTTTAGCAAGGGCTTGAGTAATTTGCAACTTCTCATTCAAGGTAGAGGCATGAGATTCAAGGTTAACCTTTTCATTTTGGATGCAATACATTTCTTTCTGCAAATCCTCAAGAAGTTGGTTTTTCTGAGCAAGTAAAATATTCATGTTAAACAGTTCCATCCCCAACATTTCACTGACCTTGATTTCCTTGTTAGACACTATCTCAAGCTCATCATTCAAGGTTTTATTGATAACACGGGCCTCGTTTAACAACAGTGACACCTCCTCAAGACGTTTATTAGCCACTTCATTCTCTCTGATAAGTTTCTCCTGAACTGTAGCTCTCAGAATTTCTTGGCTTTTATTTAATTCGTCTTTTAGAAGTTCAAGTTCAGCACCAATAGAATTTGATCTTTCCAGCATGGTCTCTTCTATAAACTGTAAACTTACAATTTTCTCTTCAAAGGAGTTTAGCTTGAAACTGAATTCAGAAGCTTCGCTTTCTTTCTTGGCAAGCCGAACAAAACTATTGTTGATATCTACTAACAGTTTGCCTTTAAGAATGCTGCACGTCTGAAGTTCTTTTTCAGCTTTAAGATTCAGTTCTCTCAGCTTAGTAACTGAGGAATTAGCTTCAGACAACCTATTATGTAAGAAGCAGTTCTCTGCATTCAACCCAACTGCTCTCTCCAACAAAAGCCTCACATGGCAGAGATGTAAAGTAGATACAGCACAATCTTTTCCAATAATATCCAACCAAATCTCTTCTAACCACGTGCTAGGTAATGGCAGATGTTGGAGTTTCCAAGATTTTAGCTCATCGAGATTATGGTCAATCAAGCTGAACACCTCAACAAAAGCATTTTTTAGGCTCTTGAACTCCTCATCCACTGCAAGAACCAAACTTGTTGTTTCCATAAAATTTGACTTGAAGTTCTTTTGAATGTGCCTAAGGGTTTCATTCTTTTCATCAAAAGCAGCCTGGACGTCATGCAACCTGCTTAATAAACAACAATTTTCATGGCAAAGAGAGATCTCAGTTTTTCTTAGCCTATCAATCTCAATTTCAGCTACTTCATTGGCTTCCATCAATGCATCATTGACCATAACATATGCTTCTCCGGCATTCAATCCAATTCTTCTCAATAAAATCATTTTTTAGGCACATAAACTGATCTTCCACTGTTAGAACTAAATTAATTGATTCCATAAGATTTGACTTGAAGTTCTTCTGAAGGTGATCAACATTTTCATCCTTTTCATCAAGGGAGGACTGGAGGTTTTGCAGTTTGCTTATTAAACAATGATTTTCATGATGAAGAGAGATTTCGGTTTTCTTGAGCCTATCTATCTCAAGTTTAGCTATTTCATTGGCTTCCATCAAAGCAATGACTGTAACATCAGCTTCTTTTATGGTTTCTTGGGCCTCCTGAATCTTATTAAGAAGATTGGATGTCTCAATTGTTTTCTTAGCAGCAACATTGCTCGCTTCCATAATCTCAAGCTCAAGCTCCTGCTAGAGGTTTAAAACATTAGGAATGAATGAAAAGTAAATTATATTTATTACATTAATACGGGAAAGGGAACTAAGAAATTAAATAACTGCATGTCCCAAGAAGTTCGTGTACAGCCCAAATACTAAATTACAATTTCAAATCTAAAGGGATCATTGTTAGTTGCAGAATCATCATTAGACAACACAAACTAAAGTTTCACTTGGTCTTTGTAAGAAGTTTTCTTTTATCAGGGCTGAAAAAGAAGGAAGCACGACTCTAAATAAGACGATAATTATTGGTTTCAAGGGAGTAAAATGGGCAAAAAACTCCTTTTTAATGAGGAAAAATAATTTTCAACAATGTTACAATTACTCTAGAAACTGAATTAAACAAGACATTTACCTCCATCCCTTTTCTCCATACACAATTACATTTCATCGCATTCCTTTCAAAAGTTTGCAGTTTATTTTCCAACTGGACCAACTTAAAATCAAAGTCTTTTTCCTTATTAAGAATCTCCGAACTCAATCTATCAACTTCAACTGTCAGACCTTTGATGCAATCTTGGCTGAGTAAAATGAACTTCTTAATCCCTTCTTTCTCATCAAACATTTCAACCATTTGAGATTGCACTTCCTTAAGGCATTGAAGAGCTGAAGTTATTTCCATCCTTAAAATCTCAAAGGTTTTCTCCCTTTCTAGAATATCTTCGGGTAAACTGGATCCAATGCTTGCCTGCAACAATTTAGACAATTTATTACTAAGGAAACTGGAAAATGCCTAAAAAGTAAATTAGGGCTGATAATTATGTCTACCACTTAAAACTAAATTGATTTGGTCAGACAAATAGATCATTTGAAGCAGATTATATCAAAGATACTACTTATCTATCTATATATTTAAGCACACACACATGCCCTAAAGCCTAAACACTACACACACGCACACATTATTTATCATAAAAATAAACACACGAGCTAGTAAGAAGACCACAACAAACCTCCTCATAAAGAAACTCAGTATTATCAACTGTGTGCTTTCCAGAATGTGAGTCTATCGAACTACTTCGTTTCTCAGCATATTCAAGCATAGAAGATCTCAGCTTATTTATTTGCATTTGAAATTCTCGAAGCATCATTTTTGCTTCTACAAGATCATAAGAAGTACCTAACTGAATTATATTCCCCACCTCATTCTTGCAATGGATATCTAAACAGAGAGCTTGCTGATGCTCTGAAGAATTGTCTTTCAGATAATTTTCCTCTAGGTTTTCTCTTAGAACTTGAGAACCCTTGTCTTCATTAGCAAGTAAAGGAGTAAGTTCTTGTGTGGTGGTATCTTTTTGCTGAATAATCTTTTCAGATTGACAAAGCTTCAAGTTTGAATTGTGTAATGATTGAAGATGCACCTTATTTATGTCATATAATCTGGTCGCGGCAAAGAAAAAAAATGTAGCGCACACCTCAAGTGTCCAAACATTTTTTTCAGTATGCACAACTTTGTTTTCTAATTCAGATATAATAGACATTTTCTCATCCAATAGCGAAGTCAAATGGAGAATCCTGCTTTCTTTATCCCAGCTTTCTTGTTGCTGTGCTTCAGTTATAGCCAGTGTTGCTCCTCTCAAGGATCTCAGTTTCCACTGCATATCATGTCTTACATTGTAAGCATCCTCCAAGTTCTTCTGTAGTTTTTCAATTAAATAGTCTCTTTTAGATATGCCTTGAATGATTTTGCCAAATTGCTTGCTTATCCAGTTTCTGTGAGAGAAAGCATCAGAAATAGAAGCAATCTCATAAGAAGCATTATCAAGCTGTGCACTCCCATTTTCAAGAAGATATGTAATTTCAATGGCTAGTTGCTCCCAATCCTCGATGATTAACTTCAAGCTCTGTTCTTTCTCTTCAACAAGTTCAGAAAGCCTTGTATTTTCTAGAGTTAACCAAAAGAGTTTATCATCTCGTTCTTTCCACTCTTCTTCAAAGTTACTCAACCTTTGTTCGGCCAACAACTTATTTTTGTTGTTTTCTTCAACTAATCGATTAAGTGTAGCAAGCTCTTCCTGCAAGCATACAATAACTTCAGCAGTCTCAGCTTCAACCTGCCTACGAATTTCGTCCATTTCTTTTTCATTAGAAGTATGATGTGCCTGATCCGTTTGGTACATCTTGTTCAGGTTCCATGCTTTTTCAAGAGAAGCTTGTACTCTTATAAGTTTCTCCTTCAAAGGAAAACACTCATTTTCAGAGTAAACTTTTTTCAATGGTTCATGGACAATAATAGATTTTGTGTTTCCTCCATCAATGTACAAAGCAAGCTGCTTTCTCATTGTAGAGATCTCTTGCTCCTGTTTCTTCAAAACATCCTCGAGTTGACAGTTATATTCTCTCAATTCCTCAACTTCAGTTATAGAATGGATTTGTTGGGATTCAAGGGCTTCAATAACAGACCTTGCATCCTGTAATTCTTCAATTGTTCCATTATACCTCATACTTATCTGCTGAAGCTTTTCATTCGCAATGTTCAGTTCAGTTTTAACATGGATTGCGCTTGTCTCTGCATCACTGCGAGATGATTTCTCTTCCCCAATAATTGCTTTTAGTATATCCAATTCAAGTTCCAGATTAAGGACCTCTTCAGCATGCTTGGGAAAAGCCAAGCAATAATCCTGAAATTAATATCAGCAAAACATGATCAATATATGTCCACTTTTTTTGTTTCATAAAGAATTAGCTAATAAGTTAAAGAGTGCAAATGAACTACGTTTCAGTCGCCTTGCGTACCATTTCTTGAGGCTCAAGACTGCTTGGCTTAAGGGTTGAAACATTAATGTTTTTTAATACATTGTTGAGATCATTTACCTCCCTGTAATAGAAGAAAGCGGGAAAAACACAATTAGGGTATTTTCAGGAAAGCATTAAGGCAGTTGTAATCAAGGCCAGGATTTACCTGGTAAGTTTAGTATTAATTTCCAAGCATGATTTTAGGCTGCTCCTGCAGTCATCTAACTCAGAGGACACCCTCTTTAACTGGAGTTTATAAGAAATATAAAGATCAGTAAGATTTATCTTTTTCGAACATAAAGGGAATTATAACTAGAGGATTACAAAAAATGGGATTGCCAAGTGTAAAAATAGACTTTTATTAGATATTGCGCACTCCTTAATTCTTCATATACAAATGCCTAAACGTTTATGAAATTTTGTTATTTTAAATACATGCATTTACATCAATAGTATGTCCACAAATCCTTTGTAATCGAACACCACTCTATTCTTTCTCTTAACGCTAGTTATCTAGCACCGTTAGGCCGGTAGATCGAGATTAGCAGAGAATAGAGGAGGAAGAGGGAAATTAGATTTAGGGCTTGAGAGGAGAAAGAAAATACCTGAATAGTCTTTTCATGCCTTGCCCGAACAAGCCCTGGGGACAAGAGGGGTCCCCCCCATGTGGGCTGAACCTATAGGTTCAGCCCTGAGCCGCTGTGGTTTAATTGGGGAGGGTTGAACTGTTAGGTTAATCCCCGCTTTGTGCTGCCTCCTTCCGCCGACGGGCATATTGTTGACCTGTGAGTTAGTTGTTATGCAGGGTCATAACATTCTCTCCCCCGTCAGCAGCTAGCTTGCCCTTAAGATGAAATTCTGGATAAAGTTCTCGGAACTCGAGCAGATCGACCCATTTGTTGTGCGCCGCCGATAAGTTCTTCCATTTGACGAGGATCTCCTAACGATACTCAGTACCGCGCTTCTTCTATTTGGTGAGCAGTGCCTCCACTGGGATAGGTCGTAGTTCCCCACTGTGGGTTGCCTCTGACAGGGTAGGGCACACCTGCACCGCGTCCCCGATCTTCTTTTTCAGCAAGGAGTCATGGAAGGTCGGGTGAATACGCGATCCCCCTTGCAAGGTCAATGTATATGTAACCGAACCCACTCTCTGGGTGATTTTGAAGGGCTAACTTCTGGTTCGTCCTCCGAGCCACAGAGGCTTGTCTGTATGGTTGAAGCTTGAGGAATACCTCATAGTCGTAGCCAAGCAATCTCGTCAATCATTTTTGTTGTAGCGGAGAGTCCACTCGTCGCTCCAAAAATGTTTCAAACTCTACTGATCAGTCCGGACCTTAAAGTGTCTGCCTAGAAAGTAAGGCCGCCACAAGGCCACAACATGTATGACAGCCGGTATTTCCTTCTCGTAAGTCGACAAGCCCAGCGTCCGTGGAGCCAACGTCTTGCTAAAAAACACGATGAGCCGACCTTGCATAAGCACGACCCCGATCCCTATGCCCGAAACATCAGCCTCCAGTATGAATTCTTTGGTGAAATCGGGAAGAGCCGGCACTGGTGTCGTCGTCATGGCTATCTTGAGAGCTTTGAATGCAGACACCATCTCCTCTTTCCAGCAAAAGTCATCCTTGTGTAGCAGTTGGGTCAACGGTCGAACTATCTTCCCATAATCTTTCACGAATCGTCGGCAGTAGCCCGTCAATCTGGGGAAATCCTGGAGTGCACGGACCGTGTGCGGCCTAAGTCACGTTTGCATGCTCTCCACCTTTTGGGGGTCAGCCTTGACTCCTCGTGCCGAGACAATATGCACCAAATATTCTACGGACAGAAGAAAAGTGCATAGTATATGCTGATACTTCATCACCGACAATTGAGACACCCTTCTTTTGGTACTTTAGCTAGATTATTTCCGACTATTTTTGAAAGAGCAAATAAAATCAAACCGGTATGTGATGCGTGTGATTTAGACATGCTTACTAGTCTTCGCATGTTAGTACGGGACGGAGGAGCTCTTCCTTTTTTGATGTAGTACATTCTGACATATGGGGGTCTTGTGTTGTAAGTTTTTTGAATGATTATAAATATTTTGTGACTTTTATTGATTGTGCATCTCGTGTTACTTGATTATATTTGATGAAAAATAAGAGTGAGTTATTTACCCGCTTCCAAGATTTTCATAATCATGTCCAGACATAGTACTCATCGATGATTAAGGTATTATAGTCGGATAATGAGACAGAGTATACTAATAGGGCAATGGGCGAGTAAGGTACTATAGTCGGATAATGGGACATAGTATATTAATAGGGCAATGGGCGAATACTTATCAGCCAATAAAATAATGCATCAGACCACCTGTGCAAACTCGCCGACACATAATGGAATGACGGAAAGGAAGAACAGACATCTTCTGGAGGTGGCAAGGAGTATGATGCTCAACATTAATGTCCCTCAAAGTTTGTGGGGATATGCGGCGTTGACAGCGGTATAGTTGATCAAATGATGTCATCACTGGTTTTGGGATGAAAGTCTCTGTGTCAATAATTCCATTGAAAGTATTTGGCTGTGTGTGCTTCGTAAATGACAACAAGGCAAGTGTTAGGAAGCTTGAAGTGAGGGCAGTGGGCTACTCTCATATTCAAAAAGGGTACGTGTGTTGGAGTCCAAATGAGAAGAAAAATTTTGTGAGCATGGATGTTCACTTCTGAGAGCTGTAGCAGTACTACAGACAAGAGAGAGCCTCACACACATCTGATTCGCCAGAGAACAAAAGAATGAGGCGAGAGAGGGAGAATTTGGTGACAGACCAGGAGTATGGCAGGGAGGAGCGGTGAAAGAGGAGAGTGATGGGGAGCAAGAGGGGATTGAGGCGAGGTGAGATGTTAGGCATACAACTCAAGGGGAGTTACTTACATACAGTAGGAGTGGGAAGCTATCTGCAATACCAGTTTTTGTACCTCCAGTCGCAGTGCCCAGTTTAGCCCCCAGTCCCTTAGCTATGTTGGTCCCTACTCCTGAAGCACCTACATCACCACTACCCTCAAGTGATATCCTTTCACCTACTTCTCCTTCATCAACAGTGATATTACGGAAGACGACTCGCAGAAATGCAGGAAATCCACCAGATAGATACAATTAGAACCTTTCTTCTTTTGTCTTTGATGATCATATCTCTTCTTCTTGTGCAGCATTCATTGCATCACTGGATAGTATTATTGTACCTAACAATTGGCAGGTTGTCAAATACGATCCAAAGTTGAAAGAAGCAATGAAGGAGGAGATGAAAGCCCTTGAGAAGAACAAGACTTGGGAGTTGGCATATCTGTCAAAGAATAAGAAGGTTTTCGGGTGCAAATGGGTACTGTAAAGCAGAACCCAGATAGACAGGTCGAGCGTTACAAGGCTCGATTGATTGTCAAGGGGTACAACTAAACTTATGACATTGATTATGATGAGACATTTTCACCCGTGGCAAAGATGAGCACAATCAAGACTCTGATCAGTTGAAGGCAAATGATGGATGGAAGTTGCACCAACTAGATGTGAAAAATGTATTTCTTCATGGAGATCTAGCTGAAGAGGTGTACGTGGAGATACCACCAGAGTTTAGAACAACTATGGCAGAAGACAGAGTCTGCAGGTTGAATAAGTCATTGTATGGGCTGAAGCCATCTCCTCGAGCGTGGTTTGACAGGTTTAGGAAGGTCATGGTTGGGATGAGATATCAAGAGATCAACGTTAATCACAGTTTTTTTCAAGCAGAATGAAGGTCACATCACCATGTTTGCGGTGTACATGGATGACATGATCATCACAGGAGATGATGAGCAAGAAATTGGTCGTCTCAAAGGGGCACTGGGCAAGGAGTTTGAGGTGAGGATTTGAGCCTTCTTAGATATATTTCTTGTGATTGAGATTGCTTATGAGACAAAGGGAATAATCTATTCCCAAAGGAAATACGCTTTGGATCTCCACACTAATTGATCAGAAGTGCAAACTTGGCGCTGAGGCTCGGATCGTGAGATGTATCAAGGTTAGTTGGGAAGCTGATTTACTTGAGCCACGCATGCCCGGACATCTCCTTTGCGGTGAGTGTGGTGAGCTGATACATGCATGACTCAATGAAAGGTCATATGGATGCAGTATACTAGATTCTTCGATACTTGAAGAATGCCCCTGTAAAGGGGCTGATGTTCAGATGGCACGTACATATGAAGATTGAGGGCTATTGCGACTCTGGTTGAGCAAGTTGTGCAGATGACGAGAGGTCCACTTCAGGTTATTGCATATTTGTGGGAGGCAACTTGGTCTCTTAAAGGAGCAAGAAACAGTCAGTAGTCGCTAGATCAATAGCAGAGGCAAAAGTATATAATCATGACATTAGGGGTCGCGGAGCTCTTATGCCTGAAAGGGATGCTGGTGAAGTCATGGTGTGACAGTCAGTCAGTCATCGGTATTGCAAATAATCCAGTCCAACACGATAGAACCAAGCATATCGAGATTGATAGGTTCTTCATAAAGAAAAAGCTTGATAGTGGGCTACTAGAGTTAAGTTACATCTCGTCCAAGGGGCAGACAAAATATTTCTTGACCAAGGGACTCAATTCAGAGGATATGGTCAGGGGGTGTGACAAGGTAGGCTTAGTAAATATCTTTTGCCAATCTTGAGGGGGGGAGGGGGGAGTGTTGTTATATTATTATAACGTGTCATCGTAAGCTATATATAGCCCTAATGTTAACGTAATAAAATAGATGAGATTTATTCTTCTATTTTCGTAATAAGAACTATATGGGATCAAGCAAAGACAGACTATAGGTTCCTCAAATAGAGGAAAAGCAATGTCTACTATGATATAACATGAATGATCTATAGACTCTAATCTTGTGTATCCTAAACTAAGACCAAACCTGTAACAACCCGTAATTTAAAAAAAACAAAATAATAATAATAAAAATCATGGCATTTTTGTAAATTAGTGCATCAGGTTTTCTTTTATCAAACTTAGCTGATCCCCCTCCTATTTTTCCCGCAAGCCGCACCCCCTGTCCCGATCCCGACTCCCCCACACCAACCTCCCGTCTTCCGCATCCCGCACACAAAAAAATCCCGCTCATCCTCCTACTTCGGTGTCCGACGCTCTCTTCCATACTATTGTGGAGACTCCAACCCCTCAAAGAGTCGATATCGGCTGCTCCTTCCCCTCCTTAAGTCGGCAGCAACGGATGTTCTTTCTCCAAAAACCGGCTGCAACCAGTGATCCCTCGTCTCCTAAGGCTGGTGGTCCCTTTCTTCTCCTCCAAGGGGCCAGCAACCACCTTCCCTCTCCTCGACAGCCCTCTTCCCTTCAGATTGGGTCAGTTTTGCAAGAAAAGCATCTAGGGTTTTGTTCGAATCCTCCTCCGCTCGGATTTTTGAGCCAGAATTTGGGTTCCTTAGGTAAGAAACTCCTCCAATCTTCATTATTCAGTTTTCTCTAATTTTTTTCTTGGGAATTTTTGTCTAAAATTTGCGTTCAACTTGTGATTCAAGATTCTTTCCCACTTTATAATTGTCTAACCGTGATTTGTTTGCGATTTCGGGTGTCGTTCGTCGAAACTTCCAGCGGAATATCTCCAAGGCCCTCTCCGATTTAGGATTTCTCCTAGCTAAAGTGCCGACAAGTCTCTGTTTCTGCGTGGTACTCTTCTCCCCTTACTTTTGAGGGAGGTAAATCTCCGAACCCTCTCCTGTTTAGGTTATTTGAATCAATGTATATGTTAGCATAGAGTTCTTCTTATTGTCATATATGTTTGTACTTGATCAGAGTCGAAATAGGATTTCTGGTTTTTGCTTGCGTCACTTAGCCGGCGCCGTCATTTTCAACTTCACCTTAAGGAAAGTAGAGATCCTTCTCTCTTGCAATCATTGAGTTTAATTTAATGTCTATGTTCTTTGATTTAATGACTGCATTCTTACATATATTAATATGTCAAATGAATTGGTATCTTAAATGCTTAATCTAACAAGTTATATATTTAGGGTTTGATATGTTTGGATTTACATGAATTGGTGATCGTAGATATTTTTTGTTTGGATATTTCCTTAGATGAGTGATGTGCTCAATTGAGATATAATTGAAAGAACGATAGATTGTTGGACATGAGTATTAAGTATCATAATGATAATTAATAATATTTCTGATTAGCAAACAAATAGTTGGCTTGTGATTTTTTTTAAAAAAAAATCGGATCATACATATTTTTACTTGAAGGGTATTTATGCCTAAAAATGAATTAATCTAAATGTATATTTGGTATCCTAGAAAATGATGTATAGAAATCCTACCACTCATGAATTCTTGAACTTACAAAAAAATATAATCACTCTATCTAGTTTCTTTAGTGTCATTGAATTCTGTTTTTTATGTTTGTCTGGTTCTAAAACTTGAGTGAATATTGTTCCATAACTCAATTCCTCTTTTGACGTGTTTGTAAATCTATTCTTGTACATCTGAATCGATAAATTAGTATCTTGTCTTGAAATATTATGAATCACTAAAATATGAATCTTTTAAATCAATAATATCTTAAGAAATCAATGAAAGGTAGTATTTAATTGGTGCATCCTTTTGCTTCCATGGTCACCGGCCTCACGACAAGCAAGAATATTTCTAATAAGACTTGCATATGAACTTGAGTGTGAACCATGTGCACCGGCTAAAAACACATACACACTTTATTGATTACAGCTTATGATATTACATGATCAATTATATGTTATACTCCGAAATATTCTAATAATTTAACTTGTTTCTGTTTGGCTATTTTATATATCAGTATTGGTAGTTTTGCTTTATTGAAAACTGGTACTCATATATTTTTGTTTTTCTTACTAGTTATGCATTTTATTTTACTTATATTATCAATGTTCTGAGGTTTTTCTTTCTTGTTTTGGATTTGTCTTAGCGGCATGCTTGCGTCGACTGCTTCTTGAGCCCGATCTGCGTCAATCTTTGGGTTTTGTGTTTACATTTCATTTCCTTTACTGTGAGATATTATTTTATGTAATGATTATTGTCAGTAAATCATGGACAACTACTAGGCTAAATGTTATATGTACTAGAATTTAACATTTATTTGCATGTTCATTCATTTGAGTCTGTCATTGCATGAAAATTGTATCGGTTTTAATAAAATGTACGCGCATCTATTTCTCACTATCATGTTTTAAAACTTCCGCATATAAACAAACTTTTTTCCTTCAAATTAATTATTTTAATTCGATTTATCAGTATCTCTGCTCTCGCCTTACATGCATGGATTTTCTTTCCGCACATGTCTGTGACATCACGACTCGTCCGAGTGCACTCTGACTTTTGTTGAGACGGGTCGTGACAAAACCTGAGGCTCTGATGCTAACTGATGCAGGACGAATGTGAAGTGAGTGCATATGTGCCCAAAGGTAAGTCTAATGAGTGGGTGTCGTAGGATCTAAATGATGCGATGCACGCACACTTGTCCCACAATTAATTCTGAAAATAATAAAGAAATCTGTAAACAATAACATTTGATAATAGAGTACTAAATAAATGAGCAATTGATAGCCGAAATAAAGTTAAGAGTGTTTCAATTAAATGGTATGTGAATAAGTCTTGCAAGTAGAATAATTAATAGGCAAACTTGTACAGAATAATACCAAATGATATGAAAACAGGGAAGGGTGGATGGGATGGTTTTAGACTTGAATAGGAGTTTTGGGAGGATTCTTGGCACTGAATTACTGTAAAATTGGGGTGGAAGGGATGGACTGTAGGCGGTATGCAGGAAATCCAGTCTGGTTAGAATTCTGCTGCTGCTATGCGTGGGGAAATGCTGAGAGGGGTTCAGCTGAGCTGGAATTGTTAAAAATGGTGGCAGGACTAGTTCTGGTGGCAAACAGGATGATGCAGCAAGAAATAGGGGGCTGGAATCTGAATTGGGCAGCTATATACAGGTTTATTGGAGTAGAAGGGTTATACGGCTGGTGGAAGGGGGAAATTGAGAATGGGGAAGTGTCTTATAAGGTAAGAAAGGGAATTGAAATACACGTATCGGCAGGAAAGGCTTGAAAACTGCTAATAACGTTTTTTGTAGGAAGTTGCACAAGTTAGGATTGGGTTTCCGTGGCAACTGGTAATGGTTGCTGGTGGTTATAGGTAATGGTTATGAATTATGGATACAGTTGAGAGATATGATGATGCAGGACGACGCGTAGGGTTTATGCGTCTGTCGGCTTTTTCTAGAAAACCCTAAATGCATGCGATGAATAACTAATTTTCCAATTTTAGAGCGGGCGCAGCACTTAAGAAATTGCGCAACTTGGAATTTTTTTGAAAAGCACAAAATTACTTTATTTCAAAAATGAATTTTCTTAAATAATAGTTCAATTTAAATCCGGGGACGGAAGTTCGCAACTTTCGTTCCGTTCCCCTTGTTGTAGCAAAACGGAAATCGTGAACTCCAAATACGTTTTCGTTTGAAGTTTTCGACGTAGCGTTTGCTGACAAACTCAGGCGAAAACCCAGCAATAAGACTATTATCCTACGAGAAATTATGGAGACACACAAAGGAAAAGAGAAAGAAACAATTACCCACGGAAGAGACGTCTTCCGTATTCGAAGTCGATGGCAATCCCGCGAGAAACTCCTCGTCACCTTTGTTCTCCGCTCCGAGGTCGGCCGCTATCGCACACGGGCACCAAGGAATTAAAGCGCTCCCTCACACGAGGTGGTTCCACGGGATCACTCAACAACGTAAGGAAGCCACAAACTAACAACCTAATTTCACTCGCTCTTACACTAGAGGCTTCACAAAATCTCTATCACTTGCGGTGGATTCACGAAATCTCTAACGCTCAAGTGGATCACGATTCCCGCATTGGAATCAAAATCTCAATTTTCCTAACTTAAATGCTAAATCACTGTTCATCTTTCCCTAAATTCCCAAACAGGAATTCTAGAACCCAGCAACATGAAAGCTTTTATCAAACTTCACCCTAACACCTACAATTGCTCACACAGAGCTTAATCGCGCCTAATCTCTACAGGTAGCACACAACACATAGCTTTCATCACTCTTAGAGCATCCACGCTCTTTCACCATTCAACATCAGCAAGCCAAACGGTAAACATATCACAAGATATCAACTAAGTTTAACTGTACCCGTTTTTTGGGAAATCAAAATACAAGCAGCAAATCTCTAACACTCCTAACCAGCAACAAATCAAGGCACTAATTTCACCTAACTCTAAGCTCACAGCAAATCCACTTAATTAACATCAACAATGACAATCTACAGGACTTAAACAGGCCACAAATCAAGGCATCAAATATTCATACATTTTCATATTCATCCATCACCTGTTTACTGCTCATCATCTTCCACAGAAGGCAACAACAAGCAAACGCTAACACCTAACAGAAGCTTCAACGGGAATCACACGAACTGCAACCCTATATCACGCCTACAGGACTCAAGAAAAACTCAAACAATCATCAATTTCATATTTTTCATCATTCACCACTCAGAAAATACCGACATATCCCTTTTATAGGGTTACAAACATGAAGAGGAAAGAAGAAACATCTGCCATGAAAGATGCGGCCACGGCGGAAGCTCGATTCGTGGAGGTGAAACCACCCAGTCGGGGCATCGTGGCGGGAACGTGGTCGAACTGCTGGAGGAAGGTGCGACGTGGCCTTATCGGCGGGATCGGTGGAGAAGCTGCGGTTCTGGATCGGAAGGCGTCGTGGTGTTGAAAACGGAGCGCCATGAGTTCCGTCTTTCCTGTAGCTCTGAATCGGGAGGGCTCCTGCTGCGGGGAAGAGGAACCGTGAACCGGGCCGAGGATATGTGAACCTATCCACACTTCTAACATTACATATATATATATATATATATATATATATATATATATATATATATATATATATATATATATATATATATATATATATTTTAATATATATGTATATTTATATACATAAGCATTTGTATACATACATATATAAGCATTTGTATACATACATATATAAGCATATTTTTTATACATAAATCTATGTATATATAATAGGTGAACAAAGTAAACTCCAAATAAAACTACGCGGGCAGGCGTGCAACAAATTAAGCTTGATAATATCAAGTTCGCAAAATAAAAGACAATAAAATATAAAATTAAAATCGCCATCATTCAAGGCCGATAGAGATCCCGTCGGGTGCGGCGGCGGGCATTTTTCATCGACCGGATCTAGGTTGGTCTCCACCATATGAGATATTAGCATTTAATATAGAAAATATTTGTATTAACTACGTAATATTTGTATCCTAAATAGAGCAAACCCTATTTAGGAATTATTAGTGTACATAGATCAATGACGTGTCACAAAGTCGTATTCCGATGTAATAATATAAATACCCCCTATATGGAAGAATAAAATATCAAAGTTATTATTTCTCCTTATTTCTACTTGGTATCAGAGCCAACCCTAAAATCCCGTTCGTTCCCCACTCCACCATCCCGCTCGTTCTCAACTCCGCCGCTCCCGCATCCCGCTCACCCGACGCCCTCGTCTCCGGCCACGTCCGGCACGTCTCGCACAGCCGACGCCTCTCCCGTCAAGGATGGCGGGCGGCTCTGCCGCTGGCTGCTGAGAGGGGTGTCGCCGCCGCCCCTCTGTGATGCAGTCGGTCGATTCGATCATCCAGGCAATCTTCCAAACACCGATTTTTGCATGAGGAAGGTGCCTATGCACGGCTAGTCCTTCCAGCGACCCTTCTGCACCGCTGGCCGCCGCCGGCTTCCAGTCCTAGCGATGCCAGCCGATCCAAGTCGCCTGGCATTGAAATACACGTATGGGGAAGTGTCTTATAAGGTAAGAAAGGGAATTGAAATACACGTATGGGCAGGAAAGGCTTGAAAACAACTAATAACGTTTTTTGTAGGAAGTTGCAGAAGTTATGATTGGGTTTCGGGGCAACTGGTAATGGTTGCTAGTGGTTATAGGTAATGGTTACTGGAATTATGGATACAGTTGAGAGATATGAGATATTAGCATTTAATATAGAAAATATTTGTATTAACTACGTAATATTTGTATCCTAAATAGAGCAAACCTTATTTAGGAATTATTAGTGCACACGAATCAATGACGTGTCACAAAGTCGTATTCCGATGTAATAATATAATACCCCCTATATGGAAGAATAAAATCATCGAAGTTATTATTTCTCCTTATTTCTACTTGGTATCAGAGCCAACCCTAAAATCCCATTCGTTCCCCACTCCACCGTCCCGCTCGTTCTCAACTCCGCCGCTCCCGCATCCCGCTCACCCGACGCCCTTGTCTCCGGCCACGTCCGGCACGTCTCGCACAGCCGACGCCTCTCACGTCAAGGATGGCGGGCGGCTCTGCCGCTGGTTGCTGAGAGGGGTGTCGCCGCCGCCCCTCTGTGACGCAGTCGGTCGATTCGATCGTCCAGGCGATCTTCCAAACACCGATTTCTGCATGAGGAAGGTGCCTATGCACGGCTAGTCCTTCCAGCGACCCTTCTGCACCTCTGGCCGCAGCCGACTTCCAGTCCTACCGATGCCAGCTGATCTAAGTCGCCCCCAGCCGATCCAAGCGGTTCTTCGGCGTTGGGTTACTGTTCCAACATGGAGGCCTCTTCCGTGACGTCACCAGATGTGATTTCGCCTCAAATGAGCGACCCTCCGCGGGCTCATGGCCACTCCGGATCTCTGAAGATCACCACGGTCCCGTTGGACGACACAAACTACCTTGAATGGTCCCAGGCGGCGCAACATGTCATTCGTAGCCATCAGTTGTTTGGTTACATTGATGGTACCCGTACGGAACCCCAAAAAACGGATCCCTCCTGGAAGAAATGGGATTCCGAAAACTCCTTAGTTGTTTTGTGACTCTTGCACTCTGTCTTCGAAGGTCTATCGGAGTTACATGTTGATGGACTCTGCCTTTGTCACCTGGACTCGCGCCCGTGAGACATACTCGCACGTGGGTAGCTCGACTCAGGTGTATGAACTCACTCGCCGCATTCTGGAGCTGCGGCAAGGGTCTATGACTGTCTCGTCTTTCTTCTCAGAGTTCGAGCGTCGATATCAGGAGTTGGACTATTTCTCGCACTTCACCCTTGTGTGCACTGCAAATGTTGTTCAACTACAGCAGCGGGAAGATCGATTTCGCCTTCATGTCTTCTTGATGGGGCTGAATATGGAGTTTGACATGATGCGAACTCATATCCTTCACCGCTCTCCTCTCCCATCTCTTCGAGAGGCCTTCAGCATGGTTCTAGGCGATGATGACCGCCGGAAGTTCCTTACTGCTAGTCTTCACCAAGGTGCTAATCTTCCTCCTGAACGGTCTGCTTTGACTGGCGCTAGCCAAGGACCGAATATCAGCCCCAGCGACTCTGGTCTGTCCTGTGATTATTGTGGCCGCAAAGGTCATACCAGAGAGGTCTGTTACAGACTTCACCCTCACCTTGCTCCTCGTGGTCATGGTCGTGGCCGAGGGCCAGGTCGTGGTGATCATCGTCCGGGAAATCTCAGACATCATGATGCTGCTCACTCTACAGATGTTTATGACGAGATCTCTACTACTGCCCCCAGTCAGCTTACTGCTCAGGAGTTGGATGCTTTCCGCCGCCTACTGCACTCTCAGCTTGATCCACCACCGGGTGCATTTGCTTCCATTGTCTTTATTGTCATGTCAAGTGCTCCTACTACTACAACCTCCTCCTCTGAGTGGATAATTGATTCTGGTGCCACCCATCACATGACCGGTTCCGCCTCAGGTTTCCTCTCTTACACTCCCTTGTCTGGTAAGGACAAGGTTATTTCTGCTTATGGCATGTTATCCCCCATTGCTGGCAAAGGACAGATTTCATGTTGCCCTTTTATTTCTCTGTCACCTGTCCTTCAAGTTCCATCCTTTCCACACAATTTGCTTTCCATTTGTGATATTACCTGCTCTCTCAATTGCTCGGTAACTTTTTTTCCTGATGCGTGTGTTTTTCAGGAACTAGGTACGAAGCAGAGTATTGGCAGTGGTAGGAACCGCAGTGGTCTGTATTACTTGGACATGCCTTCATCTCAGACCCTCTCCTGTTCTGCTGTTACAGTTGAAGATGTTTGCTGCTGGCATCGCCGGCTTGGACACCCTTCTCCTATTTATCTTCTGAAACTTTTTCCTGTTTTTTCCCCATTTTTGAGACACTTTGTGTGTGATGAATGTGACGGGTTTAAACATGTGCGACATCATACATCACATTTGTCATCTCCATGTAGTACTCCTTTTGATATCATAAACTCTGATGTTTGGGGATCATCCCCTATTGTTTCTACCTTTGGTTTTTGGTGGTTTGTCACCTTCATTGATTGTTTTTCTCGCACAATTTGAGTTTACTTGTTGAATAAAAAAGTGAGGTCCTTGCATATTTTCAGCTTTTTCACAAAATGATTCAGACTCAATTCAAGGAGGTCATCCGAGTCTTGCGTAGTGATAATGGAGGCGAACATGATGATCGAGGAGCCTTTGGCTCATACCTTGCTGATCATGGTATTATCCACCAGAACATGTGTGTCCACACTTCTACCCAAAACGGTGTCGCCGAACGTAAAAACCGGCACCTATTGGATGTTGCCCGCTGCCTTCTAGGCACTATGCACCTTCTCAGGCCCTATTAGGCTGATGTAGTTCTTACTGCTGCTCACCTTATTAATCGGCTTCCCTCACGTATTCTTGGCTACGCTGCTCCTCTGGAACGACTTTCTACCATGACTACTGTCTATACTTCTCATCTTTCCCCACGTGTCTTTGGCTGTGTTTGCTTCGTCCACGTCCATTCGCCTCACTGAGACAAACTAGACCCACTGGCTCATCGGTGTGTGTTCCTCAGATACTCTTCCACTACTAAAGGGTATCGGTGTTATCATCCTCCCTCCGGTCGTCTATACTGCACTATGGATGTTACTTTTCGGGAAGGCGAATCATATTTCATGACATCAACTCATGATGTTCGTCAGGGGAGAGTCATGTGGATCTTCCCCTTCCTATCCCTCTGGTTCCACTTCCTCTACCACAGCCACTACATCTCCCTCCACAATCTTCTCTGTCCCAGGAACAGGGACCTCTTATCCCTCTACCTACTGTTCCAATATCTCTGTTTCCCCACGTGTATCACCGACGAACTTCCCGTTTACAGGCTACCAAGGCTCCGCCTCTACCAGCGCCCGCTTCAGTCGCAGATCCTGATGATGCGGACTTGCATATCCCACTTGCTCAGTTACGTAAGTCTGCATGTACTAATCATCCTATTTCTAATCACGTTGAGTACCACCATCTCTCTCCTGGGCACCTGGCTTTTGTTGCTTCTATTTCGGCTATTTCTATTCACAGGACATGGCAGGAAGCCTTGCGCATTCCAGTTTGGGCTCAGGCTATGAAAGAGGAGATGGCTGCCTTGGACAAAAATCACACTTGGAATGTCTCTTCGCTTCCCCATGGAAAGAGAGCTATTGGTTCAAGATGGGTGTTTTCCGTCAAGCAAAATCAAGAAGGGAAGGTCAAACGGTACACGGCTAGTGGCTCAGGGGTACGCTCAGACTCAGGGCGTGGACTACCAGGAGACATTTGCTCCTGTGGCCAAGATGGACTCTATTTGGGTATTATTGTCCGTCGCTGCGATCATGAGCTGGGAGGTCCTTCAATTGAATGTCAAGAACGCATTCCTCCATGGTGACCTCGAGGAAGAGGTCTATATGACATTTCCTCCTGGGTTTAGTAAAGAGAATGCTAAAGGCATGGTCTGCCGGTTACTGAGATCCTTACATGTCTTGAAACAGTCCACAAGAGCATGGTTCGACAGATTCCTCAAGGCTATGCTTAAATTTGGTTATAAGCAGGCACAAGCAGATCACACTATGTTCATTCGAAGACGAGATCAGAGTATTGTGGTTCTTATTGTTTATGTGTATGATATTATCATCACCTGTAATGATGCAGAAGAAATTGCAAATCTCAAGTCTCTCTTGGCTGCGGAATTTGAGGTAAAAGACTTGGGAAGGTTACGATATTTTCTGGGGATAGAGGTGACAAGATCCAATCAGAGTATCTTCATATATCAGCGAAAGTATGTCCTAAATATGCTACAGGAGACAGGTATGCTTGGATGTGTTCCTGCGAACACCCCAATGGAAGAAAATCATGGTATCTGTGAAGATGGTGACAGTGACCGTGCTGATGTCACCCGCTATCAGAGATTAGTTGGAAAACTAATATATCTATCTCATACTCGTCCGGACATTACATATGTCGTGGGCATTTTGAGCAGATACATGCATGCTCCTCGTGTTAGACACCAAGAAGCAGCTTACCGGGTGTTACGGTACTTAAAGAAAGCTCCTGGCCGTGGACTCCTGTTCACCAAGAATGACCACTTGAGGATAGAGGTCTTTACTGATGTTGATTGGGCAGGATGTCGCGATGATCGGAAGTCCACTACGGGTTATTTTTCCTTTGTTAGAGGAAACCTGATGGCATGGCTCAGTAAAAAGCAAAATGTAGTGACCAGACCGAGCGTCGAAGCAGAGTACCGTGCAATGTCACAAGGGATGTGTGAAGGTCTGTGGCTTTGTACTATTCTACATGACTTGGGGTTTAGTGATACATCCCCCTTTTCCCTATTCTGCGACAATAAGGCGGCTATCAGCATAGCCCACAACCCTGTTCAACATGACAGGAAAAAACATGTCGAGGTGGATCGACACTTTATCAAAGATCACTGGGATAAGAAAATAGTGGTCACTCCTTTCGTCCAATCAAAAGATCAACTAGCATATGTGTTTACTAAAAGCTTGGGAAATGACATATTTACTGACGACATCAAAAAACTGGGCATGACTGACATATTCCATCCGACTTGAGGGGGAGAGTTGAGAGATATGAGATATTGGCATTTAATATAGAAAAGATTTGTATTAACTACGTAATATTTGTATCCTAAATAGAGCAAACCCTATTTATGAATTATTAGTGCACACGGATCAATGACGTGTTACCAAATTGTATTCTGATGTAATAGTATAAATACCCCCTATGTGGAAGAATAAAATCATCGAAGTTATTATTTCTCCTTATTTCTACTGATACTAATACAAATAATTTGGTGGAGGGGAGGGGCATGTCGACCAAGGAAGTGGTTGATATTCCAGCAAAGGGGGAGGGGAGCTATTTTCTAAACTTCGCACCTAGGCTCCGGCTTCAGCACCGGGTGACCAAACGGAGTAACTCTCTTCTCTGATCATAACAGCCCTCAAAATACATTAAAATTGGGGCTGGACGTGACTAGACTGCAGGCGGTATGCATGAAATCTAGTCTGGCTGGTGTTTTCAGTCAGTCTTTGTGAAATTGAAATCGTTATGTGGAGTTTAACTTCAATGTTAATGTCTGGATACATCCAACCAAATAGTGGATTTAACAAGTTATTCATTTTACAAGCATGATTTCAAATTTCAATGAACCAAAAGATTCTTTTGGAATATTAGATGTAATCCTGAATGCAATACTTGGTAGACGAGCATCGTAAGATTGAATATTGGGCTCATACCTGTAAGAGTATTATGAAAAAGAAGATTATGTAGCGGTTATAATCCATTGTAAGTATCCCACAACATACTTGTTAGAAGACATGCAAAAAAGTACCTCTGACTGCAAAAATTCATCTTCCTTGATTGAACAAAAACACTGGTGAAAGTTGCTCTCCTGGATGAACCTTGATCATCAAGCAATGATAAATAAAGAGAAATTAAAAAAATCTCATAAAACCAAACCTGGACATCAAACTCTGACTTGCCATGTGGCTCTTGCTTAGACTTCCCATCGAGGATTTCTATGAGCTGTACATAAGAGTGGCCCAAATGTAATTTTGTGCCATCTTGAAGAAAATACTTGATGTCACCAAACCAACCAAATTCCCATAACCTAAAATTATTGCATTCACCTGATTTCGCAACTCTGATAATTCAGCTAATAAAATGTTTCTTTCTCCCTCCTCATAAAAGCCCTGAAATCTATGAGAAACTGGCTTACCAAAACTGCTAAACAATTCATAGAATAGCGTGCAGATCAAGAGTTCCAAAACTTACTTCTTCAGTTGTTCTAAGAGCCTTATATTTTCCAGGGCAAAACGCGTCACTTCAGGATTTCTATCAACCTTCAACTGAAGTAATCTTATTTCTTCAGATAAAGTATTATTCTCCTGAACTAGATATGATTCTGATGGAATCAGTCCATTCAGAAGTGCCTCCATCCTATAAATTGTATCTTCCCGAAACTTGATCATCATTTTAGAACACTGAGTGTCCTCTTCTCTTTGACGAACCTGCCAAAAAAAACGTAAACCCAACTTCCAATATCTACTTACTACTATGGATTAAAAAACAACAAAGCATAAATGATTGCTTCTTGCGCCAATGGAAACATAATCACCAAACGGTTCAGCTGCTCGATCTCCGCTTCAAGTTGCCTCATGGAAGCATCTGCCATTTTTTCTCTTCGCAGAGTGCCAGCCAATAATGCTTCAAATGACTCTAGCTGCCAAAGAGAATAAGAGCCAACAATTGCTTAGAAATGGTAAATTCTCTAGGAGAAAAGATGGAAAAACTATATAAATGCATTTACAGATATGATGTAATTATTTTCATTTATATGAAGAAAATGTTAGGAGTGTTGTGATGTGAAAAATATTTCAATAGTAAATCTGGATGAGATCAAATATATTCAAATTCAAGCAGTTTAATTTTTGTCCTCTCCTATTATTTTAAGTAAACATGGGAAAAACAAGTTGCATATTATCATGTCCAAATTTCCCGAGTCTTCCTTTTATAAAAAGCCTCACACGGAGGGGGTTTTATCTATCCCAAGTAAATCATGCATACAGCTTGTATTACTGTGGCTCCTGATGAAAAACTCACGGGCCACCTTGGCTGGTAGGAATTATAAGCTCGCTTGGAGCAGGATGGATGAGTCTTTGTGCTTGGAGGGAGACATAGAGCCCGCCAATGGTTCTTTTAGAAACCGGTGGGATGCAGTAGTAGGAGAGATCTCTGATCAGAGGAGGATTGCAGATGCTCATGGAAGCACGCAAAAGGCTTTTATATCCGCAACTATACAAATTGCCATGAAAACATGGCGTTTGCAGATCAGAGTCGGTGGACAAAATGACATCGGCTTAAGAGCTCAACTAAGAAGTTGGTTGGAGATGTGGATGGAATAACAAGGTGACAAAAATGCTGGACTACTTCCGGCAAGATGTCTCGGTGAACAAAAAATAGGACAAATATATATATACATATATACATACACACACGAGTGACAGGCACGAGCCTCCGGCCCTACGTGAGTGCAGCGGGACGGACCTTCGGCCCTACGTGAGTGAATGACACGGGCCTCCGGCCCCACGTTAGTGCAACGGCACGGGCCTCAGACCCTACGTGAGTGCAACGACACAAGCCTCCGCCCCCTATGTGAGTGAAACGGCATGGGCCTCCAACCCTACATGATCGCCCAGCCCCTCGTGAAAAAGTCTCTAGAATTTGATCGGATTTAATTAAATTATGAGATGCCAAGGGTCTCTTTCCTCACTTCAATTCTAATTAATTGTATCTATCTATCTATCTCTCTCTCTCTCTCTCTCTCTCTCTCTCTCTCTATATATATATATATATATATATATATTTGAATTCCTCTCTCTTTCTAAGCGTAGAAAACAATAGGCGAACCATGTATATACTTCTTCATATCTAAAATACAAGAGAGAATACAAATATATAGGAGAAGAGAAGGAGAAAGAATCCTATACAGGAGATGTGGGACTAAAGGAGAAAGGAGAAATGGGCCTTTACATTATTTTTCCCTATATCATCTAACACTGTCCCGCAAGCTGTAGCGTATAAGTCGTATGCACCAAGCTTGAACAGGAATTGGTAATACAACTTCCGAGGCAATGCCTTGGTAAGAACATCAACAACTTGCCCAGAGGCAGGAACATGTTCAAGCTTTAGCTCCTTTGCTTGAACCTTTTCTTGAACCAAGTGACAATCAACCTCAATATGTTTGGTCCTCTCATGGAACACATGATTCTTTGCAATGTGTATTGCAGCTTGACTGTCACAGAACAATGTTGAAGGTGAGGACAATTTGACTCCCAAGTCCATTAGAAGACTTTCAAGCCAGGTTATTTCTGATGTAACAGCCAACATCGCACGGTACTCGGCCTCAACAGACGAGCGAGCAACCACCGTCTGCTTCTTATTTCTCTAAGTGATAAGATTTCCTCCAAAGTATGTACAGAGCACAGTAGTTGAACGTCGATCATCCAACGAGCCCGCATAATCCGCATCCTGAGTATGCAATAAGAGAAAGGGAGGAAAATGTCTTGTACACAAGTCCTTGTCCATGGAAAGTGTTCGGATACCTAGGGATGCGTTCCACTGCCTGGAGGTGAGAGACCCGTGGAGTATGCATAAACCGGCTCACCACACCAACCGCAAATGATATGTCAGATTTTGTAACTGTTAGGTATATCAGTTTTTCCACAAGACGACGATAGTATTCCGGATTCGAAAGAAGAAAATCATTCTCAGATCCCTGAGCACACAACATGTGGTTGACTTCCATCGGGATTTTCGCAGGTTTGCAACCCGAAAGGCCAGCATCTTGTAGAAGGTCAATACAGTACTTGCGCTGGGATAAGACGAGGCCATGAGGTCGTCGTGCTACTTCTACTTCAAGAAAATAGCTAAGATTTACCAGATCTTTAATTTGAAAGATAGAGTTTAAATGTTTCTTCACATGGTGTATCCCAGCTGAGTCATCACCAGTGATAAGAATATCGTCCACATACACCAGAAGTATTATAGTCTCAGTTGATTGGTGACGAGTGAAGAGAGAGCAATCTGTCGAGTTTTGTTTGAAGCCAACCACACGAACGGCCTTGCTGAATTTTCCAAACCACGCCCGTGGAGATTGTTTGAGACCATAAATAGACTTGCGAAGTAGACATACCCGAGACTCCCCCGTGGTCTCAAACTCGGGAGATTGATGCATGTACACTGTTTCAAGAAGATCTCCATTCAAGAAAACATTCTTGACATCAAGCTGATGGAGAGACCACTGACGATGAACGACTAAGGAGAGAAGGACCCGAACCGAATTCAATTTTGTGACTGGGGAGAAAGTTTCCTCATAATCAAGGCCGTACTGTTGGGTAAAGCCCCAATCCACAAGCCGAGCATTTAAGGGATCAACTGTCCCATCCGCGACATGTTTGATAGTAAAGATCCACTTGCAGCTAACGCAATTGTGACCAGTAGGAAGAGGCACAAGATCACAAGTGTGATTATCCCACAGAGCCGTCATCTTTTCATCCATGGCGGCGCACCACCGCGGATGCCAGAGGGCTTCCTGCACAGAGTTAGGTATAGAAATAGAGGAGAGAGAGCAAATGTAAGAAGAGGCGGAAAGAGCCGATTCAGAGAGACATAATTGGCCATGGGATGTGCCGTCGAGGAGGACGCCGGATCAACAGGCCGCGAGATCACACCAGTAGAGGGAAGCTGCTATAGGGCATCTGGACGTAGAGGACGACGAGTGTACACTTGAATAACAGGAGATTTGGAGGGGACTGGTGGTGTTGGGGGAATCAGAATGATAGGAGATTTGGACTGGTGGTTTAGAGGGGTAGGGAGAAGTGGTGGTAGTGGAGATGTTATGAGTATGGAGGGCCGAGGTAGAGGAGGAAGGGGATCAGAAGGACTGGTGTAATATGATTGGTCTTCATGGAAGGAGACATCAGCAGACACAATAGTCTTACCAGTGGTAGGATCAAAGCAGACATAACTCTTCTAAGTGTGGGAGTAGCCAACAAACATTGCCTTGGTAGCCCGATGGGATAGCTTGTTAGTGGAGGGACCAAGGTGATGGACATAACAGGTACATCCAAACACACAAGATGTGAGAGAGAAGAGAGTTGTGGATGGATAAAGGAGAGTGATGGGTGCCACAAAGTTGAGGACGGATGATGGCATGTGATTGATGAGGTGACAAGCTGTAGAAACGACAAAGTTCCAGTAAAGAGAAGGAACCTGCATTTGGATCATAAGAGTTCTAGCCACATCAAGGAGGTGGCGATTTTTCCGTTCCGCTATGTCATTCTGTTGAGGGGTATAAGCACACGAAGTCTGATGTAGAATACCGAACACAGCATAGAGATTGGAGAAGGTGCGACCAGTGTAATCACGAGCATTGTCTGTACGAAGTGTTTTGACACAAGTAGAAAACTATGTGCGAGTTTCCGTAAGAAACGTACGAAATGTATCTGTGAGTTCGGTTCAGTCACAAAGTAAATACAACCAGGTAACTCGCGAGTTATCATCAATAAATGTAACGAAATATCGGTAACTAAAAACACTAGGGACCTTATAGGACCCCCAGATATCAGAATGTATTAAGGATAAAGGAGCATCGCCCCTAGCACATGAAGAATGGAAAGATACACGGTGGTGCTTGCCAAAAATACAAGATTCACAAAAAAAACTCTTGAAGAGAAACAATAGGAAGAGCTTTTTTGAGAATCTGAAGGGGGCATGTCCCAGACGACGATGTCAATCAATTATGGAGAAAGTGGTGAGAGTAGTGGGAGAAATATCGAGAAGATACAGCCCGTCGGACAGTCGTCCTCTACCAAGTATAATCCGCATTTGTCGATCATGCACAACAAATGAAGATCATGAGAAAATAACGCAACAATCAATATCTTTTGTAAGACGGCTAACAGAAAGAAGATTAAACGGAGAGCCCGAAACATGAAAAATTGAGGATAAGGAGAGGGAAGGAGTAAGAGGCAGATTGGCAGCACCAGAAACCGGGATCGTGTCACCATTAGCCACAGTGATGTTCTTGGGGTAAGTAGAATCTAAATATTGAGGCAGTCGCTGTGGAGATATATGATGTGTAGCAACCGAGTCCACAATCCATTGAGAGTTGTGTGAGAGACAAGATATACCTTCATTGGAGATCGAGGCGACGGAGACAAAGGAGCGAATAACCACTCCTTGAAGTTGTTGGAGTTGAACCCGTAATGCAGCAATATAATCATTAGTTGTGGAGGGAGGTGAGGGAGCGACCGTTGCAGTAAGATGAGGAGGCAGACCATGTTTGTGGTAGCAGGTGGCCTCCAGATGGTCATCCCTGCCGCTGTAAGAGCACTTAAAGAGAGTTCAACTACCTCGACCGCATCCCTGGGACTGGCGACCACCACGAGCCGGTGGACCACGAGTAGATGGAGCGAGAGTGGCCACGGGCTGCTGAAGGAGAGCGGGAGACGAAGTCAGAACATCCAGAGGTGGAGTAACCTTTAGGAGCATTGAGCACACATTCGAGGGGGATAGAGTAACAACGGATGATAGAACATGAGCGCGGACACTATGAAGATGTGAGGGGACACGCGCCATCAGCCTCTTTTTGTTGTCGTGGAGTTACCAAATCCGTAGTGGGAGGCTGATGTCGGATCCAAGCCTCAACAAGAGTTTTAGCCCGCGCAACAAAGGAGTTAATGTCTCTAATAACTCCAGCGTCAAGAGACTGAAGATCAGTAAGAATGTCAAACAAGTGTTGAAGACTGTCCTTCCCAGAGTAGAGAGAATGAAGATCAGTCCACATAGCATGAGCGGTCTCATGGTACATAGCCATACGATAGGGCTCGGTGTCCAGAGAATTGAGAAGTCAAGATTGAACCCGTCCGTCGTCACAGATCCACTCATCAGTGGGTGCAGTGGGAGGAGTCTTGGTAAGATGATGAAGGAGACCTTTAGTTTGTAGTACGCGCCGAACGGAGTGTACCCATTCCGCAAAGTTTTGTTTTACACGAAGAAAATAGTGGTAATGCGCAGCTCATCCCGAAGCTCAGAAAGAGCAGTACGAGGATAGCCTGAGAGAGGAGTAGAATCAGCAGCAGTGGTGGAATCTGAAGCCATATCCCTGGGCGGTTAGGCACAATAACCGGGCGGTTAGAAGCACGCGGCTAGCCGGTTAGCACCAGCAGCTTAGAAGGGCAGAGAGTGGTGAGGAGACGAAGCCGGAGAGAAGAAGCCACGGAGAGGAGAAGCCGCAACGAGTAGAAGAAGCCGATGCGGGTAGAGGAAGTTGTGGAGAGAAGAGGGAGCCACCGCGAGTAGAAGAAGTCGCCGCGGGTAGAGGAAGCCGCGAAGAGAAGCAGGCAGCGAGAAGAGGCGGGCGAAATCTAGTCGCCACAGAGAGAATAAGAAGACAAACCGAGACGGTCAGACCGGCCAGCAAACCGGAAGAATAGACCGCGCGGTTACAACAAGTCGAAAGCAGCAGCAGACCGTGCGGTTAGCAATAGACCGAAGCAAAAGCAGAGACTGAGCGGTTAGGAGCAGACCGCAGCGGGTAGGAAAGAAAGTAGAGACCGCAGCGGATAGAGAACGCAGAGGCGGTTAGAAAAAAACTAACCGGACGGAGGTGGGGTTCACGAGTTAAAGAGAGTAAGGCTATAAAAGGGGGTAGAGAAGAGGGGAGAGAGGTGGATCCACGAGAGATAAGGAAGAAGCGGGTAAGGCGGAAGACCAAGCCGCCCGATCAAAAGGAGAAACCGAGCGGACAAGGAGGAGGAAATCCGAACTGTTAGAGACAGGCCGGACCGCTTGCCTCTGATACCACGTAGAAAACAATAGGCGAACCGTGTATATACTTCTTCATATCTAAAATATAAGAGAGAATACAAATATATAGGAAAAGAGAAGGAGAAAGAATTCTATACAGGAAATTTGGGACTAAAGGGGAAAGGAGAAATGGGCCTTTACATTATTTTTCCCTATATCATCTAACACTAAGTAATGATGCAAGGCGTGAAAGTCTCTTCTCTCTCCTCTCTCTTTCTCTCTCACTTATTGAAGGAATTTAATGATAGCCTATCAGCCTACGTGTAGGAGATCTAGAAAAAAAATTTGTATTATATAAATTTTCATCATTAATTTTATTTTTTTAATATGATATAATTAGCCTTTCCAATGATGAGAGTAGCATTGGGAGTTGAGCAAGGAGAAAAGTCAGAGAGTAAAGTGAGGAATAATCCTTGGTTGCCTACAATACTCTACTTGCTCAATTATATAGTGAGGAGGGAAGGTTCCTAATATTATAGTTATGCCCTCACTTCGGCTACTGGATATGTGAGTAAATATCATGTCATGTGAAATATAAAAAATGATACATGAGACTTTGGCTAGTCGTCGTCACTCCTGTCGTGAACCCATAACATTCTGGCTCCCTTGCAAATCAAGCTTGTCCTCAAACTTGAGTGGGGAAAGGGTTTGAGTCTCCAACCGCCCCTGTATACTCGTCGTAGTCCAATGGTCGACAACTTCCAGCCAAAAGAGATGTTTACACCTGTATTTTGTTGTATATGACGCGCCGCAGTTGAAACTTAGCTCTGGGCGCATCATTCTACTAGTTTTGCTCATGACATGCGATTGAAGGTCGGCCTGTCATTGGAATCCTTGCCCTGGTTGCATCTGAGAAGCTATTAGGGTGGTAAGAAGGGTGTCCTCCATATGACTTTTTATTTCCACCATGAATACTGTCATACGGGTTTTCCATGAGGAGATGTTTCTCATAGATAACTGTCAGACTCATGACAATGTTGAGCTCTCGTGTACTTGAATTCTATGTTGAGACACAATCGAGCATGCATGACTGTAGTGAATATGAGTATTTGATGTTCTAACAGTACAAAAAGGACACGGGTCAATAGTGTTTAAATGCTCTCCAAACGATCACCTACTGACCCCACTTATTTGAGGTTGATGAGGTCACTCAACAGATTATCACTGAGCAGTGGTCCGAAGCTCAGATTGTAAGAATATTTGAAAGCCACCCAATTCAGATTGGGTGGGTCCCGTTCTTGTTGAATGTACCACAGTGTGTCGATCCCATGAGATGGAATGATGCCAACCTAACCAATCCTCTAATAGCGTGAGCTAGTCAGTGAAGAAGTGGTCACAACGTTTGAGCCTGACCAAGGGGTAATAAGGGGAAAATCTAGTTTTGCGTAACACAGGATGTTGTCTCACACGGACTGACTTTTGTGGTGTTTATAGTGCACAACTTACTGTCGCGCACTTTGATTGATGTTCGTTGATGTTTGGCGTACCGACTGGAATGACAAAAACATGTCATAAATGCAGACGGGTGGCAGGCTGGCAGCTTGTTGTTGGCCGCCTGAGCTGGCTTGGTAAGCCATCATCTTTTGAATTGACTCCATGACTGGAGTGAGGGTAATAGCACCTCCGACCATGGCATCTAATCTCTTGGGTGCTTCCCGGAGGTGGTAGGAGCAGAGGTTTAGTTCTGAACAACCCTATACAGAGTGTTGGTTAGTTAGGTGGCAGTGGAAGCAACGTGGAAGCATTGTAGAAAGGATGAAAGGACCGTTGAAGTTACATGTGTCGACTAGTTGAGATAGGATTTTTGGAGGAACATCTGCACAAGGAAGGCTGGAAGAAGTATCAAGCACTACGAAAGGCGGGCATGAAATATTAAAAAATTGTACGAGAAATAAAGATACATGTTATTATGGTCGCTCGTCATCACAAGGGATGCTACTGTATCTAATTTGTTATTTATTTGATATCGAGGTCCTGAAAAATCCTTTGCAGCTGCAGAAAAAATATACTCTTCACTTTCAGGTTGACATTGACCATCTTTGGTGTTAGCTCATTGATACACCTATGAACTCCATTGTCAATTATCTTAACTTGCATCACTTTTTGCTCCACGTTCATAGTATCTAGTTCATTATAGGTTCTTGGTCGGGAAGCTCATCTATTTCAGAGCTACATGACGTACTGTAAACCAATATATCCAAAATCCACTGACCTCATCATTGGTAGGGAAGCTCATCTAGGTCATTATAGATGCTCGGTAAGGAATCCACTGACCTTCATACTGTGGAAAAGATATGCTATCTAAATGGAATTTCTGGACAGAGACTTCTCTACAGATTGTCTCCTACACTAGCGCTCACAACCTATGTTGATAGTAACTTGCTTTGTTGGCTCAAAGATCTTAAAGCAGATATATGATATTTTTGGGAGGAAATCCTATTACCTGGTGCTGTAAGAAATAAAAAATGTTGCTTGTTCATCTGCCTAAGCTGAATATGGGGCATTGACACAAATTTACACTATAAAAAAACCTACTAACATATACACACATACACACACACTCTCTCTCTCTTTATATATATATATATATATATATACATATATATATACATATATATATATATATCTTTACAATATCAAAAGGGAAAAGTTGCCTTCGGTTAAACATTCAAAAATGGTCAAATATACCCTTACATTTTTAATGCATTCAAAATTCACTAATTTATCATACAATGTCCAAAGAAGTCCACATTTTAGCAACCAAAGGAATCTATTGTCTATCTTCTAAAACAAATCCCTTTTTGTCCTAAAGAAATTTTCACGACTTGGTTTGATAAGTTCATCATTATTCTACAAAATGTTTCATTAGGAGTGATTCTGACATGTCTTATTTTGCATCGAGCATATGATGTGGTCATTTTACCAGTCTATTGTTATGGACTTCCTATTGAGGGTGAGTGCATGGATGTGAGAGAGAGAAGTCCCACGAAGGATTCTCTTGACCATTCCTTGATCTAGCCTTTCCAATGATGAGGGTAGCATTGGTAGTCGAGCTCGACCAGGGGAGGGGAAGAGGAAGTGGGGAGCCTTCCTTCACCCAAACCCAAATTTAGGTAGGGGGAGAAAAAAAGGAGAAAATTAATGGTTGTGAGTATTTGTTGTTAGACAGATCCTGGTTGGACGATATGTTGCTTCAAGGCTTGCATTATATCCAAGGGGTTTGTTCAACAATTTGGTTTTGATTATACATATATATTTTCTCATGTAGCTAAGTTAATGAATGTTTGAGTTCTCTATAGTTGTTTTCCGGTGGTAGCCAACTGAATGTTAAAAATTCTTCCTTAAAGCCAATGCCAATTTTATGTAGTAACCTCCACATTTTAGCAACCAAAGGAATCTATTGTCTATCTTCTAAAAAGGTCCCTTTATGGCCCACAAAGGATTCTCTTGACCTTTCCTTGATCTAGGTTACTACATAAAAATTGCAAAAAGATAGTCATTAAGGAAGAAATTTTAACATTCAGTTGACTACCCCTGAATTGTGCAAGGTCAATGCTCTGGATGCTGAATAAAGGAAGCATGGTTATGTGCACATAAATCAAAATGGATTCTTGGGTCTGCCCTCTCTGATGTCTTTGACTTTGATTTGAGGGCATGATTCCACAGCAAACATGACGGTATAGGGGGCCACTATTTCAGTGGTATCTATGAGCAACCACTTTGTGCATTTATTATCAAAGATTAAGTGTTTCTCCTTTGAGATAAGCCACTTTGTGCATAGTGACAAAGGTTAGGTCTGTTTCCAATCTTCCCTCGCTCATACCCCAATGATTGGGAACTATATGGGTTTTGTTGTTGTAGTTGACTACCACCGGGAAACAACTATAGAGAACTCAAATATTCATTAACTTAGCTACATGAGAAAATATATATGTATAATCAAAACCAAATTGTTGAACAAACCACTTGGCTATAATGCAAGCCTTGAAGCAACATATCACCCAACCAGGATCTATCTAACAACAAATATTCACTTACAACCAATAGATTTCTTCCCCGGGGAAAATCCATATTTGATTTTAAGTTAAGCTCAGTTAGTTCGTTTAACATAGTAATACGCCAACCAAGATACTACATGCTTCCTTCATAAAGGAAGGAGTAGATGTAAAGGCTAATGAAACTAAATTTTGAGAAGAGGCTATTGGATGATAGTAGGATACAAAATAAGAGATTGAATGAGAACTAATGATCCAAAATTCAGGTTTTGTTCTTAGACTTATCAAAGAGACGACAAAGTCATTTCTATGTGGTTTAATCTATGGATGAATTGTCCTCCATCGAGAGCATTGTTAATGGGAGTTCTGAAATGTTATCACTATCGGGGTTCAATTAGAGGTGCCCCAGTCATATTAGCAGCTCAATACAGTCGGCAAGAAACTGTGTAATTATGTGAGTTGGTGAGATTCAAGCTATTGAAATTCTTGAGATTAGATTCCTAGGACATAATTAAACCCCATGAACTGTGAGGTTATAAAAGAACAAGTTAGGACTCATTTTCAAGCCCTAACTCCAATCTCCTTTCCTCTTGCTTTCCTGCTCCACCACCTCTCTCATAATGATGATATTCAAGGGAAATAAAGAAGATGGCTAAAGGATGTAGATAGTGAGATCTTGGGTGCATCTTTATGAGCTCATAGATATTCTTTAGAAAAGATTCGGGATCTGGTGGCTGAGGGGATTTTGGATGGACATTTAGAATCGAAGTAACAACTCTATCTATCTATCTCTAGCGCTGATGCGTTGTCTCGTTGAGTCAAAGTGATGCGGAGCAGAGACGAGCACGAGCTTTGGGCCCGTTCGGGGCTGATTTGGCGACTTACCATATATGACGTTCTCGGATCGACGATCGGACTCCGCGGTTGCGTCCAGCACGTCGCCGTGAATCAAAAACATATATTAGTTTATTTTCATGTATTTTAGTGGCCGACCCCACCTGCCAATCATAGTCGTTGATGATGGAGCCCTAGTTTGTTCTCCTCTTATAAATAGGTGTTGTAGGGGATGAATTCAGTCATTGCAGAATTTGGAGACTTCATTCCCGGATTCCAGTGATCAACTTTTGGTGCCGACGTCGTGAAACCCTAGGTGACGACTCCTAGGTGCTCATTCTTCCCCCCAAGGTAACCCCTAACCCTAGCCCTCATTTTCCACCCCTCACACCTCTCACCCAGCCGTCGGCTGCCCCCAAAACCCCCTCCCAAGCCACCGGCCTGCTGCTCCCAGGCCCTACAGCCGCCGGCTTTCCCCACCCTCCAACCCGCCGCTACCTTCTTCCCCCTTCAAGCCGATCACCCCCCTTCAGCCTCCCATCCAGCCGACCACCCTCCTCCCCTCCACACCACCCGAAAGCCACCTAAAGCCTTAGCCGACCACTCCAAAAATCCCCTTCACGTGGATCCACCTTTCTCTAATCCAAATTCACAAGATCAATTTAGATCTTGGAATTTCAGCCCTGATCCGTTATTTCCACCACTCGTACTTTCCATTTTTATCCGGATCCAACCCTAAACAGCGGATCCAACCCTCCCAGGCCCGGATCTACTCGTATGTGGCCGGATCTACCATTTTCTCACCCGATCTCATCATTTACCGCAGAGGACAGCCACCACATTCATTTTCACGTCGACGGTTCCACCTCTGATCGTCAATCTACACATCTGGACCCTAATTCTTCAATGTC
Organism: Platanthera guangdongensis; assembly: GCA_039583875.1. Taxonomy (NCBI): domain Eukaryota; kingdom Viridiplantae; phylum Streptophyta; class Magnoliopsida; order Asparagales; family Orchidaceae; genus Platanthera; species Platanthera guangdongensis. The sequence continues at coordinate 294,484,311 of CM077153.1, forward strand.
TCGGTTCAGCCCGCTACTTTGTGAGTTTATTTTGTGTTATTGGATTATTTGATTCGACATTTTCATTGATGAATAAATATATGTGTTGCGATTCTTGCTCATAAAAATTATTTCGGTCCGCTAATAATTTGCATGAGGAGATATTCGTCGCGTGCTTTGCTTTGGCCCTCCGAGCGGAGAAAACCATTATAAATTGTCAAATTAATTAACTGCTTTTCAATTTCAAATATTTGCGTGGAGTTAGAATTATCATTGCTCAAATTTATTTGTCGAGATATCGACAATTGCATTGCATTTAGGTTCAGATTAGCGTATCACCCTTGCAATATGACCTAGCGTCGTAGGTTTTGTGCACCTGTAGCCTACCCATATATCATTTTGGTATCTGAGGGCCAAGGTTAGGCCATTTGCATGCTCTGTAGTGGTAGGGCATATAGAGTCTTTAAGTTCATCCATGATTGGTTATCGTCGGCATTCCTCTCCTTTATTTGGGGATTCCGAGTCCGCTTATACCCGATCTCATAGAGCAACTTCAGAGAAATTCTCATGTTATTATGATGATTATTATCGTCTGCGGCACACTACTTCCCAAGATCGTGTTGACCCACCGATACGATCCCACTACACTAAAGACGATCTGTATGATTATTGTTGTCGTTCATATCCCTGCAGGCGAGCGGAACGTGTTGATCATCCTCTCCCGTTGTCGCCCATTCATAGGGTTACGTTCACCCATGAGCACAAGTTGATGATGTTAGGAACGACCATCTAGGAGACACTCAGAAGCCCTATAGAGGTCACCATCGGCAGGAACACAATACATGTCAAGACCCTCCTAGTGTCCCACCAATAGAGCTACCTGAGGCTGAATTTCTGCAATTAGTACTTGACCGCTTTGATCTTTTAGAAGTTCAGTTTGATCACTTAAGATCTACATTACGAAGAAAGCCTAGGGATTTGGGTCAAGTCACCGATGCGGCGAGTAGTGCTCCCACCGAGATAAGAGACCTGACGTTTGATTTTGATCCTTCTCAGTTTGATGAGATTCAGTGTTCATGTGATCTTGAGGTTGAATCTGATCATGACCTTTTGACACAGATGGAGAGTGATGCTAGCATGACTATTGAGCATGGTCGCGTGGGTGAGGACGAGCGACCTAGTGATGTTGTGATGGTATACACATCCTTTTCACCTCACCTAGACCAACATATAGACCTAGTGTCCCCTTTGAACAGAGACAGTTCTCAAAGCTATATCGATTGACCCACACATGAGTCCGGTCACCCCCTGCGCTTCCCTTAGGACTATCTCGAGTCACTTCACTACTGAGAATCGAGAGTATGGTGTTGACTTCATAGTGGCTACCTCACCCACTTACGAGGCCACTACCTCTATCAGCGATACTCATCTGAGGGATCTTCCCATTATTAATGACTTCATTGTTGAGCCTCCAGATAAGTCTCCTGATGAGCCACTACTCCCTTGGGAGGTTCATGAGGCTAGCGTTGACTTTGTTGTGGGTGTCCTACTTGCTCCCACAAACACTGTTGTTATTAGTGTCCTCCTCGTGGTGGACTATCCTATCATTATCGACCACTTTGGGATCAAGTCCCCGAGAAGCTCATTTGACAAGCCTTCCCTCCTACACTTTAATGATGAATCGTATATCCACACTAGTGATCATCTCACAAGTGATGACTTTTGGTATACACCCCCTGGTGAGCCACCTGATGGGCTATATCATTTGAGAGGTACCCATCACATCAGAGCTCCACACTATATTATCACCCTCAACATTGTCCCCACGGACGATGACGTCGGTCACCCCAGATTTTTCTATCGACCACCCGATAAGCCTCCTGATAGGCCACCCCGTGTTAGTAATATCTGATTCATTGTCAGGCCTTCCCTTAGGAAGTGTGTTGAGTATGTTGTGTACTATTTGCATCATTCGCTCCATTTGCACGAGTCAGTTGGGTCACTTGTTCGTCATTTGCATGCATTACATGAGTCGGTTTGCCGCCGACTAATAATGAGCAATGAAAGTTATAAAACTCATGCGGATAAACGAAGACGAGAACAAGTATTTAATGAAGGCGAGAAAGTAATGGTGCGAGTCCGCCCAGAGAGGCTCCCCTCAGGGCCTGCCAAAAAGTTAAGCGTCAGGCGAATGGGTCCGTACTCTATTATTAGTCGTATTGGGACAAATGACTACCGGCTCGATATCTCAGCTAGTATGGGAATTCATCTGGTGTTTAATGTCGAGTATCTGACGTCGTACTATGAGACTCACAAGTATGTGGACCCGTGTAGTGGAGATGTCGCCCCCACCCCCACTTTCGTTGCCTTACCACTCTCTTAACCCACCTGCGTCTGATGGCCAGCACAGCCCGCCCCGTGCTACCACCCACCCACTTGGGGACGCGTCTTCTCTGGTTTCACCACCGGCACCACCGATCGCAGCGGGATCCACCTTTCGAGATATGAGAGATGAGTGCATCACGGAGGTCAAATCCCATCAGTTTGTTCCCACCACGGACGGACCGCGATGTCGCTACTTGGTACATTGGCAGGGCCGCCCCGACGCAGACGACGCTTGGATATTTGCAGCAGAGCTTGATCGATTCGCCGCTGGACTTTGACTTCGGCACGACCGTCTCCATTCACCGAAGATGATAGCTTTTCAGTCAGGGAGAGTTGATGGGCGAGGACACTCTTCCGTTGACGACACATGGACGACTCCCGGCGGACCTCTTCGAGTTTTACTTGGCATTCATCGAGAGAATTCCGATCTCAATTCATCGGGAGATGAATTCTTTTAAGCCGGGGAGATTGATGCGGAGCAGAGACGAGCATGAGCTTTGGGCCCGTTCGGGGATGATTTTGCGACTTATCATATATGGCGTGCCCGGATCGACGATCGGACTCCACGGTTGCGTCTGGCACGTCGCCACAAACCAAAAACATATATTAGTTTATTTTTTTGAGTTTATTTTCATGTATTTAGTGGCCGACCCCACCGGTCAATCATAGTTGTTGATGGTGAAGCCCTAATTTGTTCTCCTCTTATAAATAGATGTTGTAGGGGATGAATTCAGTCATTGCAGAATTTGGAGACTTTTATTCCCGGATTCCAGCAATCAACCCTCGGTGCTGACGTCGTGGAACCCTAGGTGACGACTCCTAGGTGGTTGTTCTTCCCCCCAAGATAACCCCTAACCCTAGCCCTAATTTTTCACCCCTCACACCTCTCACCCAACCGCCGGCTGCACCCAAAACCCCCTCCCAAGCTGTCAGCTTGCTGCTCCCAGACTCTACAGCCGCCGACTCCCATAAACCCCACCGTCGGCCTTCCCCACCCTCCAACCCGCCGCTACCTGTGTTAACCCAGAAATCGGCGATCCTTCCCAAGGTGGACATCTGGCTAATCGCGACCCTTAGATTCTCTCTTTTGATCACGATGAGCCCCAGCGTAGGCAGACAATTTTCCCTATCCGCCTAGGTCTCCTAGCAACCGCGTGCCCTACGGGACGGCGGGCTATTCCCATGGCTCACCCTCGCGGGACATGCGGTTAGGTCTGCTAATCGTGCAGTACTTTTCCTTGCAGGAGTCTGCCAACAGCATTGCCAGGAGCGACCTCCTAGTTCGCCCAAGGGGCGGCGGTCTCCTACCGCCGTCCGCCGAGGCCGCCCACCAGGGGCGGCCTCCCTGCTGCCCGAGGGGCGGCGGCCTCATGCCGCCGTCCGCCGAGGCCGCCCACCCGGGGCGGCCTCTGCCCTCCAGCCGGGCGGACTCCCCCTGGAGTCCGCCCAGGCCGCCCGCAAGGGGGCGGCCAGGCCTGCCGGGCGGACTCCCCCTGGAGTCCGCCCAGGCCGCCCGCTAGGGGGCGGCCCCGGCATCCAGCCGGGCGGACTCCCCCTGGAGTCCGCCCAGGCCGCCCGCTAGGGGGCGGCCCCGGCACCCAGCCGGGCGGACTCCACTCGGAGTCCGCCCAGGCCGCCCGCTAGGGGGACGGCCCCGGCACCCAGCCGGGCGGACTCCCCCTGGAGTCCGCCCAGGCCGCCCGCAAGGGGGCGGCCAGGCCTGCCGGGGGACTCCCCCTGGAGTCCGCCCAGGCCGCCCGCTAGGGGGCGGCCCCGGCATCCTGCCGGGCGGACTCCCCCTGGAGTCCGCCCAGGCCGCCCGCTAGGGGGCGGCCCCGGCATCCTGCCGGGCGCACTCCACCCTGGAGTCCGCCCAGGCCGCCCGCTAGGGGGCGGCCTCCGGCCTGCCGGGCGGACTCCTCCCGGAGTCCGCCCAGGTCGCCCGCTAGGGGGTGGCCTCCAGTTCTCTCCAGAGCCTCCTGCAGCCAGCTGCTTCACTCAACAATGGCGGACGCAAAGTCTCAGTCCGCGGAGTCCGCGCAGGTCGTCATGCTGACGTCACCGGGCCCCGCTTCTAGAAGAACTCCCCTGGGCCTATAAATAGCCCATGGTGCCTCTCATTCTGCATCGCTCCAGAGGCCAGAAGGTGGATACAAGTCTTGCCAGCACCCCCTGCGGACTCCGTTTTCCAGTCCGCGCAGTCCGTCATCACCCTTCCAGCAAGCTCTGCGGACTCAGATTTCCTGTCCGCGCAGTCCTCCACAGCTCTTCAGCAGCTTGCCAGCAGATTCTGCAGACTCAGTTTCTCAGTCCTCCAGCAGCTGGCAGACTCTTTTACTTAGTCTCTGACAGCTTCTCTTCTCTGCTTTCTGGCATTTTCTTCTCTCTTAACCGTCAGCTTCTCCTTGTACCCCTTTAATGCTTTGTTGTAAAGGTGTACTTATAAGCTTGTAATCTCTAGCTTTTAATCAAAGGAAAGCCCGTCGCAAGAGTGACATTTAGGCCGCGGCGGGCGAATTGTGTTGTTGCCGCTGCTAGCGGCCCCCTCTTCTCTCCTCTGCTCAGCAAGCTTCTTCTCTGCTCAGCTCAGCTCTTCTCGGCAACCAACCTGCAAGCACAACCGTCACATTAGCCGTCTGCTCGGCAGCTCCTGATCAACCTCCTCCTCTCTTGATCAACCTGCTCTGTTGATCAAGCTTCTCCTCTCCTCTATCCCCGCAACCCTCTTTGACAAGCCGTTTGCTCCACTCTCGAGCACTCAGAGGCTTCCTTCCTTTCCTCCTCTCCTCCTCTCCTAGCTTGTGAGACCGAACACCCCCTCCGTGTTAGCTGGCTGGTGCCCCGCGACGTTTCCGCGCATCAACAGTTAACACGCGACCTTCAGATCCGGTCAGACGGTGAACAGCGACAGTTAGCCATGTCAGATCAATCAGCCGAGAACTTTGCTCCAAGTCCCAGTGAAGATCCTCTATGGGAAGCTTTTAAGCAGTCGCGCCGTGAGAATGCTCAACAGTTCCAAGCAATCAACCAAGTTCTTGCTGCAATCACGCAGCGGTTAGACTCTCATCCTGCAACTGCTCCAGCTGCTCCAGCTGCTCCAATTAATCTAACACCAACATCGGAGCATAAGCAAGCTTATTCTCAAGCTTGTCCGCCGTTCTATCCGCCTTACACTCCAACCTTCCCGCAAGATCCTGCTGCTCCTCTGCGAACTTAAGATGAAGAGTTCGCCGCTCGCCAAAACTTCTTCCGGCAAGCAGCCCGGGGAAGTCCTGCTAGATTTCTTAACTTTCAAGGAAGTCATCCTTGCCCCCCAGCTCCTGCCTCTGCTCCTCCCCCAGCGACCTTTCCTTTCTACCCTCCTACTTCTTTTGCAGCTGCAGCCTATGCTCCCTTTAATCCTTACGCTGTGGGAGAGCAGGAAGAGCCATCGCCCTTTATTGAGAGCGTTCGCCTTGAACCTACTTCAGCAAACTTCAGAGAGCCTCGACTGCCAATCTATACTGGAGAGACTGATCCGGTCAAGCATCTTCAAGCCTTTGAGTCAGCCATTGCTCTCAAGACTCTGTCAGATGCAACCAAGTGCAAGCTCCTTGTAACAACCTTTGATGGGCAAGTGAGGGACTGGTTCTATGGCCTCCGTCCTCACTCCATCACTTCCTTCCTCGATCTTCATAGAGAGTTCCTTCTCAGATTCTCTAGCTCCTCCAAGAGAAAGGGCGGTCCTGAAGCCCTCTTTGAGATCAGACAGCGCAGTGATGAAACTTGGTCTCAATTTGTTGATCGATTCCAGAGAGAAATTCTGGACATCGAAATCGTTGATCAAGAAATGTACCGAGTGGCTCTTATCCACGGTCTTCGTGAAGGGCCCCTCAAATTTGAAGCCAATGTCCGTGCTCCAAGGACATACCAAGAGCTGATTGCTCTAGCCAACTCGTACATCCGAGGCGAAAAGAGCAATCCAGGCTTCGTCTCCAAGCTCGTATCAGAGAAAGATCCGTTTCGCAAGCAGCCTCCAAGGTCTCCTTGCAACCGTTTCTCAGCTCACTCAAGGAAGGAGAGAAGGCTTCATCGCCAGCGATACTCCTTCCCGAGCCGCGATGCTCAAGATCCATTGCTACCACTAGCTCCTTCTCAAACAGCAACTGTTCAACAACAGCAAGACGATGACTTGCATGAGTCTGATCTCGACGACGTCGTGCAAGAAGTAATCCAGATCATGAAAGACAGGGTCAACTACAAGAAGCCCTATCGGCCGACCGATCAAAGGTCTAGAAACTCAGAGCCTTATTGTGAATTCCACAAAGAGTCAGGCCATCGAACAGAAGACTGCCGAGCATTCCGCCAGCTTGTGCAAAGGATGCTCCGGCAGGGCAAGATGCATGACCTGCTTCCTAAAGAAGAACGCCCTGATCAAGCAACTTCAAGGGGCAAAGAACTTGTAGACGCTCCTCACTCCTCAAGAGGGGTGAGCCAAGTCGAAGAATTTCCTCTCCTCGTTGTTAACAGAGAAGTCGAATGCTTCGATGCCAACGACGAGGGTGTGCTGGGGAGGATTCAATGCTAGCGATGGACTTCACAGTCCTCCAAAGCGATGGACTTCACAGTCCTCCAGAGCTCTTTGCAACCTTCAGGGGTTATCTCAACTCTTACTCTCTCTCCTTTTCAAACATTTTCATTACAACACTTCTCAGTATTCTTTACTTGCTTTCCAGCAAAGCTTTTATTCAGGGATCCCGTACTGACACAGTTCCCTTTTTGTGTTGCCCCTTCCCCTTCTTCTCTCTCTCTCTGGGATCAGTACGCCAATGAGATATCGCCGAGTCTGAAACGTTCCCTCCGTAGTTTGTTCTCGCACTACCGCTTCGACCACATATGGCGGGAGTATACCCATATGTGTAGTGGGAGCAGTTCACTCTACGATTATGGGCTTCAGACTTAGGATCCTAGCCGGCATCTGACACAGAGTGTGTGCTAGGGGAGCCCCATGTGTTAGCTCTGCTGTGCGTCTTATAGGAAACACTACGGTTAGGATGATCTTCGCTGGACAAGCAATGACGATCAAGCGTAGCCTTATCTCTTTGATCATCCTTCAACTGTGGTGGCCAGCACTCTCCGGTACCCTCGATCCGTGCCTCTCGGGTTCTCACAACTCCACTGATCAATACACAGACAATATAGGCCTCTTGGCGCAACCTGTCTCGTTGATCAGTAATGCTTGTGCCCAAGGCAAGAGAGCAGTGTTTCTAGCGATCCTTCTCAGGATCTTCATTGCTTCTAGCGGTCCTTCTCAGGACCTTCCCTTGCTTTTCTCTTATGTGCCCTCCTTGAGGATGCGCGGTCAGCCCGCTTTGAGCAGGACCATACTCGGGATGATTTCCTCAGGCCAGTGATGCATAAGGCCCACGGGGAACACCTGTGGCAGCATTCAACCTTCTTTAGTCATTCCGAATATGGACCTTTTCTTTTTCCCTCCTTCAGTATGCGCGGCCCTTTGAGTAGGACTATACTCGGGATGATTTTTCAGGCAAGTGATGCATAAGGCCCACGGGGAACACCTGTGCCAGCATTCAACCTTCTTCAGTCATTCCGAGTATAGACCTCCCCTTTTCGTCTATTGTCTTCTTTCACAGGTGAACAGGTTATTCCGACCTACCAAAAGGATTTCCAGCAATCACTTTGCTCATGCTCATCCTATATGAATTGCTTATTCAAAGCTCTATCGGATGATGACTCGCACTCTACCTATATAAGCTCTATTGCTCTCGTCTCCTATACATTGTTTGCTCAAGCGCTATCAGCTATGCTATTGCAATCCAGTCATATCTGTCAGCAGTTAACACTCAGTTTATTGATCTGGGATTCATAATAGCATTCATCAGGCATTCTCCTTGCTAATTGATCATATCGGCCTTATCTCGTCAACAGTTAACAGTCTACAGTTAACACTTGCAAGCCTTCTCTTCACAGGTACTTGCAAGTTATTTTCATGTCTTAGTTGCTTCTAACTCCTCTCCCTGCAGAGATTAGCAAACACCTGCAAGCCTCATCCAGGTACTTGCAGTCTAAATCATTATTTTATATCTGCTAGTCATCATTTTCTCTGCAGTGAACAACAGACACCTGCAAGCCTCATCCAGGTACTTGCAGCTTATTTTTATATACAATACCTGCTTCTAACTCTCTTCTTGCAGAGATCAGCAAACACTTGCAAGTTTCTTCACAGGTACTTGCAAGTTACTCGCATATATTGTGCATACTCTTAACTCTTCCTTTGCAGAAACCAGCAAATACTTGCAGGTCCCTTTCAGGTACTTGCGAGTTGTTATGCATTTCTGTTTTCCTCACTTTTGTTTTGCAGAACATTTAGAGAAGACACGCCTTCTTCGTTTTGCAAAACCAAATTCAGGTACACACTCGATGTGCCACCCCTACATGCTTACCCTAACTTTCCTCTTGCAGGAAAATATACAGGAAGCACCAACCTTGTAAGGAGAGTCTTCAGGTTCTGTCTCTCCTTGCTCCTCTTTTTCCGTTGGGGTGGATCACGATTTTCGTGGGTCTCCAACTTTTTCGAAGTTCTTTTCGGAACTTGAAAAAGTGCGGAGATTATGTTAACCCAGAAATCGGCGATCCTTCCCAAGGTGGACAGCTGGCTAATCGCGACCCTTAGATTCTCTCTTTTGATCGCGATGAGCCCCAGCGTAGGCGGACAATTTTCCCTATCCGCCTAGGTCTCCTAACAACCGCGTGCCCTACGGGACGGCGGGCTATTCCCATGGCTCACCCTCGCGGGACATGCGGTTAGGTCCGCTAATCGTGCAGTACTTTTCCTTGCAGGAGTCCGCCAACAGCATTGCCAGGAGCGGCCTCCTAGTTCGCCCAAGGGGCGGCGGTCTCCTACCGCCGTCCGCCGAGGCCGCCCACCAGGGGCGGCCTCCCTGCTGCCCGACGGGCGGCGGCCTCCTGCCGCCGTCCGCCGAGGCCGCCCACCCGGGGCGGCCTCTGCCCGCCAGCCGGGCGGACTCCCCCTGGAGTCCGCCCAGGCCGCCCGCAAGGGGGCGGCCAGGCCTGCCGGGCGGACTCCCCCTGGAGTCCGCCCAGGCCGCCCGCTAGGGGGCGGCCCCGGCATCCAGCCGGGCGAACTCCCCCTGGAGTCCGCCCAGGCCGCCCGCAAGGGGGCGGCCAGGCCTGCCGGGCGGACTCCCCCTGGAGTCCGCCCAGGCCGCCCGCTAGGGGGCAGCCCCGGCACCCAGCCGGGCGGACTCCACCCGGAGTCCGCCCAGGCCGCCCGCTAGGGGGCGGCCCCGGCACCCAGCCGGGCGGACTCCCCCTGGAGTCCGCCCAGGACGCCCGCAAGGGGGCGGCCAGGCCTGCCGGGCGGACTCCCCCTGGAGTCCGCCCAGGCCGCCCGCTAGGGGGCGGCCCCAGCATCCTGCCGGGCGGACTCCCCCTGGAGTCCGCCCGCTAGGGGGCGGCCCCGGCATCCTGCCGGGCGCACTCCACCCTGGAGTCCGCCCAGGCCGCCCGCTAGGGGGCGGCCTCCGGCCTGCCGGGCGGACTCCTCCCGGAGTCCGCCCAGGTCGCCCGCTAGGGGGTGGCCTCCAGTTCTCTCCAGAGCCTCCTGCAGCCAGCTGCTTCACTCAACAATGGCGGACGCAAAGTCTCAGTCCGCGGAGTCCGCGCAGGTCGTCATGCTGACGTCACCGGGCCCCGCTTCTAGAAGAACTCCCCTGGGCCTATAAATAGCTCATGGTGCCTCTCATTCTGCATCGCTCCAGAGGCCAGAAGGTGGATACAAGTCTTGCCAGCACCCCCTGCGGACTCCGTTTTCCAGTCCGCGCAGTCCGTCATCACCCTTCCAGCAAGCTCTGCGGACTCAGATTTCCTGTCCGCGCAGTCCTCCACAGCTCTTCAGCAGCTTGCCAGCAGACTCTGCAGACTCAGTTTCTCAGTCCTCCAGCAGCTGGCAGACTCTTTTACTTAGTCTCTGACAGCTTCTCTTCTCTGCTTTCTGGCATTTTCTTCTCTCTTAACCGCCAGCTTCTCCTTGTACCTCTTTAATGCTTTGTTATAAAGGTGTACTTATAAGCTTGTAATCTCTAGCTTTTAATCAAAAGAAAGCCCGTCGCAAGAGTGGCATTTAGGCCGCGGCGGGCGAAGTGTGTTGTTGCCGCTGCTAGCGGCCCCCTCTTCTCTCCTCTGCTCAGCAAGCTTCTTCTCTGCTCAGCTCAGCTCTTCTCGGCAACCAACCTGCAAGCACAACCGTCACATTAGCCGTCTGCTCGGCAGCTCCTGATCAACCTCCTCCTCTCTTGATCAACCTGCTCTGTTGATCAAGCTTCTCCTCTCCTCTATCCCCGCAACCCTCTTTGACAAGCCGTTTGCTCCACTCTCGAGCACTCAGAGGCTTCCTTCCTTTCCTCCTCTCCTCCTCTCCTAGCTTGTGAGACCGAACACCCCCTCCGTGTTAGCTGGCTGGTGCCCCGCGACGTTTCCGCGCATCAACAACCTGCTTCCCCCCTTCAAGCCGACCACCCTCCTTCAGCCTGCCATCCAGCAGACCACCCTCCTCCCCTCCACACCACCCGGAAGCCACCTAAAGCCCTAGCTGGCCACTCCTTAAATCCCCTTCACGTGGATCCACCTTCCTCTAATCTGAATTCACAAGATCAATTCAGATCTTGGAATTTCAGCCCCGATCAGTTATTTCCACCACTCGTACTCTCCATTTTTGCCCGGATCCAACCCTAAATAACGGATCCATCCATCCCCGGCCCGGATCTATTCGTACATGGCCGGATCTACCCTTTTCTCACCCGATCTAATCATTGACTGTTGAGAACAACCACCACCTTCATTTTCACGTCACTGGTTCCACCTCCGATCTCCGATCTACACATTCAGACACTAGTTCTTCAGTGTCTCGTTTCAGCCCGCTAATTTGTGAGTTTATTTTGTGTTATTGGATTATTTGATTCGACATTTTCATTGGTGAATAAATGTGTTGTGATTATTGCTCGTAAAAATCATTTCGGTCCGCTAATAATTTGCAGGAGGAGATATTCGCCGCGTTCTTTGCTTTGACCCTCTGAGCGGAGGAAGCCATTATAAATTGTCAAATTAATTAACTGCTTTTCAATATCAAATATTTGCGTGAATTTAGAATTACCATTGCTCAAATTTATTTGTCGAGATATCGACGATTGCATTGCATTTAGGTTCAGATTAGCGTATCACCCTCGCACTATCACCTAGCGTCGTAGGTTTTCTGCACCCGTAGCCTACCCCAACATCAGAAAGTACTTATGATTTTTCTCAAAAGAATACAAAGATAGAAAATGAGAGCCTACAAGGACATAATTGAAGTTTAGTACCATGTGTCCAAGCAATCAGACAACCGTAAGTCTCTTGATTACTATCTTTGAACCAAGTGTTGTGCAAGGCATCCTGGTTGTCAGGAGGAAATTCTGTTAGGAGATAATGAAGGCCCTTATTGTAGTACCTTCTCTATAGAATTGGGCCACAATACACGGTGATTCTAGTCAGACACATGTCCATGAGATGAAGAATTGTTCTTAAGTCATCATGAGAAGGAGTTGAGTACATGTTCCCTGAAGTACTTGGACAACGTGCGCTAAGAGAGGGAAAAAGGTGGAATCAATGAAAGCTTGCACGAAAAAACTCCTAAGGATGACTAAGAGTTAACAAAAATTGTGGATCGTTGTCTAGAGATTAAGAGCAATGATTCAACATCCTATTATGCGTAGTTACAGGAGGGTTTATCCCAGACCTACAAGGAGGGCCGTGCCCAAAACTCCTCTCAAGTATGCCATTATTTATAATTATTTTGAACAAATGCTTATAGTTAGTAGTGGTGATCCATAATTTCTATAGCATGTGGGTAAAATGAAAGAACTTCACCGTGAAAGGAACAAAAATTGAACAGAAAGCTCTAAATCATCCTTCGATTAAATCGGCAACTTACCTTCCTATCTGAAACTCTAACACTGCAAAATTCTTGATTAGCATGCATCTGGTTGAAATTAGGTAGAATTCCAGGTAATTGTGAGGGAGAATAATCATCATACTCAGCAGTTGCAAGAGTTGCAGCACGAATGGATAATGATCTTGAGACATTCTGACTCTTGAGCATGGAAAGCTCCTCCTGATATATAAGTTATTTTTAAAGTTTTGTTAATTAATAAGGAAAATGTCTTAAGATGGTAAACTTAAGTTATCATGTGCTCAAAAACAACCTTTAGCAAGTGTATTTGACGTTGTAGAGCGAGTACATTGCCGGAAGCATCTTCATTCACAACAGCCTAAATTACGGCATAAGCATCAGATGTGGTCATGCAAAGTTCTTAATAAAGCATTGGTAATAAAATAGCCACGGGATAATTATAAATATTACATTGTTCTGAATAATTTTTGCACGTTGAGCAAATTTAAGGGTACTAAGTGTTTCGTTTGCTGAGCTGTAAGAAAACATTGAGATTTGTTAATCAATTCAACAATCATTTGGTGAACCAAAATAAATATAAGACAAGGCTTCCTACCACATAGAAGGACTGACATTTGCAATGATCATTGTTTTAGAATTTCCACCAAGAGAATCCTACATCGCATGCATCAGTAAGAAAATGATAATTAAAATAGGAAAATACATGGAACACAGCATAATTAAGTCAAATTTGTTCTGACTTGAAGAAGAAATGTCAGCCTCGAATCTCTGTAGGGAACATGTCTTTGCCTCCCATTTGCCAAATCAGCTAAAACCATTATTACATGACTGCAAATAGAACATTTTTCTTATATGTCCCTGAGGAAAATAACAGAGCCTTATGCCCAATCAAGAGAATCCTACATGCTGCATACCCAAGTGTTGATAAGGATTTATTAATGTTTGAAGCCTCCTTTAATCGGTCCCCTTCTGCACCAGATGCTTTCTGCCTGTTTTATAAAGATAACAATAATCAAAAAATGGTTAATAGTGATTTTTGACAAACAAATAAAAAAACAAATCTGGAAAATACCTTTCAGATCCTGCAAGATCTACGAGGTTCAATCTTGAGAAACGCAAAGTACTGGTTGAATCCTTTTCCCACCTGCTCTCAATGGTGCAAGTAAAAACACTATGAGAACGGCTGCTTTCTCGGTTCATATTTGTTGCCGCTACTTTCCTATTCGCAGCTCCCTGAGGCATTTAGATAAAATTGTAAAGTATGTGCTAGGCAGTTGTAAAAACATGACTATGACTCAGAGCTAAACTGAAGGCCCCCTGAAGGTAAGAAATGTAAACCAAAAGAAACGGTTTACCTGAATAAGAAGCTTCACGATATCATTAACATTTTCAACTTCAAATTCTTTAAGATTTTCAACATGAACTCCCTTCCGCAGATCTTCTCGAATCTACCAATGACAGTGAACAAGTATGATTGTACAGAAGGAGGAAAAATAAATAGAAGGATGGGAATCCATTTGTTGAAAAATAGTTTAGGAAATACAAACATGAACTGAAAGCAAAGTGTGGAAGAACATACAAGCAGATTAGTGGAGTAAGGGTTGAGAAGATCAGTAATTTGTTCATTATAAATCTCCAAGAAGGAACACCTGCAATTGTATTGAAGCTTTTCATCCCTCCTGCTCTCTTCCTCCTGTATTTGGAGAATAAAAACTGAATGTAAACCTAATAATACTAATTGATGAAAGCAACAGAGATTTGTGTTGCATCTTTCAGGCATTTCACCGCTTTAATTCTTGCAAACAAAAATTCGAAGATTCGGGGTGTCATTCCACGGTTTGGACTCGGTCTAATTTCCAATTCATTAATCTCTCCCAACATTGTATGGGTCTTCCCACTTCCTGTCTATAACCGAAAATAAAATATTAAAACCGTGAGTTTTGAGACTCATGTACCACAAAAACGTGGTATCCACATTACTGAAAGATTGATTCTCAATATTATGACATACTACCTGACCATATGCAAACACACAGCTGTTATATCCAGACATACAATTTTCAACCATTGGAAGTCCAGCCACTCGAAATAGCATTTCCTGTATAATTCATATGTTTTATACGAAAGGCCAATAACATAGTGGTTGTTTTTACAAAGAATTAGTAGAAGACCTGATTGACAGTTTCACATGCGATATAATCAAACATAAATCGATTCTCTGACTGTCCAATCCATGTGATGTTCTGTGCATTCTCCTGCCTTATGCATCTACCATAACCATTCAGAGTTCTCTCCATGTTGTTAATAGGGCGAACTCGAATCACTACCTGTGTACACAAAATAAAGGGCTTTAGTAAGTGCTCGAATTCGCTCGAATGCAGGCGCAGCCCACTTGATTGTACATTTACATGCAAAGCCCGATAAGAGACGGCGAGTACAAACGAAGCCCAATAAGAGTCAGCGAGTACGGGCGAAGCCCGATAAGAGTCAGCGAGTACGGGCGAAGCCCGATAAGAGTCAGCGAGTACGGGCGAAGCCCGTGCTGAGCTACTTGTATTTTGGCGTTGTAGAATTAATTTTAGCCATCCAATATATGACAAACTTTTGATCTCGCTCATCTAATGAAGAGAGAGAAAGAAAGAGAGAAGAAGAGAGGAGGAAAAGGAATTTTTATAGCCCTCTTATCCCTACATTTAGAGATAGGAGGGAGAGGGAGAGAGAAGAGAGAGATGGAGAGAGAAATTGATTTTTTAGGTAAAAATTTATATTTTTTTATAAAATAAAAATTGAAATATTGATTCATATTTTTTTACGGTCATTATAAATAATCATATGCATATATTTTGAATAAAAGTAAGTGCTCATAGTCGGGCGCAACCCGCTCGATAGAGGGCGCAAAACCCGCTAAGATTCGGCAAGCACGGGCGAAGCCGTGCGGAGCTACTCGTGTTTATATATATATATATATATATATATATCTTTATATCTTTATAATATAAGGAAAGAGCTAAGTACTCCATGGTGTAACATTTTAATCCAGTTATACCCCTGTTAAAATAATTTTTTGGATTAAAATTGGGCTCTTTCCGTCTTTTGACCGGCTCAACACTAATGAATTTAGATTTAATTCCTTTCCTGCACTGTTCGCCCAATAAAAAAACCTGATATTCCTCTGCGCAGATAGGGCATCCAGCAGGCAACCTTCCTCAGGCTTCGCAAGCACCATCTCCGATGTTGCCAGATCGCGATTGCTGCAGCGGAGTAGCCAACCGGCGGGTCGGCGGCCCTCCTACGACGTTCTCGGCTTGCTCGACAGCCTCTACATCCCGATTTCTACCAGTTCTTCTGCGCAGGTAGGGCAACCACAAACACTATATTCCACCTTCCTCGCTTCCCTGTTTACGCCAACTCCACGGCTTCCCTATTCCCGCAAACTCCAGCACACCGGCGTTCAATGATAGTTGTCGACTTCTCTGCACAGGTACAACTCTCAGCCGCTGCTTCTACCCCCGCCGCTTCTTATGCCGGAACTTTCGCCGCAACCCTAAAGAACGGGGCTACTCCTTCACTGATCTTCGGCGTGCTCTCTCCAGAGCCGGCGCTTTCCGGAACTACAGCACGGTACACCTTCTTCCCTCTTTCTACCTTCTGCAGATCTAAACCATGACCCTTCTTTTTCATAGATCTCCAGATCTACAGTGTCTCCTTCCTCCAAAACTGCTATTTCGAAGTAAGAATTTTAGGTATTCTACCATGTCTGCATCTTCTTTGCCGCATTTTAATAATTTCGCATTCTACCATGCCTAGATCTAAACCATGGCCCTTCTTCTGCACAGATCTCCGGCGTGCTCCTTCCGGATCTCCGGCTTTCTTCTTCTCCACAGATCTCCTTGCGTCTATTTGGAAGTAAGACCTTTTTCATTCTGTGCAATCTATTAAGCCATATGCCACATACAAATTAAAACCTGTTTTGATAAATTCTGGATTTTCTTTTTCTCTGTTTGGTCAATGTTACTTCACGCCATGATTTCTGTTCTAGGTTATAGGTTCAAATTTTTTGAATCATTATTTTTTAAAAAACAACACATAAGGTGCTTGTTCTACTGTCTAAATGAGCCATTTTCATCATTTTCCTTGCTCCATTCCAGGTGCGACTACACCGTTCGAAAGTGCAGGAGCTTTCTTAATTTGTGAAACTTGGTTCCAAGCCTCATTTCTTCCAAATTGATTGTGATGAAATGAGGTAAGAGTTCGTGAAATGTTTTTAATCTCCTGCAATGCTTTGATTGTTCTGTTCATTGTTCTGCTAAAAAAGAAACACTTTCTCTAGGATTATCACTTTCGTATATTTTTGGCTATATGGAATTATACCGTATTAATATCATATAAATTCATACCTAAAATGTAACCAAGAGCATATGCTTTGATTGTTCTGCTCATTGTTCTGCTCAAAAAGAAATCTTTTTTCCAGGATTATCACTTTTGTATATTTTTGGCTCTATGGAATTATACTGTAATAATATCATATAAATTCATACCTAAAATATAACTGAGAGCATTTCATATGATTGTGCATGCATGTTTGATTCATTGTGAACTAACAAAGTTTCTATATCGTCTATTTTAATAGGCACCACAACGTTGATGCAATTTCATGTTCTCTGAATCCCAAACTATTCTAGAGGCCATTATACCAATGCTTCTAGGCACGTTCATCCTTCAAGATTAAACTATGTCCTCCAAAACTGCAATTTCGAAGTAAGAATTTTAGGTATTCTACCATGTCTGCATCTTCTTTGCTGCATTTTAATAATTTCGCATTCTACCATGCCTAGATTTAAACCATGCCCCTTCTTCTGCACAGATCTCCGGCGTGCTCCTTCCGGATCTCCGGCTTTCTTCTTCTCCACAGATCTCCTTGCGTCTATTTGGAAGTAAGACCTTTTTCATTCTATGCAATCTATTAAGCCATATGTCGCATATAAATTAAAACCTGGTTTGATAAGTTCTGGATTCTCTTTTTCTCTGTTTTGTCAATGTTACTTCACGCCATGATTTCTGTTCTAGGTTATAGGTTCAAATTTTTTGAATCATTATTTTTTAAAAAACAACACATAAGGTGTTTGTTCTACTGTCTAAATGAGCCATTTTCATCATTTTCCTTGCTCCATTCCAGGTGCGACTACACCGCTGCGAAAGTGCAGGAGCTTTCTTAATTTGTGAAACTTGGTTCCAAGCCTCATTTCTTCCAAATTGATTGTGATGAAATGAGGTAAGAGTTCTTGAAATGTTTTTAATCTCCTGCAATGCTTTGATTGTTCTGTTCATTGTTCTGCTAAAAAAGAAACACTTTCTCTAGGATTATCACTTTCGTATATTTTTGGCTATATGGAATTATACCGTATTAATATCATATAAATTCATACATAAAATGTAACTGAGAGCATATGCTTTGATTGTTCTGCTCAAAAAGAAATCCTTTTTCCAGGATTATCACTTTTGTATATTTTTGGCTATATGGAATTATACTGTAATAATATCATATAAATTCATACCTAAAATATAACTGAGAGCATTTCATATGATTGTGCATGCATGTTTGATTCATTGTGAACTAACAAAGTTTCTATATCGTCTATTTTAATAGGCACCACAACGTGGATGCAATTTCATGTTCTCTGAATCCCAAACTATTCTAGAGGCCATTATACCAATGCTTCTAGGCACATTCATCCTTCAAACTATGCCGTTTTAATTGAGATCTATTGTTGTATGGGGGAATATATCAAGATTAGACAAATCCTCATCCGCTCAAGCACAGGTTCGCATCTTAATCCACATGGTACTGATTTCATTTCATACATTCATGTCTTTTTTTGTTCAACTTGAATAATGGTTGTCATCTTTCTGTTTTTTATATTGAAATTATAATCCTTTTATCAAAAACATTTGTTATTAGCTTTTCTGCTTTAAGAAAATAATTTGTTATTTGCATTTTTTATCTTCAATTTACAATAGATCAAAATGGATATAAAATTTAAAATATACTGAAAACACACATTAAGCATAAGGGTATCAGTAATCATCAATCCTACAATAAAAGTAATCAGCAACCATGTCGCCCCCGCGACAAATGTCGCCCCCGCGAGAAATGTCGCCCCCGCGAGAAATGTCGCCCCCGCGAGAAATGTCGCCCCCGCGAGAAATGTCGCCCCCGCGAGAAATGTCGCCCCCGCGAGAATTGTCGCCCCCGCGAGAATTGTCTCCCCCACAACAATTGTCGCCCCCAAATGTCGTCCCCACGATAAATGTCGCCCCCACGACAAATGTCTCACCCACGACAAATGTCGCCCCCACGACAAATGTTGCCCGCACGGGGTCCCCCGTGCACGACTGCTTGTATATATATATATACTAGCATTTTTGAACGGGCTTCGCCCATTCTCGATGCGTCGCTGAGGGCTTCGCCCGCAATCAAGCGGGTTTCGCCCGCTTGGCATTCACGCGGGCTTCGCTCGCCCCCCGACGGGCGAAGCCCGTCCCCCCCGGCTTTGTTGTAGGCCTGTGAAATTCACAAAATTAACATAAAACATAACAATTCAAAATAGCCTAAAACAAAAAACTTTGATTTTGCATAATTCCAATTTCTCCCAGAATTTCTTCCATAATTTCTCCCATAATTTCTCCCAGACTTATTCTGGAAAAAAAACCCAAAATCCCCCCCACCCCCCGCTTCGGCCTGCCCGTCCAGCGCAGCTCCTCTATCGCCGCCGGCGACAGAGGAGCTGCGTTGGACGGGCAGGCGGAAGGGGCGGGTATCGGGTTTCAAGCGTGGATGAACAATAACTTTTGTTGAGATTTTTGTGGCTGCAGGCCGATCTTTAGGAATCCAACGGCCAGATGCAATATCCTGGAGATCGGACGGTCCAGCTCTGTTTCATGGTGTGGTCCAAATATACCTATTGTATTATATAATAAAGATATATATATATATATTCAGTATCCTAAAGAAAGATCATTTGCATGTGCCAGGATGAAACTCAGAAATTTAAACCAAATTCTTTAGAACAATGTTATAAAAAAAGAATTTATGATATTCAAAAGCCGGGCAATTGGCAAAATGCACCCTCGAAATATAAACTTTTGGCAAAATGCACACCAAAAGTTTAAAATTGGCAAAATGCACCCCCAAAGTGGGTTTTCTTGGCAATGTGCACTTTGTAGTGTACATTTTGGTCATTTCATTTTTTGCCTAGTGAGGGTGCACATTGCCAAGAAAACCCACTTTGGGGGTGCATTTTGCCAATTTTAAACTTTTGGGGTGCATTTTGCCAAAAACATATATTTTCAGGGTGCATTTTGCAAATTGCCCGCTTTTTAATGTATTATAATTCCGACAACCATCATCCATTCCTAGCAACATTATATACCCCTTTTCTTCTAGAAACATAGAAATAATCAAGCTTGAATTGAAAAAAAAATACACAGCATGTTTATTGAAGCAATGAAGGTGAAGAAAAACAACTCATACCTGTACATTGTGGTCCATCCAGAAGGAGGGATCCTCCTTAAGCTCAAAATGAGGAACTTCAGCCGGAGAATAAAGTTGTAGAGGTGCAGAAGAAATCGGCACTCCTTTGGATGGCACCATGAAGTTCATCGCCCTAGTGGTTCCACCAAACTGCGGAGCGCGGGAGCTGCTAACCCCATTAAGCATGGGTTTTGTAATGCTTTTTGTCGGCGTGCTTTGCGTTGAACTCGTGCCAGAATGAACAGAAGGTGCTTTCCCTGCCGTCTTAACAGCTCTAGGAGTAGCAGCGAAGTAACCACCTCCATTACCAAAGTTTAGAGCATGGCTCCCCATAATCGGTGGTGGTGCTGGGGGTAACTGGAATTGTCCCAGATGGAGCAATTCCTCGCTGCTCTCAGGCAGTTCGCTCTTCGGAATCCATCCGAACCTGTTCTGTCCTGCTGCTAATTTCTCAGGCGTTCCTAACTGGGAGAACGGATCTGATCCTCTCACGTGGCTCTTGAAAGGGGTTTTCTCATTCTTCCTCTTATAAACGTTTTCATGATCCAAACCCGACTTAGGGTTTTGGGCTGGATCTTGAATGGGGTTAAAAGGAGGCCTAGATGGATCAGCTTCGGGCTGCGATGATGACGATGAAACGGTCGTATCCACTAAAAGATTCTCGTTGCTTCCGTCTGTAGTATGATGCTTCCCGTAATTCCGCCGGAAGATTTTCATATCCCTGAACATTCTGAGGAGGCGCAAAGGATTTCCAAATAGGCATAAAATAAGAAGATCGATGAGGAGAGAGATAGAAAACAACGTGAGCAATGCGAAGGAAGAAGCCTTTACCTGAAAGAGGAAGTAAAGAGTAGAATCTGAAGCCGAAAAATGTTGTAATATCTCTCTTCCCGCTATCAAATAGGCGGTGTTTTTGATCCAGAAACCCTAGAGCAGATGATCATCGAAATGGGATTTCGTGTTCTTCACTGTCGTCTTCACTCTCGCGCTGCAGTGGAATTCGCTTTGATCGAAAATTTGGACGGAGTTAGGGTTACTTTTGTAATTCAGACGGAAAATTCGAGAGGAAATGGACGGTGCTGATTGGTAAGAATTTGAAATTTGACGGCACGTGATGCCGCCGCACAGTTCAAAACTTCAAATTCAGAGGGCAGTTTGGGGATAAATAGGTGCTGCGAAATGAGCCAAGTGGTACCAACGACTAGTTTCTGCAGAATTTTGAATTTTGGGAACTAATATGTTGATGCGGTGTTTAAATTTTCCCTTTTTTTATTTCAGACAGAAAATGTCACAGAAATAAGTTTATATCAAGTAAATTAAAATAAATAAATTATTTTTTATAAATTGAGAATTAAGGACGGAACTACAAACACCTAAAATCCACCTAAAAACCACAAAAAGTGGGTCCCACACAATAAATTAAATTAAATTTTGCTGAGTTTGCATAGTTTGGAATAGTGATCGGTTGTTTTTGCTATGAAAATATGAATGTGGGCCACACTTTTTGTGGTATTTAGGTATTATTTAGGTACATATAGAATTATCCTAAAAATAAAGTACAAACTACAAAATATATTAAAAATGTTAATAAAAAAATTAAAAATCATGAAAATGCTATATAAAGTAAATAAATGAGGAAATGTGTAATTTACATAAAAAATAAATAAATAATTAGAGCAAAAATTTAATGAACAACTATACCTTCACTCAGCAAGGGAAATTTTTGGGTACTTGTAGCATACTTATTCTTTCGCGCGATAATAAATTACTCTGAAAATAGCGGGACATTTTTCTACATTTCAAAACGCCACCCCCTTTCCTCTTCTCCCACATCCCTGCCAAAAAAGAGAAGTGTTACGCAACCTAGCACCCTTTTGACGGCGATGCAGAGCACTAGCTGCCTGCGAAAATCCTCATCAGGGTAGAAGGTACATTTCCTGCTACCCGTTTGATTCCACGTTCGCAGGAGTTCAGTAGGAATGGCTCTTCAGTAGTCTACTATTAAAGAAATCGGTACCCTAATACAGAAATATCGTGGGATTTTTTAGATCTACTTCTTTCTGCTATATATATTATGAAGTTTGTAGTGTTAGAAATTTATGGAGTATACGTCGCTACGGTGAATTAATATTACCGAAAAATTAAACTGAATGCAGCGACTAATGAATCTCCAAACGATCGTTTTTAACCAAACACTGGTAGTCTCTAATGGAGTATAAACGCAAAATTTATTTTTTAAAAATTAAGAACACAAAACAAAATTAGCTAGAACGAATAGTAACTGAAGTGCAAAAATTAATTTATATCATTTTTTGAGTTTTGCTCGTGCTTCATGATCACAAATATTCTCAAAAGTTTTGAAGTGTGCTTCCTTATGAAATCCAAGAAGCACAAGGATTTCACTGATATGCAAGAGTATATAAATATGTTCAATCTCTACAATAAAAGGAGTCAGCAATGTGTATAAATCAATTACTCTCTGTAACATGTAGTCATTCAAGATCTAATGTTTAGAGATGCTAACTTATCAATGATGTTATTAATATCAAGTACACTTTTATAAATCTGTTGTTAAAAATGAAATAACAACTTATGAATCTGTAGATCTAGATAATATAGAAGTTCTGATCTAAGATTGAAATGAAAAGCAGATTCTCGATAGTGAAGGTCAAGCTTATTCACTGTGTATAGCTAAGATCATTCAAAATATATCTATTAATTAAATCATGCATCCATTAATTAAATCATGCATCGAATACCTGTCAACTCCAAAGAAAAACCTTGAGGTGGAGATTTCTTCCTTGCCTGAAAACCTCACCAAATGGAAAGGTGAACCACTCTTGCTCCCACGATGTAAAGGTCCAGCGACCTCCTGATGAAGGTATGCACAGTCGCAGATCGGGGTGTCTCCAAATAGAAAAAAACGCCTTTGCTTTGCCTGCGGTTTGCTGTTAGGCGGTTGCTAGCTTGGCGTCGATGGAGGTGCCGACCAGATGGAGTTCCCTTCCTCGACCTCGTAAAGGCTGAGTGCCCTTGCCGACGATGGAGATCCAACTCCAAAACAGACCGAAAGAAGATTTGGCTTTCGTTCTCCTCTTCCCGAAACAGATAAAAGCAAAGCCCTATCGAGCGATTCCAAGAGAGGAGAATGGATTTTTTGGCAGTTACAATATAAGAGAGAAAATCTCGAGAATTTCGCCCTTGTTCACCTTAGGTTTAGGAAGAATCTGCTCAGATTTCAAAATTAATAGGAGAGGCCCATTATTTTAGAGTTGCCAAATTTAATGGAGGCAATGAATCTCATTAAATCTCCAAAATGAATGAAATGTGAAAATCCCATGAAATAAATTAGATTTCATGACTATGCTAAATTTTGTGTCAAGGGTGAGACCGAGTTTGCGACTGAATTTACGAGACGGTTTGGCCCACCTATCACAGACTTTGATTGTTCACGCGACTGAACTAACGCGTGCTCGTAGGAGTCTGAATAGACCCAGATATTCGCGCACGAATTTAACTGATCGTCTCGATGAATCGAGTCCACGTAATGGTAAATTTTCAACATTATCCCACTTAAACTTGTATTCGTCGTAATTTATGACAATCCGACAAAATCTTCACTAAACGTAAGGGTACCAATTAGCGAGCGCGATTTAGAGTTTACTCCAACGTCAATTCGGTCCAATCAAATTCTTCACTCTGAATCATGACGGTAACCGCATCATTGAGCGACACGAGACCTTTCATGGTCGCAACAGCTTACAGATTCAATCGACATGGGCAATACACGGTCATACGAATTATGAAACATCATACTGAAAATTTACACATGAAGGTTGTTCTAATTTGGTGGTCAACCAAACTTCTCAAATGAATACACTAAATCATGCTGCGAGAAGTTCGTAAGTGTTCAAAAGAACAAGTATGTCTAACCTTAAGCTTTCAAAATTCATGTGTCAAAAGACATACTACAGTTTATATTCAACTGAAGTGTCCTATGTCTTATACTCTGACTGACACAGGTCATGAGACTTTGAATGAAGTGTGGCGTGTCACATAAACTCAACAAATACTGAAACTTAATGATATTCCAGAATGAATATATCTTTTAATTATTAATGAAGTAAACAAAGTTTAATATGAATGACAGATAACTGAATTGGATCTTCATGTAGCCTCTCATTAATCCAGTACATCAATTAACTCTTTAAGCCTCATATTAATAACATGCTTTTGAAACACAATAGAGCGAAGACCTTTAGTACGTAGATCGACTAACATGTCATATGTCCCTAAATACTCCACCAAAATGTCATCATTCTTGATCAATTCCCTAACGACCAAAAACTTAATTTTCATATGCTTAGACCATGTGATACTTTTATTGTTAATCGAGAACATAACTACAGAAATATTATCACAGTGCAACTAACTGGGTCTAACTATAGAATAGACGACCTTTAACTCTGTAATGAAGTTCTTAAGCCACACTGCAGGAATAAAAGCCCCCAAAAAGAACGACAAACTATGTATGCATTGTGCATGAATTGATGAGTGTCTGCTTGACACTCTTCCATGAAATAACCTTGCCAACAAACTTTAAAATATATCATGAAGTAGACTTTTTATCATCCTCACACCCAGCAAAATCAGAATTTGTATGCTCCACTAACTCAAGATTTTGAACTCTATAGTAGACAAACTTAAGATCCTTAGTTCCCTTCAATTACCTTAAGACTTCCTTAGCTGCCACTTAATGATCACATCTTGGGTTCGACTGATATTTGTCTAAAAGTCCTACTGTAAAGGCAATGTTCGGTCTGGTACAGACTTGAGTATACATCAATTTGCCTACCACACCAGCGTAAGGTTTATCCTTTATGCACTCTCTTTTTGTATCGTTCCAGGGCCATTGGGTTAAGCTAAGTTTATCACCCTTAAGCACAAGTACGTCACTAGACTTACAATCAAACATGCTAAATCTCTCAAGTACATGCTCAATGTAGGTTTTCTGAGAGAGTGTTAATGTATGGTGAAATCGATCCCTAATGGTCTAAATTCCTATAACAAAGAATGTCTCTTCAAGAACTTTCATATCGAAATATTTTGACAGAAATTGCTTAGATTCATGCAATAATGACAAACCACTACTCGCAAGCAAGATATTATGTACATAAAGAATTAAGAAGATGTATATACTCTCACTGATCTTGAGATATATGTAATGGTCTGTCTTATTTTCCATAAAACCAAAAGAAGTAACTATCTCGTCGAATTTCAAATACCACTGTCTATAAGCTTGCTTCAGACCATATAGGGATTTGTTAAGTTTACACACGAGTTAGTCAGAATGACCATACTTGAATCTCTCAGGCTGCACTATATAGACCTCTTCGACAAGATCGTCATTTAAGAATGCGGTCTTTACATTCATCTGATATAGCTCCAGATCATATTGCACTACTAATGTCATTATCACTCTGAAAGAGTATTCAGAGTAAATGGTAGAAAAAGTCTCGTGATAATCGATTCCTTCTCACTGCGTAAAACCCTTGCCTATCAGTCTAGCTTTAAACTGCTCAACATTTAGAGTCTTTCTTGGTCTTAAACACTCATTTAGAACCAATGGGACTATAACCTTTAGGTAACTCAACCAACTCGCAAACCTTATTCAATCTCATAAACTTTATCTCATCTTTCATCACATCCCACCACAGATCAGTTTGAGATCTAGACACGGATTTATTAAATGTCACTGGGTCAACTATATGATCAATGTCATAATCGCTCTCTCCTAAGTAGACTTCATAGTCTGAGGAAATTGCAAACCTTCTCTGCATAACAGATCTCCTAACATGTGGACGAACCTCCTAAACATGCAGAGGAATCTCAACTGAGATCGGTGGTAAGACCGGTTCTACATCCTCACTTGTTTCGTCACGAGTTTAGGCATTACAAGATTTTCTACAAAGGGAAAAGATAAATTAATAGGCATAATTTCCTTGACTGCACTTATAGTGTGATAGCAACTAGGTTTATCAATGACATCCAATTCTAATAATTTAGCTATTTAAGGCTCCATAATTCTGGGTCCTCATAAAGGGGAATAGGACTTAAATCTCTTGGAGTAATTTGGGTAGCCAACAAAATAGCAACGACAAGACCTAGAGACAATCTTACTCTATGATAGATTGTATAAATAGACTTCTATATGACAACCTCATATGCGCAAGTGATTAAGGTTGGGTCGTCTACCAGTCTATAACTCAAAAGGGGTTTTGGGTACTGACTTAGACGAGACTTTATTAAGGAAGTATATTGCAGTCTTAAACGTCTAACCCCACAAAAATTCAAAAAGATTTGTCCTACTCATCATGCTCCTCATTATTTTCTTAAGGGTGCGATTACGCCTTTCAGCCACACATTTTACTCAGGATTGCCCGGTATGGAGTACTGGGTAACAATATCGCAGCTCTCCAAGTATCTGACAAATGGATCTTTATGTTACCCTGAGACATCTTGTCTACCAAAATACTTATCACATCTGTCAAACCTAACAATCTTGATGACTTTTCATATTTGTTTCTCAACTTCAGCGTTGAGAATTTTAAACTTGTCAAGAGATTCAGACATTTCTTTAATTGTGTATAAATAACCAAAATGGAAGTAGTCATCAATGAAGGTAATGAAGTAGGTGTTCCTACAGAGGGTAGTAAAATAAGGGTCATTGATGTCCGTATGAATAACCTCTAATAACCTTGAACTACGAGTTGAGTTCTTTTTCTTAATCTTGGTCATTTTACCTCTACAACAGTCCACATATGTCTCTAAGTCACTGAAGTCAAAAGTATGAAGAATATTTTACTTAATTAATCTCTTTACTCTTTCCTTAAAGATATGACTTAATCTTTTATGTCATAACATGGATGATTGTTCCTTAATAAGAGATCTTTTAGTGATAATATTTTCTACATTATTTGAGGTGACATAGTAATTAATAGGTGCAAGACATATTCTATATAAATCATTAGATAGAAAATACTAGCTAATAAACTGTGATTTATAGAATAACTTAATCAAACCACCAGAAATATTAAAATCATAACCAAGTTTATCTAAATGAAGGAATATAAAATATGTCTCTCAATAAAAGTTCATAACCAAAGTCAATGAATAAACAAATGTCTACGATAAAATCCATCTCCACCTCAGTATTTTTGTCAACTGTGAGTCTGCATTCACCTTTGCTTGGCCTCCTCCTTTTAATGAACTCTTGTAGCATGTAAGCAATATGATTAGTTGCTCCACTATACAACCACCAAGAACTTGATGAGCCTTCCATTAAATTGGATTCGCAGACGACAAAAGCTAAAGGTTTACCTTTATGTGCTAATCCATGCTTCTACATCTAAGATTTAAATTTGAGGCACTCGCTCTTCATATGCACCTTCTTCTTGCAAAAAAGCAGCTAAGAGGCTTATTTACACTAGCGTCCCTAGTCCCTGAAGTCTGTTCATCCTGAGCCTTATAATGAGCTTTGGACCTCTTTTTCTTAAAAGTGGATTTGACTACAAGCAGTGTAGTGTTCGTCTTCTCATTCTTAAGTATTTCCTCCTCAGCAACACATAGAGTAATCAGATCATTTCTCTTCCACACCTCATCCTGGGAATTGTAGGTTGTCTTTAGGATGTTGAACTCTGTAGGGAGGGTGTTGAGTGCTTGATGCACTATCAATGCTTTAGAGAGAGTGATCTACAACTCCTGTAGTTTGGTCTGAAAATAGACCATCTTCAGTATGTAATCGCGGACATCGTCTCCTCCCAAATACCTCATGGAGAAGAGTTCCTGAATCAACATCATGATCTCATCATTAAAAGACTCCTTATACCTCTGCCCAATGACAGTAAGAAAACACTTGGCGACAGTCGTGTTAGGAAGACCACTTAACAAGTGCTTTGGAATGGAATGCTTTATAGCCAACAAGCAGAATTTGTTCGACTTGTTTCATGCACCAAAATGATCATTTTTAGCTTGAGTTTTGGTCGCTGTGAGGGATACACGCTGGTTGGTACTCATGGCCATCTCGATATTCGTCATCTCAAAGACAAACATGATGTCAGACTTCAACTTCTTAAAGTTTGATCCGGTGAGATTTTTAATGGTCGTCATGTTATTATGGATAGTAAATATGACTGAAAAGAGAGAGATAATCAGTGATAAATAGAGTAACCGTGGCTACAAAACCCTAAATAACACACTAAGTAGAGGATACAGACACGTCAACATGCAGCACCTTTGGGCAGACTACACATCACACAATTAATAATCCTCCACATAAGAACGAGCAATAATTATACTTGATTTTTTGTAGATCTACCACTTTTGGGCGAATAGATTACTAGAACCTTGCACTACCATCCAAATATCTGTGTGTATCCTTCTGAATCTATTGCGCAAACACCGCCTTTGGGTGAATGAGTACACACTAGTCTCAGAGAACTCCCTAAAACGTGTGAAACCATAATCTTACAAATTGATTCGAAAATGCTACTTTGGCAGCTACAGTTCTTATCAATCTATGAGACCCTTTTACACTGAGATATCTGAATATTGACCTAAATTAATATCGTGTTTCTTTTGCTTAATGACGTATGCGCACTTGATCGTCTAAAGAAAACACAAAGTTTTTGTCGGGGATTTATTAATAAAAGCACTTTGAATTTTAATCTCAAATTTTATCTCTCTAATTAATTTACTTGGTTTTGAAATTGTATTCATTAATTAAATTAAGTAGAAAAATAATTTATCCCAAAATTATGAAGAAGACGAATATGTTTAAGTTAACCGATACCAACTGATAGAAATTTATGGAGTATGCGCCACTATACTGAATTAATATTACCGAACAATTCTACTGAATACAACGACTAATGAAGCTCCAAAAAATCTTTTTAACAAAACGCTAATAGTCTCTAATGGAGTATAAACATAAAATTTATTTCTCTAAATTAAGAACACAAAATGAAGCGAGCTAGAACGAACAGTAACTGAAGTGCGGAAATTAATTTATACCATTCTTGGAGTCTTGCTCATGCTTCATGATCACAAATATTCTCAAAAGTTTTGAAGTGTGCTTCCCTATGAAATCCAAGATGCTCATGGATTTTGTTGATATGCAAGAGTGTCTAAATATGTTCAATATCTACAGTAAAAGGAGTCAGTACAGAATATGTGTATAAATCAATCACTCAGTGTGTAACAGGTACTCATTCAAGATCTAATGTTTAGAGATGTTGACTTATCAATGATGCTATTAATACCATACACATTTCTATAAATCTGTTGTTAAAAATGAAATAACAACTTATGAAATCTGTAGATCAAAATAATAGAGAAGTTCTGATCTAAGATTGAAATGGAAAGCAGATTGTCTGTAACATCTCATTTCCAACTAGACCCCTAAGAGTGGTTTTGTCATGACTAGGTCAGGACAAAACCCTAGGAAGGCAAGAAGACCAAATGAGCTTAGGCATGTAGTAGGAAATCATCATGGTTTGCAAATAATAGAATTCTAAACAGTAGTTTAGGATGACCATATGATTTCACCATGACCCCATGACCCCACCACAACATCCCTAAACCATTGAAAGGTCCATTAGAGCCCTAAGGGTCCATAGGAATCAACGCAGGGTGGCCAAGTTGACCTAAGATCATCCTAGGCCTAAAATGGGCAAGGTGCCCTAACTAAGGGCAATGTGCCCCTAATGTGCCCAACCAATCCTACCTAGGTCTTCTCAGATCTAGGTTGAAGTCAATGGGTCACCAAAGACCCATTGGGGTCAACTTTAGAGGCTGAGTTGACCCAAGTCAACCTTAGCCCTAAAAAGGTCAAAGTGCCCTAACTAAGGGGCATATGACCTCCAATATGCCCAACCAATCCTACCTAAGTCTTCCTAGACCTTAAGTGAGGTCAATGGGTCACCAAGGACCCATTGGGGATAACCCAAGAGGTTACGTTGACCCAAGTCAACTCTAGCCCCAAAGTGCTCAAAGTGCCCTTACTAAGGGTCAAGTGACCTCCAAGGTGTCAAGTAAACCTTACTCAACCATACCTAGACCTTAGGGGAGGCCAATGGGTCACCAAGGACCCATTGGGGTCAACCTAAAAGTTCAAATTGACCTAGGTTAACTTTACCCAAGTGTTAGGTCAAGTTGGTTCAAATGAGCTAACTCAAGCTCAAACCCAAACCCACTTGGGCTAACCTCATTTTTATTGTTCATGTGGGTTAGATGGGCTGCCAATAGGCTAGGGAGATGAGAAAATTCGTTCATGATGACTCGGAGAGAGAAAGCTCTATTTGCCCTTTAATGGAGGAAAGAGAAAGTGAGAAAGAGAATGTCATTCATGCTGGGGAAGGTGAATCACCCCTCTATTCTTCATCAATTAATTAGTATTCATCTCCCCTATCAGTTTTGAGGAGTTTCCAAACGAATTGGGACCAAGGGGAGGTGAATTTCAAGGGATTTTCTCCATGGCCGAAATTCCCTTTCATGACCATAAATGGCTTTGAAGCCTAGACCCTTCCCCTCCCCCATTTGATGACCTTAAAAGCTTCCCTAGGCAAAGAGCAGAAGTTTCCACCTTTTTGCTGAAGAAATCGAGCCCTCCCACTGCACGGTTGTAACACACACGAAACTCCAAAATCCGGCCATGGTGCACCACCACCAAACCCGTCGGCAAGCACGGTTGAAGGTCCTCCTCTACTCCTTCTATGGATAGATCTTAGGAATCTTTTAGGATGAGAATCGGGCTCAAATGAGCCAGATCAGGTGATGATTTTTCCATGGTTTTTCCGAAAAAAATGGAGTGGTCGGCTTCGCCGGAAACCACCCCTTCGGCGGTCGTGCCGCTGCCCGGCGATAGCCCCCACCTCAACGAAGGTGGTGGCGGTGGTGGCCGGCCAAGGAGGTGGCCGGTGTAACGGCCTCCCCAACACGACGCTTGCAAGGATGGCCACCGACATCCCTAGTACCACGCTCGAAAGAGTTCAGCCTAACAAGGTCTGCAGACCATGCACCCCAACCCCTCTTCATCCACAGACGTGTTGTTGAGGCCGGGGATCGAACCCGAGACCTCCTTGATAAGGAGTTTTCAAACCACTGCTCATCACCAACTGAGCTGCTCCTTATTAAGGAGGTCTCGGGTTCGATACCCGGCCTCAACAACCCGTCTGTGGATGGAGAGGGGTTGGGGTGCATGGTCTGCAGACCTGGTTAGGCTGAACCCTTTCGAGCGTGGTGTTGGGGGTGCCGGCGGTCGTCCTTACGAGCGTGGTGCTGGGGAGGCCGTTACAAAAAGTGCACTCTTTGTAACAGCCTCCTCAGTACCACGCTCGCAAGGATGGCCGCCGACACGCCCAACACCATGCTCGAAAGGGTTCAGCCTAACCAGGTCTACAGACCATGTACCCCAACCCCTCTCCATCCACAGACAGGTTGTTGAGGTCGGGGATCGAACCCGAGACCTCCTTGATAAGGAGTTTTCAAACCACTCCCCATCACCAACTAAGCTTTGGGCATAAGGTCCTCCTGGTTTTTGAGAGGGGAACCTTACAAGGGTATTAGAGCGGAAAAAACATTCCAGATTTATAAAGAATAGTAATCACAACTGGTTCACCATCATATGTTAATTAGTTCGAGGACGAATTATGCAACGGAAGCGTGGTGGACCGTAGTAGAATCATGATGAAACATCACACAAGTGTCCGCTAGTAAAACCCAACCGAATCAATTCTTCGACAAGTACCTACCCCTTTAGCCTAGTTACATAGTTCTGACACGTATTTTTTTTATAATCTGGCACAGGAATTTCGGGAGCCTAGTATCGGATTGAGAAATGAGAACACGGATGACACTGATGAAGACAATTACAGCCCCGACACGCCAGTTGATGAGTGGGCCCCTCCGCCTCCTACCGCACCCACTGGTCATGCAGTACCGGCCCAGCCGAACCCATTTCAGCAAACGGAGTTGGGGCAGACTCTTACTGCACTATTAGAAACTTTTCAGGCCTCACTTCAACAGCAACAGCTGCTACAGGCACAGGGCCCTACCGATGCAGAAAGATTGGTGATGTTCAGGAGCTTTCGTCCCCCGACCTACAGAGGGACAAAGTCAGCCATCCAGACAGAGGATTGGCTAGAAAGGATTGAGGAGCTACTCAGGGGAATGCACTGTCCCTCCTACTACGCGGTTTTCCTAGCCACCACCCTTCTGGAGGGTTATGCTAGGTAGTGGTGGAGGTTTATCCTACAGACCACTTATAGGAACCGTCGCCTGACTGATGTTTCTTGGAGAAGTTTCTCTACCTTGATGATGGAGCACTTCATTTCTGGCTCTGACCGGACAGAGCATCGGGAGCGTTTTCTTCACCTTCGACAAGACACTATGACAGTTACAGAGTACCAGCGAGAGTTCTCCCACCTTGCCCGATACGCTGGCATCATGGCCATAGAGGATGAGAATCGGGCCAAAAGGTTCTTTCAAGGCCTCAACGACTCCATTCGGCAACCATTGATGACTGCTGCTCATGATCCCTTTGAGGTTATCGTCCGCCTTGCAAAGATGATGGAGGCTGATATAAAGACCACTCGAGAGAGGAACAAGTTGAAGAGAATATCAGAGACACCTCAAGAACAAGATCGGAGGGTTCAGGGGAGGCATCAGCGCGCGCGTGGAAATGACAGAGGAGATCATAAAGGCTATGACCGACGAGATTGCCATCAACCACCCTGCGACCACCATCGGAGGACACCCCCACCTCCCCCAGCACAGCAGAGGGCCCTCCCCGCACCAGCATATGCAGCTAAACAATGCCCTTTTGAAAGGTGTTGTTTCCACTGCAACGAGTTGGGACATTTGCGACCTCAATGCCCCCTTTTGGCACCCAAGGAAGGGCATCAGGATAATTATCGTGGTGGAGGTCGTGGTCGGGGCCAGCCTGGTAGAGGACAGCAACAACCTCCCCAGCAGGCTTATGCTTGGACCTAGGGAGGGATCGAGCCACTATGGACGTGGTGAACGGTACGAGTTTTCTTTATACTACACCTTAAATTGTGATATTTTTATTACATTCGTAAACACATTATCGTTTCAAAATCAATCGAAATCACAGGGATCCTCTGGATCAATGATCGGGCTGCTCGAGCACTTTTTGATATGGGCGCCACTCGCTCCTTCGTGTCTCATGATTTCATACATCAGGAGCCAGGGTTGGTTTACCTCACAGGAAACCCATTGCGGGTACGACTCCACGATGGATCAGAGATGATCTCCTCGGACTTATGCAAATTCCGAGTAAAGATAAGTGATCAGGAGATGGAAGTTGAAGCTGCGGTGCTCCAGCTATTGAGGTTTGACCTGATATTAGGGATGGATTGGCTCGCGGACCATACAACATAGATAGATTGTCAGAACAGGAAGGTGAACCTCCAAGCACCAACAGGAGGAGCATTCACCTACCAAGGTATACCGTTTATTTCCCGCCTCATGCTAAATTCCATACATGCGACAAAGGCCACCATGAGAGGTGATGAGGTGTTCGTGGTATACTTTGAGTTGATGGAGCAGACCAAGAAATTGGCTGAAGTAAGGGTAGTAAAGGAGTTTCCGGATGTCTTCCCGGAGAAGCTCCCCGGACTACCTCCACATCAGGAAGAGGATTTCAAAATCCACCTCCTTCCCAGGGCTCGTCCATTTTCAAGATCTCCTTACAGGATGGCGGCTAAGGAGCTGGCGGAATTCAGAGTACAGCTACAAGAATGAGTAGAGCCGGGATTCGTCCGACCCAGTTCTTCCCCCTGGGGAGCACCCGTACTCTTCGTAAAGAAGAAGGATGGATCCCTTCGGCTCTGCATAGACTAGCAGGAGTTGAACCGGCTGACCGTAAAGAATACCTATCCCCTCCCAAGGATAGAAGAGTTGTTTGATCAATTGCAGGGGGCTCGGTGTTTCTCCAAACTCTTCGTAAAGAAGAAGGATGGATCCCTTCGGCTCTGCATAGACTATCGGGAGTTGAACTGGCTGACCGTGAAGAATACCTATCCCCTCCCAAGGATAGAAGAGTTGTTTGATCAATTGCAGGGGGCTCGGTGTTTCTCCAAACTCGACCTCCGATCGGGGTACTATCAGCTCAGGATTGATGATAAGGATATTGAGAAGACTGCGTTCTGCTCTCATTATGGGCAATACGAGTTCACAGTGATGCCTTTCAGTCTCACCAATGCCCCGACATCGTTCATGTCACTAATGAATCGGGTGTTCGAACCTTTTCTCGACCAGTTTGTCATTGTATTCATTGATGACATCCTCGTATACTCGGCATCGGAAGAGCAGCTTGTTACACACTTGGAGAAGGTGCTCCAAAAGTTGCAAGAGCACCACCTGTACGCGAAGTTTTCAAAGTGTGAATTTTGGCTTAAGGAGGTTGGCTTCTTGGGACACATCATTAGCGCTAACGACATAGTAGTGGACCCGACAAAGATTCAGGCCGTTCGGGATTGGCCGCAGCTTTGTTCAGCGACTGATGTGAGGAGTTTTCTCGGGCTTGCGGGATATTACCGTAAGTTTGTTGAAGGATTCTCTAAGATCGCACTACCGCTAACATCACTAACAAAGAAAGATGCGCTGTTTGTATGGACACCGCAGTGTGAAAGGGATTTTCAAGAGTTGAAGGAGAGGCTTACCTCAGCTCCTATACTGACTATACCATCGGGCTAGGAGGGCTTCCAGGTGTACGCTGATGCATGCCAGCAGGGCCTAGGAGCCGTCTTGATGCCACATGGGAAGGTGGTTGCCTATGCCTCAAGGCAACTAAAGGTGCACAAGAAAAACTATGCCACAGACGACCTGGAGTTGGGAGCGGTGGTCTTTGCTTTGAAGATATGGAGGCACTACCTGTACGACATCCGGTGTGAGGTGTTTTAAGATCACAAGAGCCTCAAATACGTCTTCACGCAAAGAGAGTCGAACCTGCGGCAGAGACGGTGGTTGGAGTTTTTGTGCGACTATGAATTCGATCTCCAGTACCACCCTGGCAAGGCAAACACCATTGCAGATGCTATGAGTAGGAACCCCGTGGCATCAACTAGCTAGATGATCGGCACACCGAGAGATATTGTATGAGGTCTCGAGGAGATGGGAATTACGGTGATCTCACCAGGAGATGCATTTGCGGCCGCACATCAGCTATATTGGACAGAGATCAAGTGCGATCTTCGGGACAGGATTAGGGATGCTCAGTCTGATGACCCATTGTTCGAGGACAGGATTGCCCGTTTACAGGCCGGAAAATAACACCCAGTTTTTCGGATAAGGGACGGAATTCTCTACTTCCGCGATAGGATGTTCATTCCTTCTGGAGGACAGTTTCAGCACGAGATTTTGTATGAGAGTCATCACACACGCTACTCGAGCCATCCAGGCATCATAAAGATGTATGCAGATCTGAAGAAGACATTCTGGTGGCCAGGGATGAAGCGAGACGTCATCTCTTTTGTGACACATTGCCCGACCTACCAGCTTGTTAAGGCAGAATGCAAGCATCCCGCCGTGTTACTACAGCCGCTCCCCGTCCCTGAGTGGAAATTCGAAGACATATCTATGGATTTTATCCATGTCCTGCCCCGCTCTCGGACCAGGAATGATTCTATTTGTGTGGTGGTCGATGGTTTGACGAAGGTTGCACGGTTCATTCCCCACAGCCGAGACGGCGGTGTCGGGAAATTAGTGTATCTTTTCATTGAGAATGTGTTTCGATACCATGATGTGTCAAGGACCATAGTTTCTGATCGGGATGGCCAATTCACCTCGAATGAGTGGAGGAGCGTCCAAGCATATTTGGGGACCAAACTAACATTCAACACATCATTTCATCCCCAAACAGATGAGCAAACAGAACGCACAAACCGGACTTTGGAGGATCTTCTCTGGTTATGCCTGGTGGATAATAAGGAGCCATGGGAGCGGCTCCCGCCTTTAGTTGAATTCTCCTACAACAACACATATCAGACAAGCATTGGCATGGCTCCATACGAAGCTTTATACGGCCGAAAATGCCGAACTCCACTTTCTTGGGCTCAAGATGCGGATCCGAGGGCCTTGGGGCCCGTTTTCATGGAGAATGTGACAAAGATTGTCCATGTGATATAAGATCGGATGCGTGAAGCTCAGAGCTGGCAAGCCAAATACTACAACGCCCGCCATCATCATGTTGAGTTCGTTGTGGATGGTAAGGTTTACTTGAAGATCCGTTCTCGACACGGTGTATCTCGGCTCCGTCGACAACGAAAGTTGAGCCCAAGATACATGGGCCCATATACCGTCACAGAGCGTATCAGCGAAGTGGCATACAGGTTGGAGCTACCCCCAGATCTTCAGGGGTTGCATGACGTATTTCACGCCTCTTCACTGAGGCGCGCACTATTACGCCCCGAACATGCTATTCAGGAGGCTCCAGGACCGGTAGAACCCGACCGATCGGTGTCCCTCAAGCCGGTGCGGATCATGGATACCGAGACGAAAGTTCTGCGGCGGAAGAGAGTTCCCCTTGTCTGAGTGCAATGAGACAACTGCGGGACCGAGGAGTCTACTTGGGAACCTGAGGACCAGATGCGAGAACTTTACCCCGGCCTCTTCACATCAGGTAACACATATCAAATTTATACCTCTTATTTAGGGTATAATCTCCTTATGTCTTCAAAAATACTATGACCCAACCAAATTTTCGAGGACGAAAATTTTGCTAGACTTTTTAGATTTGTAACATCCCAATTTTGATTTTTTTTTCGACCCCTTTGTGTCGTTTGAGCCGCTAGGGTAATTGCCGACACCTCGCCGGAGCTACCTCCCCGGGCGCCGCTATTCGAGTGTAATGGCCGGAGCAATGGTGGCTCCGACCGGCCGTGGGAAGATCCGCGTACGATTCCTCGGGGACTGCACTTTATTTTAAAATTTATTTTGGGAATATATTTATATTGCGTTAGTTACCGTAGTTTTCATACATATGAAAATTTAAATCAACTATTATACTTGAACTCATTATTTCAAAGTTTTCTTTTATATTCGAAATGTACAAAGCTATTGTAGAAGTTAAGCTTTCACGTGTGAGAAATTATTAGGTGAGCTTACATTGTTTTGTGAAGTCTCCCATTATGTGTTAGTTTAGCTGGTTACAACCAAATTTTAAGATATAATTACAGTTGTATTTTATTTTGGATTGTTTAAGCTGTGTTATTTACAGTCCTTTATATGGAAAGGCACATGCCTACACACATCCTACAAACATTTATACGCACATGCCTACACACATCAACCCACACATACACATGCAAAGACAATACCATCCACACACATATACACAAAACATTATGTCCACCCCTCCCCCCAAACACATTTACTCACATGATAACTAGAAAAAACCCAGAAACAACAAAAGTTACCTATTAGCCAAAGAAATTAGTCACATTGCAAGCATATCACCTACTAAAACACAATACCATGCCACCAAAAGGTAAGAACCAAAATATCAGCTGTCAAACAAAAAAAATGACAAAAAATACCCAGAACTGGCTGCTTATAGTCGCTGAAATTGGAGATAGCAACCGTCATCGCCGAAGCGGATTAATCTAGAGGTGTATCGTCGGAGAAGATGAGGCGCGCTGGTCATCTTCCTCTCCATCACATTTCATTCTAAAATAGAGAGGGTTTTCATAAATTTTGCAGGTCTCTGGCACTCTGTCATAACTAAAGCACATGCCCGACACTAACTCATCAACAAAGCAATGTTGTTCTTTAGACTAGTCTAATGCCTGAATGAACGGAATACTTAGTGAAATGCACTTCATACATTAGTTCAATACGAAGCTTTCCATACATTGGACCGTGCACTTTACTTTTCTTCCGTAAGATCCCATCAATCACAGCTAGAACTTTGGTATTGCCTTGATGCTCTTCCAATAATAACAATTAAAGTTCATTATCTATCATAAAAGCCTCAGAATAAGCCAACAATGTCACACTACACTATACCCAATTCAAGCAAAAAATATGAGAGTTGTCATGAGCTACATAAGTAATATCCAACTATTCAAAATCTACAATAAGTTATTCACAATTGGCTTGGATTCAATTACCTTGCTTGCAGTACTTTTGACTCAACGTATCAGTCACCACATTCGTCATCCTGAGAATGTCATGAATCTCAAATTCAGTCACCATTCCATCACTATCTCATATGCAGTTCCTTATGTGATAAGAGGTACTTCAAACACATGGCCAGTAGAAATATTCACTTTATCTACATAAATATAATGTATCCAGTGAAAAATAAGAGAAAAACAGACAAGAGGTAAATAAACCGCAAATTTTATTGCTCCAAAAAGGTGAGTAATACCTAGGTATGCTCCCTTATTTATATAAAACGGAGGAAGTGAGAGAATGCA
This sequence comes from Platanthera guangdongensis, assembly GCA_039583875.1. Classification (NCBI taxonomy): domain Eukaryota; kingdom Viridiplantae; phylum Streptophyta; class Magnoliopsida; order Asparagales; family Orchidaceae; genus Platanthera; species Platanthera guangdongensis. The sequence continues at coordinate 294,522,673 of CM077153.1, forward strand.
ATACACGACGTGAGAGTAAATACAAGTCGCGCGGACTGAGCGGTTTGTCATATACAAACCGCTCACTACACAAAACATAATATTACATCCTCCGGATACAAGAGACGACCGCTACTATCTGTACAAGACCGCCAGACAAGCCGCTAAGCCGCACCTGCGGATAGCCAATAGACCGCAGTGCGGCTAACCATTAAGCTTCCCCTGCGGCAAGCCACCAGACCGCATTCTGCGGGTTGCCACCAGATCGCAGAGAAGATAACCATTAGACCACTACTGCGGCTTCAATCAGACCGCCACGACTTCACATGATCGGTTCTGCTAACATCTTAGTCGTTGCTATAAACTCCTGCCAGAATTGATGCAACCAAACTCCAGACATCCAATGCGGCTACAAACAGGCAGCTGCAGCAACACCAGACTGCTGCGATCTACACTTAAACCGCTGTAGCGCCCACTGGTCGATACGTCGTGGCTTCCACTGAACCAACAGCCCGCTGAGACAAACTGCTAGAAGACCGGCAGGACAGACCGTGACGGCTTGTTCGGCTAGCCGCCCAAACTGAGTTCCAACACTCCCCCTCAAGCTGGAGCATATATGTCAACCATGCCCAGCTTGCCACAAACCTCTGTGAATGAAGTAACTGGTTTCGTAAATAAATCCGCAAACTCTTTATCAGAAGTAACAAATGGAGTGCATATCTGATTCTTCAGAAACTCTTCTCTAATAAAGTGGCAATCAACCTCGATATGTTTCGTTCTCTCATGAAACACCGGATTCTTTGAAATGTATATGGTTGCTTTATTGTCACAGACCATTGGTAGGGGGTGATCATAAAACTCTCTGAGATCAAGTAAGAGCGTTCGAAGTCACTTCAGCTCACAAGCTGTCAGATCCATGCTTCTATACTCTGCTTCTGCACTCGACCTGACAACTACAACCCGCTTCTTGCTCTTCCAACTGACTAGATTTCCTCCAACAAAGGTGCAAAAACCAGAAGTAGACTTCCTATCACCCTTATCATCTTCGTAGCTTGCGTCAGAGTAAGCCTCGACTTTTAAATGTCCCCTTTTCAGGAACAGGAGCCCTTTCCCTGGTGCACCTTTCACATACTCGAGAATCTTCAAAGCTGACTGCATATGACACTCCCCGGGAGCTTGCATGAACTGACTTACTTTCCCAACCGCATAGCAGACGTCTGGCCTTGTAATAGTCAAATAGATGAGTTTACCAACTAGACGTCTGTACCTGTTGACATCTTCAATGAGAGGAGAAGACTCACTCCAGCATTTGTCATCTCCAACAGTCATAGGGGACCGAGCAGGCTTAGCTCCAAGAAGACATGTCTCTTGTAAAAGATCCAGAGCATACTTCCTTTGTGAAAGAACAATAGATCCAGGTTTTCGAGATATCTCAATCCCCAGAAAATACTTTGGAGACCCCATATCCTTCATAACAAAATGTCGGAGCAGATGGCGCTTTGTCATATCAATGTCTTTCCTATCATCTCCAGTAAGAAGGATATCATCCACATACACTGCTAGAATAACCAGTCCACATGAGGTTTTCCGAATAAACAAAAAGTGATCTGCAGTACTTTGAACAAAACCAACAACAAAAATAACTCGTTAAACTTGTCAAACCAGGCTCTCAAACTCTGTTTAAGACCATATATGGCTTTCTTCAACTTACACACCTGAGACTCCCCCTGAGCAACATACCCAGGAGATTGCTCCATATAAACTGTCTCATTCAAATCATCATAAAGAAATGCATTCTTGACATCCAACTGAAACATTTTCCAATCCCAGTTCACAACCACAGAAAAGAGAACATGAATCGTAGTAATTCGGGCAACAGGAGAGAATGTATCAACAAAATCCACACCATAAGTTTGAGTAAAGCCTTTGGCCACAAGACGGGCCTTATAACGATCAACTGTATCATAACAAAGACTCAACGACAGTCAACTATATCAGCACTAGGAGAAGTAGGAATAAGAGACCAAGTACCCTGATTGTTAAGAGCTTTCAACTCCTCATCAATAACAGCTTTCCAATGTGGAATAACCAGAGCATCACGATAAAAAGCAGAAAAAACATTGGACGAGAGGGCAAAAGCAAAACTCTGCGCCTGAGAAGACAATCTAGTGTAAGAGACCACACCAGCAAGAGGATGCTGAGTGCACGAACGAACACCTTTCCTGAGAGCAATCAGAAGATCAAGATTAGTCCTGTCTATGCTTAGGTCTAGCCGAAGGAGATGCAGGCAAACTAGAAACCATGGGTAGCAGCTCAACAGAGGAATCAGGTAGAGGAGTGGAGTCCAAAGTAGAAGAATAAATGATAGGCTCAGGACAAGGTGCAGAAATAAGAGGAGAAGGAACAGAATCAGCAGAGGGAGGAAGAACAAAGGAAGGGGAAAAGAATGGAACATTCTTAAAAAAAGTGACATCAGCAGAAACATAATGCCGACGGAGAACAGGATCATAACACTGGTAGCCTTTCTAAGTTACAATATCCCAGAAAGATACATTTAATCGAGCGTGGTGACAGTTTATCGCGACCAGAAGAGGACAATAAACAAATGCAGTGCACCCAAAAACATGAGAAGACAAAGGAAAAGGGTTCACATCAGGATGTAGGATAGAAAATGGAGTCTTCCCACCGAGAACAGAGGACGGAACACGATTAATGAGAAAACAAGAGAGAAGAACCGCATGACCCCAATAAGACTTGAGAACATACATATGAGTAAGAAGACTCCGAGCCACATCGAGGAGATGACGATTCTTTCATTTAGCAACACCATTTTGTTGCGATATATAAGGGCAAGTGGTTTGATGAACAATACCACGATCCATACAAAACGAATGAAATTGTTGATTAAGATACTCCTTAGCATTATCAAATCTAAGGATTTTAAGAGAAGTATCAAACTGTGTATGAATCTCATTGTAAAAAGCAGCGAAAATAGAATATAGTTCAGAACGGTCGTGCCACCAATATAACCATTTACAATGGGAAAAATCATCAATAAATGTCACAAAGTATAAACTACCCCTACCAATAGTTTGAATAGGAGCAGAGCCCCATATATCAGAATGGACAATGTTAAATGGACGAGAAGAACTACGCCCAGTCCTGGCAGGAAAGGTAGAATAATGATGTTTCCCAAACTGACAAGCTTCACAAGGAAGAGAAGAATCTCCTCGTGGTAAATTTGACAGAAGCTGATAGAAGATCCGAGTAGGAGGATGTCCAAGCCAAAGATATCACTGAAGTAGAGGAGAGGAGGCAGAAAAGGCAGAAGAAGTATCAAGAAAAAACAAGCTGCCACTCTCAGTCCCAGTAGCTATCATCTCCTTGGACTGAGGAACCTGAAAAGTACAAGTAGAAGTAGTAAATATCGCTTCACAGCCCAACTGCTTACAAAGAGCAGTAATAGAAAGAAGATTGCATGGAAAGTTGGGGACATAGAGGAGTGTCCCGAAGCTGAAGAGAAGAAGTAACAGGCACAGTGCCCGACCCATGAACCGGGGAAGGAGAACCATCAGTAATAAGAACCAGAGGCAAGTGGTTACTCGTAGTAAGAGAAGAAAAAAGGCGAGAATTCCCTGTCATATGATTAGTTGCACTGGAGTCAATAAACCACCGTACCTACTCGTGGTAGCTAACTAAGCCGCACTAGAAGTAGCAAGAGAAGTAGTAGACTTTTTGGCAGAATCAATAGAAGCAGGTCGAAGATGAGGGTGTTTGACCCAACAACGATCAATCAAGTGGCCAGTTTTGCCACAATGTGAACATAGAAATTTCGAAGAACCACAACCGCCAGTACGACCACCCCGACCACCAGAACTTTCATGATGAGCAGGATGAGCAACAATATCAGGAGAGAGAGAGGGAAGCAAAAGACGCTGAAGAAGAGTAGTAACAACAAAAATACGAGCAGCAGTAGCATCGAGAGTCGGAGTAGCCGCCTCACCAAGAATCTGTTGACGAATCATGTCATAGGAGTCAGGGAGACGAAGGAAGTAGCAAACGACAAGGAGCTCCTAAAAATGTTTTTGTTGCTCAGCAAGATCAACAGAGAAGGGACGGTGTTGAATAAGTTCAGCCCCAAGACTTTGAACCTCCTGATAAGCAGCAACAGGAGTCATGAGAGGACGGGCAAAAAGATCAGCATAGAGAGTATAGATGCACGAAGTCTGAGCCCCCTTGGAATATAAAGCAGCAAGATGATTCCAGACAGCTTTGATAGTCTGATCATGTCGGATGACCGGAAGACATTCATCAGACAAATTGTTTGCCAACCAAGTACGGACCAAGACATCAGATGCATCCCAATCATCAAAAGCAGGTCAGCCAACAGGAGGGGGGTCATCAATCAAATGGGAGTGCTTCCGCTGAGAGCGTAAAAGAAAGACAAAAGATACACTCCAGTCGGGATAGTTTGGGCATGTAAGCTCGGACACAGTACCCAAATTACCAGAAGCAGACACAGGAGAAGAAGCAAGAAGGAGAGGAGAGGAGAAGGTAGCAGAAGAAGACGGAGTGTCCATGAAGAGGAAGGACAAGCCGCACGGGCAAACAATCAAACTGCGTGAACAAGCAGGATGCAAACCCGCGAGAACAGAGAAAGAGACCGCCCGGTCTCGGTGTCAACACACCAGCTGCCGAAAAAGGACTGCGACCAAAGGCAATACCAAAGGAAAGAAACCGCAAGAACAAAAAGGAGGGAAGTCGTGCAGGCAGAAAAGAGGCAAACCGCAGGAAGGCGGATAAAGAGAATGGAGCAAAGAACCGGTTTTCCTCTGATACCAAGTGAAAAATAAGAGAAAAACGGACAAGAGGTAAATAAATCACAAATTTTATTGCTCCAAAAAGGTGAGTAATACATAGGTATGCCCCCTTATTTAAAGAAAACGGTGGAGGTGAGAGAATACAATACACGATGTGGGACTAAATACAAGTCGCGCGGACTGAGCGGTTTGTCATATACAAACCGTTCACTACACAAAACATAATATTACATCCTCCGGATACAAGAGACGGCCGCTACTATCTGTACAAGACCGCCAGACAAGCAGCTAAGCCGCATCTGCGGATAGCCAATAGACTGCAGTGCCGCTAACCATTAAGCTTCCCCTGCGGCAAGCCACCAAACCGCATTATGCGGGTTGCCACCATACCGCAGAGAAGATAACCATTAGACCACTACTGCGGCTTCAATCAGACCGCCACGATTTCACAAGATCGGTTCTGCTAACATCCTAGCCGCTGCTATAAACTCCTGCCAGACTTGATGCAACCAAACTCCAGACATCCAATGCGGCTACAAACAGGCAGCTGCAGCTACACCAGACCGCTGCGATCTACACTTAAACCGCTGTAGCGCCCACTGGTCAATACACTGCAGCTTCCACTAAACCAACAGCTCGCTGAGACAAACTGCTAGAAGACCGACAGGACAGACCATGGTGGCTTGTTCGGTTAGCCGCCCAAACTGAATTCCAACATATCCATACATAGCTTCAACGAAAATATCAATGTTGTCAACTCAAAATCTTAAACTAGATAATTTCTTTCACGTGGTTTCAACTTTGTTGATCCGTGGGCAATCACCATATCATCTTGACATAGAGCTCAACCCAAACCATGTGGAGAGAGATGTCACTAAAGATTTGGAATCCCTCAATGCCACTCGAGACTAAGGATTAATGTGGTCATCAATCCCTCTTTCAAACTCCCAAATGCTTGGGTGCACTTGTGTGTCAAAATTAACTTGTGGTCCCTATGTGTCAAATTGGTAAGGGGCATTGCAATCCGCAAAAAAAAGTTAAACCACCACGCGCACGCACACACACACAAGTTAAACCACCACACCTACACATACACACACACAAGTTAAACCACCACACCTACACATACACACACACAAGTTAAACCACCACACCTACACCAACGCACACAAAAAGTTAAACGACCACACCTACACCTACACACACAAAAGTTAAACCACCACACCTATGCCTTTGCACACACACATACACACACACCCTCACAAGTTAAACCACCACACCTATACCTACGCACACCCTACACACATGCCTACACACATCAACCCACACAAACATACACATACAAAGACAAAACCATCCACACACACAAATACAAAAAAAAATTATCCCCCCCCCCCCCAAACCCACCCACACACACATATTTACACACATAATAATTTGAAAAAAACCTAAAAACAACGAAACCCACCTATTAACCAAAGAAATTACTCACATTGCAGGCATATCAACAACTAAAACACAAAACCATGTCACCAAAAAGAAAGAACCAAAATACCACTTGTCAAACAAAAAAATGAAAAAAATGACAAAATAAATCTAAAATCGGTTGCTTATAGTTGCTGAAGTGGGTGATAGTCAATGTCATCACCGAATGAGAGTAATCTGGAGGTGTATCGTCGGAGAAGATGAGGGGCGCAGGTCGTCTTCGTCTCCATCACATTCTGTTCTAAATAGAGAGGGGTTTTAGAATTTTTGCAGGGCTCTGGCACTATGCCATAACTAAAGCACATGCCTGACACTAACTCGTGAACACAACAATGTTGTTCTTTAGACTAGGCCGCTAAAAGAACTTTTTCAAATCTACATATATACATTTTTGTACTGTCTGAATAAGCAGAATACTTAGTAAAATGGGTTTCATACATTAGTTATTTATGAAGCTTTCCATACAATGGAATTCACACTTTACTTTTCTTCCATAAGATCCCATCAATAATAGTTAGATCTTTGATATTTACTTCATGCTCTTCCAACAATAATAAGTTAAAGTTCATTATCTATCATAATAGGCTTCCGAATACGTCAGCTGTACAACCCCATATTCACTGAGTCGGACCCGGAGACACCAACTGTCAGGGTTAGGCTAGCCAGAGGAGCTCCCGCCCTGAAGAAGTTCCCGCCCATGAGTGGGCAGGAACGCTTGCGCTTGCGCCAAGCTCCCGCCTTGGAGGAGCTCTCGCACATAAGCAGGGGAGATCGCTTCCTTGGAGGAGCTCTCGCCCATAAGCAGGAGAGATTGCTTGCACCAAACTCTGAACAGGAAGGCTCTCGGCTCAGAGTTCTCGCCGAGTGGGGCCCAGGACCCGGGGTAAAATGACCTAATTACCCTCAGGTAAAATTACCCCTATACCCTCAGGATAAACCGCGGGATTTGGCTATTGGTAGGTCAACTGAGGGTATTTTAGTAATCTCAGGTCAGCAAAAGGCTATAAATAGACCTATAAGGGCTCCTTAGAAAGCAAGTTTTCATTATCTTCCAATCTCCAGTGCTTTCTGAGGAGCTCCAAGACCAGCTTTTGGCTTTGGAGGGGAAACTCTCGGAGATCTTCCAGGTGTGAGGTGAGACCTCCCTGCTGAGGCTTTGGGTCAGTTTTAGGTCCTTTGCAACTAGTCGAGGGTCGAGATTCGAGAGAAGTAGGTGTTTGTTGCACCCCAGTTTTGAACTCCCGTTGAGGTCATTTTTGGCTTCAACATCAGCAATGTCACACTACAATTATATCCAATTCAAATAATTAATACGAGAGTCGTCATGAACTACATGATTAATATCCAATATGTTGAAGTTGGTGACCAGACGGTCTGGCAGTCTGGCTTGGCGGGTTGATGACCGCGTGGTTTTGGAGTTACCCTTCAGCGGTTTGGTTGCTGTGTGTTGCTGTCTGAGGTCCAAGCGTTCTAGCGGTTTGTCTCTAGCGACTTGGAGACCGGGCGATCTAGCGGTCTCCCATGGCGATCTCTCTCTCTGGTAGTTGCCGAGCGGTTAGCCCTTCTGTCTAACCGCGCGGCTTGTGCGGTTTGTGTCTGTATAGTCTGCTTGTGTCCTGTAATTTTTTAGTCCCACATCTCTTTTTTGTATTTTCTCTTCTCTCCTCCATTCTATATAAGGGAGGTCATACCTTTGTAATAGATACCTTTTTCGGATAATAAAGTTTCAGTTAAACCGCTTTCGATTTGTTTTTGTTCGTCTTTTACATGGTATCAGAGGGAGGTCGATCTTCTCCTCCTGATCCTGTGCGCCTTCCCTGTCCGCGTGGCTTGCTTCACACGTTTGCACCCTGTCCGCGCGGCTTATTTCTCTCCTTGTCGTTGCCCTCTATGTGCGCGACCTCTTTGTTACCTGTGCTAAGTCGCCGCAACCTTTCGCCGCGACCTATTGCCTTGTTTGGTCCTTGCTTCTGTTCGAGCGGACTGTCTTCTAGCCACTCGACTTCTATCCCTCTGCTTGAGTCTGCGGCTTGGTCGTGGCTTTTCTGGCCGCTGGTGTCTGCCATCGTGACCGCTGCAGCTATTCTTCTTCCTATCCGCACGGCTTGTTTACTAACCGCATGACTTCCCATTGTTTGCTCCTATGGCTCTTTCTGATGCTTCTACTTCCACCACCCCTGTCGCCAATCCGGCTCCGCCTCTTCCACCTACTCCTTTCGGGAACCTTGGCACAGTTTCCAAGCTTGTCGGCTCCAACTACCCGGATTGGAGCATCTCTTTCACCTTTCTCCTACGCTTGCAATGCAAACGCCACCATCTCATTGATGACCCTCCTCCTACCACTTCACCTCTCTTTGATGACTGGGATGCGAGTGACGCGCTTGTGCGTACTTGCCTCGCTAACAGCCTATCCGATGAGTGCCTTCCCGTCATCCGTCATGATGAGACGGTCAAGGCCGCTTGGCTTCATCTTGCTGCTCTGCACTCTAAGGGGGCTCAGACGTCCCGCATCTATACGTTGTATGCGGACCTCTTTGCCCGTCCTACCTTGTCTCCTGGTGCTGCCTACCAACAGGTTCAGGCTCTTGGGGCTGAGATTCTTTAGAATCGCCCCTTTTCTGCGGATTTGGCTCAACAACACAAGCACTTTTAGGAGTTTCTGGTTGTGTGTTATCTGCTCCGGCTTCCTGATACTTATGACATGATCCGCCAGCAAATTCTGGGTGACGCGGAATCTCCTACCTTAGATGTCACCGCTGCCCGCATCGCCGTTGTCACCTCTCTCCTTCAGCGCCCACTTCTGCCCGCTCCTCCTCCACCAGACAACTATGTTCATCAAACTCAGCGGAGTGGCTCTGGTAGCCGCAGTAACTAGTCCGACGGACGTCCTTCCTTCCGCCGTCGTCGCTCTCTTCTCCCGGGTCAGCTCTCTCTGCCACGGATGCTCCGGATGCCGAGGGACCCGCCGACCTGGATCTTCCTGTCGCTCTTCGCAAAGGGGTGCAGACGTGTACCCTACACCCCCTTGCTGCTGTTGTTTCATATGATCATCTTACCTCTTCTCGCAGGGCCTTTGCGCTGGCTATCTCTGCCACTGCCACACCTCGTTCCTACCAGGAGGCCCTTGTTATTCCTCACTGGAAGATGACCATGAATGAGGAAATGGCGACCCTCACGGAGTGGGGTACCTGGACTCTTTTTCCTCCTCCCTTCAGTACTGATGTTGTTGGGTGTCACTGGGTTTTTGTGGTCAAATTTGGCCTGAACGGCACAGTGGACCGTTATAAGGCTCGCTTGTTGCTAAGGGCTTTACTCAGACCTATAAGGTTGATTACTTTGATATTTTCTCTCCCGTGGGTCGTCTCAGCACTATACGGGTCCTTCTCTCTGTGGCGGTCAATCGAGATTGGCCGATTTCCCAGCTGGATGTAAAGAATGCCTTCCTTTATGTTGATCTTCAGGAGGTCGTCTACATGGAGCAACCTCCTGGGTATGTTGCTCAGGGGGAGACACGAGTATGCCGGCTGAAGAAGGCAATCTATGGCCTCAAGCAGAGCCCTCGAGCTTGGTTTGATAAGTTCAGCGACATCGTGGCGGCCGTTGGTTTTGCGCGCAGCTCTGCCGATCACTCGCTATTTATTCGCAAAACCTCCTCGGGACTGGTGGTTCTTGCTGTGTACGTCGATGATATTCTTCTCACTGGCGATGATCAGGAAGGGGTAGCCTTGACAAAGCGGCATCTTTGTCAACATCTGATCACGAAAGATATGGGCTCTCCGAAGTACTTTTTGGGGATTGAAATCTCTCGGAAGCCCAACTCCTTAGTCCTCTCCCAGCGTAAGTATGCCCTTGATCTACTAAAAGAAGCATGATTGACTGGAGCCAAACCTGTCTGATGCCCCATGACAATTGGAGAAGACAAAACCTGGACAGATAATTCGCCTCTTCTTTTAGATACTACGCGGTACAGGCGTCTAGTTGGTAAGCTCATATATCTCACAGTGACCAGGCCCGACATTTTCCTATGATGTGGGCAAGGTGAATCAATTCATGCAAGCACCTAGGGAGTGTCATCTACAGTCCGCCTTGCGGATCTTAGAGTATGTCAAAGCAGCGCCTAGGAAAGGATTACTCTTTCAGAAGAATGGTCATCTGAGGGTTGAAGCATACTCAGATGCGAGTTACGCTGATTACAAAGGGGATCGCAAGTCTACCTCCGGTTTCTGCACCTTTGTTGGGGGAAATTTGGTAAGCTGGAAGAGCAAGAAGCAGTCTGTTGTTTCCATGTCCAGTGCTGAAGCAGAATATCGGAGTATAGCATCGACCACTTGTGAGTTAAAATGGCTACGGGCTCTCATGCTGGATTTATGAGAGGTCTACAACCATCCACTACCTATGTTCTGCGACAACAAGGCTGCCATATACATTTTCAAAAATTCGGTCTTCCATGAAAGAACCAAGCACATTTAGGTCGACTGTCATTTCAATCGTGAAGCGATTTTGAAGGAACAAATTTGCACTCCCTTCGTCACTTCTGATAAAGAGCTGGCTGACATCTTCACCAAGCCAGTATCCGCCTCGTTTCTTCATAATTGTGACAAGCTGAGCATGATCGATATATATGCTCCAGCTTGAGGGGGAGTGTTGAAGTTGGTGACCGGGCGGTCTGGCTTGGCGGGTTGATGACCGCGCGGTTTTGGAGTTGCCCTTCAGCGGTTTGGTTGTTGTGTGTTGCTGTTTGAGGTCCAAGCGGTCTAGCGGTTTATCTCTGACGACTTGGAGACCGGGCGATCTAGCGGTCTCCCATGGCTCTCTCTCTCTCTCTGGTAGTTGGCGAGTGGTTAGCCCTTCTGTCTAACCGCGCGACTTGTGCGGTTTGTGTCTGTATAGTCCGCTTGTGTCCTGTAATTTTTTACTCCACATCTCTTATTTGTATTCTCTCTTCTCTCCTCCATTCTATATAAGGGAAGTCATACCTTTGTAATAGATACCTTTTTCGGATAATAAAGTTTCAGTTAAAACACTTCCGGTTTGTTTTTGTTCGTCTTTTACACAATGATTCAAAATCTATAATAAGTTATTCATGGTAGGCTTCGATTAAATTACCTTGCTCGCAATACTTTCGACTCAACGTATCAGTGATCACATTTGTCATCCTGAAAGTGTAACGAAAATATCATTGTTGTTAACTCAAAATCATAAACTACATAATTTCTTTCATGCGGCGTCAACTTTCTTGATCCATGGACAATCACCTTATCATCTTGACATCAAATGCAACCCAAACTATGCGCAGAGACCTCACTAAAGATTTGGAATCCCTCAATGTCACTCGAGATTAAGGATTAATGTGGTCATCGACCCCTCTTTCAAACTCTCAAAAGCTTGGATGCACTCGGGTGTCCAAATTAACTTGTGGTCACTATGTGTCAAATTGGTAAGAGGCGACGCAATCCACAAAAAAGTTATCCACAAACCTCTTATAGGAACAAATAAGCCAAAAGAAACATTTGACTTCAATCACATTCTTGTTGACATGCCAATCACGAATACACTCAAACATCGCCGAATCCACCGGCACACCTCTGTCACTAATCACATGACGAAGGAAGTACCTTCTCCTAACAAATAACTCACACTTGAAAATAATGGCATACAACGATTTTTCTCTTAAAGTCTATAACACGGAATGCAAGTGATCCACATGATCGCTCTCTGACTTAGAATATACCAAAATATTATGAACAAAGACCATCACCAATCTTGTCAAGTACTCCTAAAACACATGATTCAACAGATCCACAAACATCAATGACGTGCCGATCAAACCAAATGGCATAACAAAAAATCCATAATAAGCATGGCGTGTACTAAATGACGTCTTCAGGATGTTTATAACTTCTTATTTTCTAGTTAGTCCTCAAGGTGTCAAGTGACCCAATTAGCAGAGCCTAAGACCCCTGAAGTGGCCCACCAGCCTCATGAGACTATGTTCGGCGGTGGCGGGTGCATCCGGTGGGTCGAAACGCTATTTTGAAACCGGAGGGGGAGAGGTGGGGGTCGAAACGGAGCGTATCAGGGCCGTTTCCTCCTTGCTGCGGGTGCAAACGGAGCAAACGCCACCGGCGTCCGTTTGTTTACCCGCCGTCCGGCGGCGTTTACTCCAAACGGAGACGGCGAAACGCCGATCCAAACAAAGCCTATGTGTGGGCTCTCCATTGCCCTATAACTTTGGACTTCGAATTATAGAAAGTATGCATGAATGAATTGACCCGGATTAACACTACACCCAGCTGTGATTCCTATGGACGAACATAACTTAAAGTGGTCATGTGGGGTCCCACAAACCGTGGCATTGACATGATCCGAGCACTGTCGCGACCGTACAGGGAACCCTCATGCACTGTTTCTCGTATATTATGCAGTTAGCCCGTGACACCCACACTGTTCGCGCATTAACTATAGATCGACATGTACATTTCATCTGTTTTCTCTCAATAAATCTGTTTATATTAATTAATAGTAAACATGATCTACCTAGGCTCCGTTTGGCCATAATTGCATGCATTAAAACATTATTCGTTGAGGATCACCTAAATCTAACAAACATCATCTGTTTGAACATAAAAGTGGATGAAGCTCTTTAGATGAGCGTTAACGAATGACAATTTAACACTCACATTCATGACCGCCATTATAGCGCCAAATGGAGCTTTAGGCTATGTTTGATTGAGCGGTGGCTGGAGGAGCAAGTGGGTCCAAACAGAGCTTTCGAACCGGAGTGGGGGGTGGGGGTCGAAACAGAGCGGTCGGGGGGGGGGGGGGGGGGGGGGGGGGGGGGGGGGTTCCTCCTTGCTGCGGGAGCAAACAGAGCAAACAGAAACGGAGTTTCGTTTGGTTACCCTCCGTCCGATGGCGTTTGCTCCAAACACCGTCCGAAAATGCTAAACCAAACCAAATGAAGCCTTGTCGAAATACGCCTTGTACATGCAATTTCAGTAAAAGTGTCGATATCTACAACTTTCGTGTTGAATACTTTTCCTGAAATTGCATGTACAATGAGTATTTTGAAAAGGCGCAAAATCTGAACATATTTTCAAAATACAACCTGTACATGCATTTTTAGGAAAAGTGATCAACACGAAAGTTGTAGATCTCGTCGGTATCTACAACTTTCGTGTTGAACACTTTTCCTGATATTGCATGTACAAGACGTATTTTGGAAAAGACAAAAAAAATTAAAAGATTTTGAGGCGCGACTAGCAAAATAACGGGTTGCGGTTAACAATCACCTAATATTAAAGGAAGCCATATGCAAGTATAAAAATCTACTTATGTAGGTTTCGATGGAAAAGGTAAAGGATGGATGAGAAGCGGCTGCAGCCCAATTTATTAAGTCCCATAATTTGGTACGTATTCCTATTTTATACTGGTGCGCGACCAGATCTGGACCGTACACTTCCCAAAATCAACGGCGCAGACTTGAAGTGACCGTACTAATGTCACTTTTGGATACGACTGTATTCGAGAAATACGACCGTATTTTGACGGGGAATGATCAAATCTGTGCCGTTGAAATTTGCGATCCTACGGCCGGATCTGCTCAAACACCTCCGAAAATAGAAATCATTTAATAAAAATTTCTTTCGGAAGTCAGAAATCTGCATGTTCTCCTTGTGCAGCTTTTTGAAGTTGCTGTTGGTCCTGGAATTCAAGAACTGCCCCCAATTATAGTCCTCATATTTGGCCGGATTCTCCTCGTTCGTCAATTCCTCCAGGGGCCGCACGTCGGTGTAATGCGCCGGGTTGAAGAAGAAGGGGACGGAGAACCTCCCCCTCTCGGAATTCACCGACACCCGGTGCTCCACGCTCTCGTACGCGTCGTTGCTCCACACCTGGGTTATGTCGCCGATGTTGATGATGTACGCGTTCGGGATGGGCTTCACGCGGACCCACTCGCCGTCGATCTTGCGCTTCACGTCAAGCCCCCCGACGTCGTCCTGGGAGAGGATGCTGAGGGCGCCGGGGTCCTTGTGCCGGCCGACGCCTAGGGCGAGATCCGGAGACGGGCACGGAGGGTAGTAGTTCAGCCGGAGGAAGCTCGTTTGATCGACGAAGAACGGCTTGAAACGGTTTGGTGGGAGATCCAGGCTCAGTGACAAAAGCTTGAGCAGCTTGAAGGCGAGATTCTTCATCGCCTCCGCGTACTCTTCACATGCATTCCTGCATCCATTTGGGAACAGAGGTTCATATTCAGTCTAGCAATTTTCGGAAAGATTTATTTGGCACATTGCACTGAGTTTTTGACACTTTACATCGAAAATCTTTAAAATTGACATTGTGGGCCCTCAATTATCGGTTTCAAAAGCACTTAGTACCAAAGACCAATTATCGGTTTCAAAAGCACTTTGCACCAAAGACCAAAATTTCAAAATTATTTAGATCCAAACAACATAAAAAATGCTCATTCAAGAGTATTTATGTTCGGGCAGAACCCATAATCTGGAGATGCCCAGAGTGAGACTTTTTGGCATTTTTGGCACTGCCCGGACTTGAACACCCATGAAATTTCAACTTAGGAGTGCAAAATGTCAAAAATCAATATTCAGTGATGCAAAGTGTCAATTTTAAATAATCATAGTGCAAAATGTATAAATTCTAAAATCATTTCAGAGATGCAAAATGTCATAAAGCCACTTTAAGAAACTAGGGCTCCGTTTGGCACGATGATGGGGTCATGAACATGAGGGTTAAGGCTCCGTTTGGGGGGACTTATTTTCACCGGTCAAGCGGCTACAACCGCATGAATCAGACCGTAATTAAGGTCCGATTCATGCGATCGTAACCTTATTGTTTAAACGGATGATTTTTAGTAGGGGATCCATAACAAATGATGGTTTAATTCATGCATTTACGACGACCGCCACAAACGTGCCAAACAGATCCTAGAACTCTTATTCCACATCGATCGACCGAGTAAACGCCGATGTTAAAATCTTACCTGAAGTCGGGAGGATTTTCAGGCCACTGATTCCAGAACACATCGGTGCGAATCTCGCCGGAATCCGACGAAACGGGGGTAATGATGGGATCGTTGGCGGTGAAATCGAAGACCTCCTTCCAGTCCCGAACGTTCTTGGTGTGCTCGGTGTCGTAGTATCCCAAGGGGTTTTCGTCGCCGCGTCTTACCCGCCGCTTCTCCTCGATCGGGAGGGCGAAAAACTCCCCCGCGGCGGAGTGGACTCGGTCGAGGAGCTCGGCGGGAACGCCGTGGTTGACGATCTGGAAGAAACCCCAATCCCTGCAGGCGGCGCCGACCTCGGCGACGAGGCTGGAAACATCCGGCGGTAAAGGCGGCAGAGGAAGGGGATGGTCTCCGTCATTGGGGATGGGGTTGAGGATGAGCGGGGTGAGGTCTAAGACGGGGATCCCGCCGGCGTCGGAGATGACTGGCTTCGGCCGGTGCTCGGCGGGTTGAACGAAGGCTTCATCTACTAGTTGCCCCATTTTTTGGTGCCTTTTCATCTGCAGCACCTCCATTTATTGATGGAATCTGAATGAATCTAGACGGGTTTTGGTTACGAAACGTGCGTTGTTTGAATTTGATAATTTTGTGGTTCAGAAATAAAACAATGACGACATCATTCTACGCCCACATTCCATGATTGGTTAAAAAATTGTCAGCACTGACATCAAAATTAATATTTAAAAAAATAATTAATTTTATTTTAAAAATGAATTTTATATAGGTAACTGTAGATGAGCTGAACTAGAGTTGCTTTCATACTTATCAAATAGTTTGTGAATTGTTGCGGGCTAATTCGATGCTCTACTCGGATCGGATTCAATTGTACCGTTTTAGCTTGCGGGACGGTCGAGCGCGCACATAGTCAGAGAAAACGAAAGACCGACTCAAGATGTGATGATGTGAAAAAACTCATCAATTGGGTAAAAACTCACGTGACCGGATCTGTGCCGGTAAAAATCCACAAGCTGCTTGCGGTTACAGTGTTTGTAGAATCGGGGAGACATGTCGCTCCCGTTACAACTTGAGGTGAGAGAAGAGTACTACAGCTCCCTGCGAGCAACAGACTGCGTCGTGGGACCGTTTTGGGTACTAGAATTTGAGTGGTGGCACTGTTGCTCTGTAGCTTTGATTGCGGGTCCGCCGCGCGCCTACTTGCAAAGATCGTCTTCTTCCTCCTCTGTTCGCTCTGGGACTTGGGCGTTTTCTGGCTGGTGGTGCTCTGGTGGTTCGCGGTGGCTCACGGTGGCTCAAGGTGGCTGGAGGATGACCTGAGGGAGGAGTCCGGCGGAGCTCTGACCGGAGCAAGAAGATGACCAGAAGCCAAAAAGGTCAAGAATGAGGAGGCACTGTGGCTCCTTTTATAGCCTCCGGGAGAGGATCATGACGAGCCCCACCACCAAGGTAGTGGACTAGTGGGTGGTTACCCACCAGATTGGATGGTGAGGAAAGCCCACCACGATTGGACGGTGGGTAAGCCGCCGACGGCGGTGGGGCGGCCATGCGCCAGCGGCGGCCGGTCAAGGGGCGGCCTGGACCGCGGCCAGGCCTACGGTTGCGGCCAGGCCGGCGGTGGCCTGGCCGGCGCCCGCGGCTCGGCGGGAGCCCGCGGCCCGGCCGACGGCGGCCTGGCCAGCGCGTGCGGCCCAGCCAACGGGCGCGACCTGGCCGGACGCGGCCCGGCCGGCGGCAGGCGGGCCGGCGGGAACGGCCTAGCCGGCCGCGACCTGGCCGGCGGCGGGCTGGCCGGCGGGAGCGGCCTGGCTGGCGGCACCCTAGCTGCGGCCTCGCCGGCTGCAAACCCGCCCGGCGGCCGCGGCGGTGCCCTAGCCGCCGGCGAGCCGCGACCTGTCCGGTGACTGCTGCCCGGCCGACGACAACCACTCCGGTGGCGGCGGCCAGCCAGCGGCGGCGACGACCGGTGGTGGCGGCCGGCCGGTGGTTACCTCCCAATGGGGGTGGTTTTAGTGGAGAGAGAGGGAGTGGGCCCCACCCCCATGTTCTTCTCATCATGGGAGGTGGGGTTGACTAGTCAATCACATGATCTCCCATTTTGGGGGGAGATCATGGAGAGCATGCCTTATAAATGATGGTGTAACCCAATAATTGCCCCCCCCCCCAAATCCTTGTTATTCGAGAGCGAAGTGAGCGAAAGGAGGATTTTCCTACTAATCTTCCTATCCTGTTATCATGACTACCTCTGGCGAGAAGATGGAGGCGGCGAAGGGCGGTGCTTCCAAGGTATCAGGAGAAAGTTGTCGGAAAAGTGTCGGCTGACCAAGACGCTGAACGTGGTCGCGCGAGTCCTTGCTGCGCGGCCGCGGGCCGCGCCCATGCGCCCAGGTTGGGCGCGGCTAGGCCGCGCGCGACCAGGTCATCCGCGCGTCAGCAGGCCGCCAGGCCACGCGCGCGACCAGACCATGTGCGCTCAGGCCGCGTGCGCGGGTCAGGCCGGGAGCGCGGCTGGTCGCGCGCCCAGGTCAAGCGTGAGGCGGGCCGCGCGCGCCCAGGCCGTGCGTGGCAGGCCGCGAGCGCGCCCGAGCCGTGAGCGCGCGTAACAGGCCGGGCACGCGCGGGCTGCGCTTGCTCCGGTCGGGCGCGCACTTGGCTGAGTGTGCACGGGTCCTGCTTTGTGCGTCTTCCTTGCCCTGCGCGTCGCTCGGGCTGTGTGCGCTCGGATGCGCGCCTCCAAGTCTTCTCTCTTTGGGCAAACCTGACCTTTTTATTTTTGTGTCGTGCAGGCTTCGAAGCGTTCATCCGGTCTGATGCGCCTGCGCTCCTCTTTAACCGAAGACGGTGTGGATATTTGGAGGAAGAAATATGAGCTTCCTGCCAATTTGGAGGTGAGGATCCCACGTGCCGAGGAACGAGTGCAGAATCCTCCTCGTGGCTGGCTGACGATTTGCGAGGTTTCTCTGAGGTACGACTTCCGTTTCCCGCCGTGTGAGGAGGTGATTGAGATCTTGAAGTTCTGTGGGGTGCCAATTTCACAATTTGTCCCTGTTGGAATTGCCCGAATTATGGGCTTAGCAGCATTCTTTCGCGAGCATGGAGGACGGCTTTCCTTGGACCAATTCCGCGATTGGTGTGACGTTCGCTCCGATGGCGGCGAACGGGTGGAGGTTCGCAACAACAAAAGTTGATTGGAGTTTGAGGCTCAAAAAGATCGTCGGCACGGGAACACTCTGTTTGGGTATGTTAGGAATTCATGGGGCCTTCCCGAGGCGTGAGACACGCTATCGGACCGCTGCCGTCGAGTGAGGGGGAAGGAACGAGAATTCTCTCCGGCGCTTGGGTTTTCAGAGCCTCGTGAACTTGCCAACCGACTCTTTAATATTTTTGTCTATGTGGAGAAGCGTCTGCTGCGGTGTGGTATCTATTCGGACGCAGCTCAGATTGTTGGAACTTCTCAGGAAGGGAGACAGAAGAGGAAAGTTGTTGCGGCCCCTCTTGGTGACCTTGATACGGTGGTGGCGGCGGCCCCTTCTGATGCCTGCCCCGAGTCGACTCCCGAGATGGAGATACTTGCGTCCCCAGTTCCTCAGGTGTCTTTGGAGGCGGTATCCCCTCAGATGTCCTCTTCCTTAAGGGCAATTAGTGATGTGGTATGTGCTTTGGCTTGTTGTGGAGATTTGTTTCCCGATTATTTTCATTATTTGGTGCTAACCTTGGCCCTATTCTTGTGCAGATAGAGACCCAGATTGCGGTAACCTGGAATGACCATTATGTGAGTCTGAAAGATGGGTATCTTGCTCTTCAGGAGAAGCTCCGGCTGACGTCGAGCTCGCTTGCCTCCTTGAAGGAGGAACATGATCGGGACATTGCGCGGTTTGGCCAGACCGGGTCGGAGCTGAGATCCGAGCTAGAGGACGTGTGTGCAGCATTGGAGGTGGAGAAAACCCTGGTGGAGAGGACCACCCAGATGTTGAAGCACTCGAAGGAGGAGACCTTGGGCTTGGAGACCCAGTTGCAGGCGGCACGTGAGGAGGTCACCGGCCTCGACACACAGCTACGGGCGGCGAAGACCCAAGTAGAGATGCTGCATCTGACAGCCATGCGCCGGAGCTGAAGGCCGCAGGACTTGCAGAATATCTGGACTCGCTGGACTACATGCGAGACCGTAGTTTGATTGCAGAGGAGGTTCGCGATGAGATTTGGTCCAAGGAGGTGGAGCCCCAGATGGATGATGTTCGTGAGCTGGCGCTTCGGCGCGGTGTCTCGAAGGCCTTTCGCCTAGCTAGCAAGAGTCTGAGATGTGACACATCCGGCCTTAGCTTTGCAGACGTTTCTGAAGACGAGCATTCTGGCTCAGACGACGAGTAGTAGCCTTTTGTATTCGCAGCTGTGTATTTGTACTTTGTTGTTTAGCCAGTCGTATTGCTTTTTGTTCGACATTCGTTGTTATCGCCCTTACGCGATGTTTGCCCTTTGCTGGATCATTTCAGTTTGTTTTGTTTGACATTATTCTTTTCATGTCATCTTAGCTGTCTTGTATGACATTAGTTTGGCTTTGTTAGCACGTCTTTAGTATGTGGCTTTGCTTGCGCGGCTCTAGTTCACGGTTGAGTTTGCATGAGGGTTGCTCGCAGCTTGGTTTGCCGGAGAATGTAAGTACTCAATCCGACTGCCGGAGAATGTGGGTACTCAATCCGGTTGGAATCGCGAGGGGGGCAGACCCTGGCGACAAAAAGGCGTTGGTTTGCAGTAACGACGGAGAATGTAAGTACTCAATCCGACCGCCGGAGAATGTGGGTACTCAATCCGGTCGCCGGAGAATGTGGGTACTCAATCCGGTTACAATCGCGAGGGGGGCAGGCCCAGGCGACGACAAGACATTGGTTTGTCGTAACGACGAAGAATGTAAGTACTCAATCCGACCGCCGGAGAGCGTGGGTACTCAATCCGGTTGCAATCGCGAGGGGGGGGGGGGGGGCAGGCCCTGGCGACGACAAGACATTGGTTTGCAGTAACGGCGGAGAATGTAAGTACTCAATCCGACCGCCGGAGAGCGTGGGTACTTAATCCAGTTGCAATCACGAGGGGGGCAGGCCCTGGCGACGACAAGTGTTGAAACCAAAAACTTGATCTCTCGTGGAGTTCAAGGTCCCTAGAAAGGGGCGACCTCACATCTACTACACTCAGGAGAACGTCACAGGCCAAAGGATCAAGAAGCTAGGAACAGACCATTGGCTTTAGCGCGGAGGTCCCACCTCACACCCGAAAGATCTTGGAGATCTCCCCCTCCCTAGCCAATGTTGAGCTAGGTGCCTTGGAGGAAGAAAGCAGGGGGATTTCAGTGACTAAGAAGCAATGGCGTCCAAGGCACCCTCAAGGGTCTATTTATAGTTTTCCCAATCCCATGAACCAAAAGGTTAGAAATACCACTACGACAAATAGGCCTTGGGCCAATAGAAAACACCCACACCGGGGGTAAAGAGGTAATTCCACCCTTGGGGTATAATGGTAAAAACCTGCCCCCTACCCCCCCCCCCCCCCCTAGGACACCCGAGGCGAACGGGTAAACCCCGCGGGTGAACCAAAAGCTGGGGGCGAGACCAGGCCGCTGGCTGGTCTCGCCCGCCAGGCAGGCCGCGTGGGCGAGACCAGGCCGTGGGCCGGTCTCGCCCGCCAGGCAGGCCGCCTGGGCGAGACCCAGCCCGCCCGCCGGTCTCGCCCGCCAGGCAGGCCGCCTGGGCGAGACCCAGCCCGCCCGCCGGTCTCGCCCGCCAGGCAGGCCGCCTGGGCGAGACCCAGCCCGCCCGCCGGTCTCGCCCGCCAGGCAGGCCGCCTAGGCGAGACCCAGCCCGCCCGCCGGTCTCGCCCGCCAGGCAGGCCTCCTGGGAGAGACCCAGCCCGCCGGCCGGTCTCGCCCGCCAGGCAGGCCGCCTGGCCGAGACCCAGCCTGTCGGCCGGTCTCGCCCGCCTGGGCGAGACCCAGCACGCCGACCGGTCTCGCTGCCCTATCTCGCACTTACCAAGCTGGGGCGGGTGTCGGCCAACTTGCCGCACCCGCCCCTCTAAAAAAGAGGGGAGGGGGAGGCGGATTTTTCCTCCCCCTATTAGTATATTCCATGGGCTGGGCCTAAACTGCCCACCAAGTGTGCAAAACTACTCCAAAAGCTTAAGAATACAAAGCTGGTCTTGCGCCTGCCGAGGGGACTCTACTCTGCGAATACATGATTGTACACAATCTCCGCTCTTTTCGAGCTTGGCACAAGCTCGGAAAGAAACATCCAACCCAACGTATTCACTGAGTGGTCTTCTTAGAGCCAAAAATACTTGGCCCCTCCCAGAGGAGTCAACCGGTCATGTCAGCTAATGAAAGCTTGGGTGACGAGACGACCTCGGGATAAAAAAAACACTTGGCCTCCCAGAGGGGTCAACCTGTCATGCCAGCTAATGGGAGCCTGGGTGACGAGACGGACTCGGGGTAAAGAGCAATTGGCCTCCCCGAGGGGTCAACCTGTCATGCTAGCTAATTGGAGCCTGGGTGACGAGACGGCCTCGGGGTAAAGAGCACTTGACTTCCACGAGAGGTACCATCAGCCCTGTCCAGCTGGCGAGGGCCTGGACAGGGAGACCGTCTCGGAGCAAAAAAGGACTTGGCCTCCACGAGAGGTACCACCAGCCCTGCCCAGCTAGTGAGAGCCTGGACAGCGGGACCGTCTCAGAGCAAAAAGAACTTGGACTCCACGAGAGGTACCACCAGCCCTGTCCAGCTAGTGAGAACCTGAACATCGGGACTGTCTCAGAGCAAAAGGGAACTGGGCATCCACGAGAGGTACCACCGGCCCTGCCCAGCTAGTGAGAGCCTGGACAGCGGGACCGTGTCGGAGCAAAGAGAACTGGGCATCCACGAGAGGTACCACCGGCACTCCCCAGCTAGTGAGAGCCTGGACAGCGGGACCGTCTCGGAGAAAAGAGAACTGGGCATCCACGAGAGGTACCACCGGCCCTGCCCAGCTAGTGGGAGCCTGGGCAGCGGGACCGTCTCGGAGCAAAAGGACTTGGCCTCCACGAGAGGTACCACCGGCCCTGCCCAGCTAGTGAGAGCCTAGACAGCAGGACCGTCTCAGAGCAAAAGGAACTTGGCCTCCACGAGAGGTACCACAGGCCCTGCCCAGCTAGTGAGAGCCTGGACAGCAGGACCGTCTCGAAGTAAAAGGACTTGGCCTCCACGAGATGTACCACTAGCCCTGCCCAGCTAGTGAGAGCCTGGACAGCGGGACCGTATTGTAGCAAAAGGGACTTGTCCTCCACGAAAGGTACCACCGGCCCTGCCCAGCTAGTGAGAGCCTGGACAGTGGGACCGTCTCGAGGTGAGGTATTTCATGGATCACAAAAATCTTTCGGCGGTCCCTGTCTTTTTTCATAATTGATACAATACAAGCAAAGTTCATTGCAAGAAATGATTCACTTCTTTCCTACCTCCCTCTTCCCTTATGAATCATCGGATCCCTCCCCGGGCGCCCACATCAACCCTGTCCTCACATCTCTCCTCTGCAGCCTCGGGTGGAACTTCTTCAACCCGTACCGGCGGCTGCTGTTGGGCAGGGCCTCTTGCCTCTCTCACTTCCAGGAACTCGTGGCAGGTAGTCGTGGCGTGACCCTCCAACTGGTGGAAGTCACAGTATGACAATGCTCTTCCTCCCCTCCTTCGGCGGGCTCGACGGTCTCTTCCATTGCCTCCTCTCCCTCCTCCTATCGCCAAGGCTTGATGCGGTTGGGGTAGGAACTGCCTAGGGGCTTGCCTCTGGAAGTTGAACCTCCCCTAGCCTCCATGGAAGTTCCCCCCATCTTGGACGAGACCTCTTCCTAGACCCTGAACGGGTCCTCCCTGCTGCCTCCAACCTGGCTCCGGACCTTCCTGAGGACCCTGGAACCTCTGAGTTCTCTGCTCCTCTCTCCTTCTCCCCTCCTGATGCCTCGAGCCACCTTGCTCCTTCGACTCTTCCTCTGTCAACCTTGCCAACTTCTTGACAAACGCCGGGTTGGCCGCCTCAGTGGCTATCTCCTCCGCCGCCCTTTCCATCAGCTCCTCGAAGGAAAGGGGGGGTCTTTCGGGTCAGGCTCATCTTGAAGAACCCCTCGCGCAACCCCATCGTGAACGCCATCTGGAGGGCATACCCCGACATCTCCCGGATATCCAGGATCTCCTCTTGGAACCTGTCAACGTAATGAGTCAGCGACTCCTCGGCCCCCTGCCTTATCATGAAGATGGACTCAGGACTCTTCTTCCTTTTCTTGGAGGTGGAAAAGCGAAGCGGAAAGCTCCGGCTCAAGTCCTCGAACCCATAGATCGATCTCGGTGGGAGTTGGTGGAACCAGTCTCTTGCCTTGTCCTTCAGCGTGATCGCGAAGAGACGACACTTGAAGGCATCCGTCATCGGCCTAATGAAGACGACATCTTCAAACTACTGTAGGTGCTGGACGGGGTCATCTTTCCCGGTATAGTAGGCCATGTCGGGCTCTATGAACCCCTCGGGAACGGGAGCTGAGATGATCAGCTCGCTGAAGGGTGACCCCCTAAGGGGTGGTCTTGCCACCCCTACTCGCGCGACCTGCTCCCCTGGAAGGCTGGCACTCGCCGGGCTGGAGAACAACTCCGGGCCGGTGAGGTCTCGCTCGACCCCATCTCTCATCCTCTCCTTCCCGGGTCTTCTTCCTGGTGCACTTCCTTCTCCTCCTGCTGGGGCCATCTCACCTAGACCCCTGGGAGTTGACTCGTCGATAGGGGGGAGCTAGCTCCTGGGGGGTTGGAGAGGAGCTGCCACCCCGAGGAGCAATACTTCGCAGCATCTCCATGATGCCTTGGATGGAGGCCATGAACTATTCCCTCCTCACAAAGGGTCCTGGGTCGGGGAGCTCGCCGAGATCATTTCTACCCCCTTGACCCCCATCCATGACACTCTCCCGAGATCTTCTTTGCTGGTCACTCTCCACACTCACCGCACCAAAATGTTAAAACCAAAAATTTGGTCTCTCGTGGAGTTCGGGGTCCCTAGAAAGGGGTGACCTCACACCTACTACACTCAGGAAAACGTCACAGGCCAAAGGATCAAGAAGCTAGAAACAGACCCTCGGCTCTAGCGCGGAGGTCCCACCTCACACCCAAAAGATCTTGGAGATAACCCCCTCCCTAGCCAATGCTGAGCTAGGTGCCTTGGAGGAAGAAAGTAGGGGGATTTCAGTGGCTAAGAAGCAATGTCGTCCAAGGCACGCTCAAGGGTATATTTATAGTTTTCCCAATCTCATGCACCAAAAGGTTAGAAATACCCCTACGACAAATAGGCTTTGGGCCAATAGAAAACACCCACACCGGGGTAAAGAGGTAATTCCACCCTTTGGGATATCATGGTGAAAGCCTGTCCCTACCCCCCCCCCCCCCCCCGGAGACCCAGGTGAAACGGGTAAACCCCGCGGGTGAACCAAAAGCTGGGGACGAGACCAGGCCGCCGGCCGGTCTCGCCCGCCAGGCAGGCCGCCTGGGCGAGAACAGGTCGCGGGCCGGTCTCGCCCGCCAGGCAGGCCGCCTGGGCGAGATCAGGTCGCGGGCCGGTCTCGCCCGCCAGGCAGGCCGCCTGGGCGAGACCCAGCCCTCCTGCCGGTCTCGCCCGCCAGGCAGGCCCCTTGGGCAAGACCCAACCCGCCGTCCGGTCTCGCCCGCCAGGCAGGCCGCCTGGGCGAGACCCAGCCCGCCGGCCGGTCTCGCCCACCAGGCAGGCCGCCTGGGCGAGACCCAGCCCGCCGGCCGGTCTCGCCCGCCAGACAGGTCGCCTGGGCGAGACAAAGCCCGCCGGACGGTCTCGCTCGCCAGGCAGGCCGCCTGGGCGAGACCCAGCCTGCCGGCCGGTCTCGCCCGCCAGGCAGGCCACCTGGGCGAGACCCAGCCCACTGGCCGGTCTCGCTGCCCCTACTTCGCACTTACCAAGCTGGGGCGGGTGTCGGCCAACTTGCCGCACCCACCCTCCTAAAAAGATTGGAGGGGAGGCGGATTTTTCCTCCCCCTATTAGTATATTCCAAGGGCTAGTCCTAAACTGGCCACCAAGAGTGCAAAATACTCCAAAAGCTTAAGAATACAAAGTTGGTCTTGCGCCTGCCGAGGGAACCCTACTCTGTGTGAAAACCGAACAAAAACAAACCAAAATGGTTTTAACTGAAACTTTATTATCCGAAAAAGGTGCCTATTACAATGGTATAGCCTCCCTTTTATAGAATGGAGGAGATGAGAGAGATTACAAATAATCAATGTGGGACTAAAAATTTACAAGTGTATGCGGCTTTACAAAAGACAAACCGGACAAGCCGTGCGGTTAGACAAACCGGCTAACCGCCTGACTACCAACAGGAGGAGAGATCAAACCGCCACAGGAGACCGCTAGACCGCTCGGTCTCCTAGTCGCCTGAGACAAGCCGCCTGACCGCTGGGATACCAAACAGCAACAACCCGGCACACAGACCGGCTAGGAGAAACCGCCAGACCGCCCGGTCTCCAAACAGCAACAGACCGCGCGGTCTCCAACCTGCAACACTCCCCCTCAAGCTGGAGCATAGATATCAATCATGCCTAGCTTGTCGCAGATGTGGAAAAATGAAGCAGACACCGGCTTGGTGAAGACATCTGCCAACTCGTTGTCGGAAGTGACAAACAGAGTGCAAATCTATTTCTTCAATAGTTCTTCCCGAATAAAATGACAGTCGACTTCTATGTGTTTTGTTCTCTCATGAAAGACCGGATTTTTGGAAATGTATATCGCGGCCTTATTGTCACAGAACATAGAAAGAGAATAGTTGTAAACCTCTCCTAAGTCAAGCATGAGAGCCCGCAACCACTTCAACTCACATGTAGTCGATGTCATGCTGCGATATTCCGCCTCTGCACTAGACCTGGAAACTACAGACTGTTTCTTGCTCTTCCAACTCACAAGATTGCCTCCAACAAACGTGCAGAAACCTGATGTCGATTTGCGGTCCCCTTTGTCATCTGCATAACTTGAATCAGAGTAAGCTTCAACCCTTAGGTGACCATTCTTCTGAAAGAGGAGTCCTTTCCCTGGTGCAGCTTTAATATACTCTAATATCCTTAGTGCAGATTGTAGATGACACTCTCTCGGAGCTTGCATGAACTGACTCACCTTGCCAACAGCATAAGAGATGTCGGGTCTGGTTACCGTGAGATATATGAGCTTGCCCACCAGACGCCGGTATCTCATAAGATCGGAGAGAAGAGGCGAGTCATCTGTCCAAGTTTTGTCTTCTCCAGCAGCCATAGGACAACGTGCAAGTTTAACACCAGTCAGTCCTGCCTCCTTTAAAAGATCAAGAGCATACTTCCGTTGGGAAATGACCATGGAGTTGGGCTTTCTAGAGATTTCAATCCCCAGAAAGTATTTGGGGGAGCCCATGTCCTTTGTGACCAGATGTTGACGAAGGTGTTTCTTGGTCATCAATACCCCATCCTGGTCATCTCCAGTAAGAAGAATGTCATCAACATAAACCGCAAGAACAACAAGACCAGAGGCGGTTTTCCGAACAAACAATGAGTGATCTGCTGAGCTTCTTGTAAAACCAATGGCCGCAACAATGCCACTGAACTTGTCAAACCAGGCACGAGGACTCTGCTTGAGGCCATAGATAGCCTTCTTTAGCCGGCATACCCGTGTCTCCCCCTGAGCAACATACCCAGGAGGTTGCTCCATGTAAACATCTTCCTGCAGATCACCATAGAGGAAAGCATTCTTAACATCGAGCTGCGAGATGGGCCAATCCCTGTTGACAGCCACATAGAGAAGAACCCGAATAGTGCTGAGACGAGCCACTGGAGAGAAAGTGTCAAAGTAATCAACGCCATAAGTTTGGGTAAAACCCTTGGCAACCAGGCAAGTCTTGTAACGATCCACACTGCCATCCGGGAGAAACTTAACAACGAAGACCCATCGACAACCAACAACATCTGTGCCGAAAGGAGGAGGAACAAGGGTCCAGGTACCCCGTTCAGTGAGAGTAGCAATCTCCTCATCCATGGCAGCTTTCCAGTGAGGAATAGTAAGGGCCTCCTGGTAGGAACGGGGGGTGGCAGTGGCCGAGATAGCCAGTGCAAAAGCTCTGCGAGAAGGGGTAAGACGATCGTAGGAAACAACTGCAGCAAGCGGGTGTTGGGTACATGTCTGAACCCCTTTGCGAAGAGCAATCGGGAGATCCAGATCAGCAGGTGCCTCAGTATCCGGAGTATCCGTGGTGGAGAGAGCTGGCCCGGGAGTAGAGAGAGACGGCAGCGGAGTGGAGGGAGAAAGCGGAGTAGAGGGTGGAGATGAAGGGGATGGTGAAGATGGTGGAGAGGGTGGAGATGGCGGAACATCAATGGGAGCAGAGGGAATGGATAGGTTGGTATGAGAAGTAGGATCAGGAGGAGGAGAGGAGGAAGCGCGAGAGAAGTAAGATGCATTGGCAAAGAAGGTGACATCCGCAGAGACAAATTGCTTGCGGGTAACGGGGTCAAAGCAACAATAACCTTTCTGGGTGGGAGAGTACCCCAGAAAGACACATTTAGTAGCACGTGGTGAGAGGTTGTCACGGGTGGCAGCGGGAGAGTGCACAAAGGCGGTGCACCCAAAGATGTGCAGAGGAAGAGGAAAGGGAGCTTTGTCCGGATAAAGAATGGAGAAGGGGGTAGCACCGTGGAGAACTGTGGAGGGAAGACGATTGATGAGATAGCATGAGAGGAGGACAGCATAGCCCCAATAGGAGCGAGGAACATGCATTTGAGTCAGCATAGTGCGAGCGACATCAAGGAGGTGACGGTTTTTGCGTTCCGCCACCCCATTTTGTTGTGAGGTGTAGACACAGCTTGTTTGACGAATAACACCATGGTGAATACAAAAAGAGGAGAAGTCTTGGCTAAGATACTCCTTAGCATTGTCAGAACGAAAGATTTTAATAGACGTATCAAACTGAGTCTTAACCATAGAATAAAATGAGGTCCAAACAGAGAACAACTCGGTGCGATCCTTGAGAAGATACAACCACGTACACCGAGAGAAATCATCAATGAATGTGACAAAATATGAACTACCCCGACCGATTGTGAGGGTAGCAGCGGGACCTCATATGTCAGAGTGAACGAGGTCGAACGGACGGGAAGAGCCCCGACTTTGCGTTGGTGGGAAGGACGAGCGGTGATGTTTGCCAAATTGACATGCATCACAGTTTAGAGGAGGATGATGAGGAGGGAGGTGGGGCAGGAGCTGGCGCAGAATTCGGGGAGGAGCATATCCAAGGCGAAGATGCCATTGGAGAAGATCTGTAGAGGAGGAGGAGAAGGCGGATAGAGCAGAAACGTTGTCGAGGAAGTAGAGGCCACCACTCTCAGTCCCGGTAGCAATCGTCCGTTGGGAGTCCGGATCCTGAAAAGCACAAGAGGTAGTGGTGAATATGACAGAACACCGTAGTTGCTTGCATAAAGAAGTAACCGATAATAAATTGCACGGAAACTTGGGCACAGATAGGATATCAGCCAGACAGAGAGATGGAGTGACTTGAACCATGCCCGTCCCATGGACAGGTGAGGGAGATCCATCCGCAACAATGACTGGGGGCAACTGAGCATGTGTTTCAAGAAGAGAGAAACATTGAGGATTGCCTGTCATATGATTTGTTGCACCAGAGTCGATTAGTCATCTTCCGCGAGTAACAACATGAGCACTACCAGAAGAGGTAACCACCGAGGCGGACAAGCTGGAGGAGGGGAAAGCCATGGAAGCAAGAGAGGAGCAAACCGCGACGATAAGAACAAGCCGCGAGAAGAGAAAGAAGTCGAACGGTTAAGC
Source organism: Platanthera guangdongensis (assembly GCA_039583875.1). Taxonomy (NCBI): domain Eukaryota; kingdom Viridiplantae; phylum Streptophyta; class Magnoliopsida; order Asparagales; family Orchidaceae; genus Platanthera; species Platanthera guangdongensis. Next base: position 294,551,809 of record CM077153.1, read on the forward strand.
GAAGAAGAGAAGAGAGCACCAAGCCGGGCGAACAGAAAACAGGTCGGGCGGCTAGGAAGGGCACGACAAGAAGCAGAACAAAGTAAAGGGAAAGAAGTCGCACGGCTTGAAAAAGTCGGGCGAACAGAGGAGAACAAGTCGCACGGCTAAAGATGAGGCCGGGGAGACTAGCAAGCAGGAGCGGGTAGAAGGTAACAGGCGCGGCGACTTAAAAATAGATGGCGGCGAATAGAGGAGAGCGCGAAAACATGTCGCGAGAAAGAAGGAGAAAGCCGCGCGGACAGACGGGGAATCAAGCCACGAAAGCAGTGAGAGCGCACACAATCAGGAGGAATAGATCGAGTCCTCTGATACCATGTGAAAACCGAACAAAAACAAACCGAAATGGTTTTAACTGAAACTTTATTATCCGAAAAAGGTGTCTATTACAATGGTATAGCCTCTCTTTTATAGAATGGAGGAGATGAGAGAGATTACAAATAATCAATGTGAGACTAAAAATTTACAAGTGTATGCGGCTTTACAAAAGACAAACCAGACAAGTCGTGCGGTTAGACAAACCGGCTAACCGCCTGACTACCAACAGGAGGAGAGATCAAACCGCCACAGGAGACCGCTAGACCGCTCGGTCTCCTAGTCGCCTGAGACAAGCCGCCTGACCGCTGGGATACCAAACAGCAACAACCCGACACACAGACCGGCTAGGAGAAACCGCCAGACCGCCCGGTCTACAAACAGCAACAGACCGCGCGGTCTCCAGCCTGCAACACTCTGCGAATACGGGGTTGTACAACAAGGCATTGGTTTGCAGTAACGACGGAGAATGTAAGTACTCATACCGACCGCCGGAGAGCGTGGGTACTCAATCCGGTTGCAATCGCGAGGGGGCAGACCCTGACGACGACAAGGCATTGGTTTGTAGTAACGACGGAGAATGTAAGTACTCAATCCGACCGCCGGAGAGCGTGGGTGCTCAATCCGGTTGCAATCGCGAGGGGGGCAGGCCCTGACGATGTTAAGGTGTTGAGCGATAATGTTGGCAAAGAACCTGCTTGCTCGGCTTGCAAGTACGACTTTACCTAAAGATTTCATTTTAATATTACTAAAACAAATACGATATTGTGTTTAAAAATAAGCATAGTCCGCGCGAGCCTGAGCTCACGACTTTTACGATCAGTGAGTGACAAGATGCAAGGGGATGCAAACAATATGAAGTAAAAAACGTAGAAGGAAAGGCGTCATGTAAGTCGCAAGCTGTTGGTATACTGCGAGAGATCTTCCTGCGCCGGGGAGAGCGTCCTTCCTAGGAATCTGCTGCTGGGCGTAGGTTCATGCCGTCAACGCTGAAGGTGGTAGTGGATATTGGCTGTGCTTGTCATGCGTAGCAGGCATGTGCCTCTTCTTGATCTCCGTGAACAACTCCCACTCCTCCAGGGGTTGAGAATTTCATTGCGAGATGGGGAATTGACGGTATTGCTCCGAAGGTGGATTGTACTGGCCTTCCAAAAATGGCATTGTATGTCAAACTTGAATTGATCACGACAAAGTTGACATCATGGGTAGCTTGCTTCGGGAAATCTCTCATCGTGACGGGCAACATGATTGTGCCTTGGACCAGGACGAGGTGGTTGTCAAAACCATAGACGGGGCCTTCTGCGGGGCTAAGATGTTGCTTAGTGAGTTTCATGCTTTCCAGGGTTGAGAGAAACAACACATCAACCAAGATTCCGCTGTCTACCAAGATCCTTTTAACGTTGAAGCAGGGATCCCCGATCCCGACATGGATAACGAGGGGATCCTGGTTGGACGTCTGCAGCCCTTCGAGGTCCTTGTCATCGAATGTGATGGCAATATCCTGATTTGGCTTCCTAGCTGATCCTCTTACTGAAAGTATGTGGGTCAGGGGCCCGACGATGGTCTCTATGTTGCCCACCATCAGCCTCCCGCCACCAGTTTCCTGCGGTGGGTTTTGTTGGTTTCTTTCACGATGTTATGTTGGCTGGTTTTGCGCTCGCCCTTGCAGAAATCTCCCAAGGAGCCCTTGGCGGACGAGGCGCTCGATTTCATCTTTCAGCCTGACACACTCTTCGGTGCTGTGACCAGACGTGCGGTGGAACTCACAATACCCTGTATGGTCAGCATTTGGGTTGGGTCGTGGTATTCTTGGTCGCTGGAATGCCGGATCATTCTGAATTGCGTACAGTATGTTAGTGCGGGTGTTATTCAGAGGGGTGTATTCTTGAAGTGGATGTTGCCCCCAGTCCTCTGAGGGTCACATCGACGGTTGTCTCCACGGCGCTCAGTCTGACGCCGCTCTTCTTGTCTTATGAGAGTTTGTTCTTCTCCTTTCTTCCTTTTTTGTCCACCTTCAAATTGTTGACGGTGTGCTTCGATGGCCTCGTCAGCCGCTATCTGGGCTTTGACCCGGTGAACAAGATCTGGATAATTGGGCACAGTTTCCCTCATCAGTGATGAATAGAAGCAGCTAGGACGGAGACCCCCAAGGAACACCCCTCTTAACAGCTCTGGGTCGACACTTGTGATCTAGCGAGCTTCTGCAGAGAACCTGCGGAAGAAGTCTTTCAAGGATTCCCCTTCGTTCTGGCGGATACCTGATAAATGAGAAGGGTCGCGGACGATCCTCCGATTTGTTATGAATTGATCTATGAACTGTCTTGTTAGCTCTGTGAAGTTGGCGATGGTGCCCACCCTCATGGAGTGGAACCATTTGCGGGCTTGCCCCTTGAGGGTGGCTGGGAACACTTGATAGAGCAACTGATCGGGTGCGTTGTAGATCCTCATGATAGTAGTGAAGTGGTTGACATGTTCCAACGGATCGTCTGTTCCATCGAACGTCTCGATGTTCGGCCGCTTGAAACCAAGAGGAATTGGATGTGCCAGGATTTGCGGTGCGAGGGGGAGCCTTGGCAGAGTGGTCGGCGAGCGTGAATATCCCGTCGGCCAACCTGCAGGTATTCCTCTGCGATCACCTCTCGGATTTCTTTTCGGGTGAATCTTTTGAGCGGGGGAGGTCAGGCCTCGTCTCCCCAGTTGCGGCGGTGCCCCCCTGTTTGAGTTCCTCCATGAGCCAGGTGAGTGGAATTGGCGGCATCAGAGTTTCTCTGAGCGCCTCTTGTCTTGGAGCATCTTGTGCCCTGACATGACTTGGCGGTGGCGGGTTAACCGGTGCTAGAGGAGGAGCAGAAGGCACTCTTAGATTCCTGAGCAAAGCAAACATTTCAGTTTGCTGCTCCTCCATCTGGCGAACACACCCCTCAAGGGCGGTAATGGGGGTGAAGACGGCTTCAGCCGTCAATGGCACGTCCACCAAAGAGTGGGAGCGTGCGGGTTCGACATGTCCGCCATTGGCTGAACCTTCAGTGGTGCCAGCGCTTTTTTTTGCCATTGAAGCAAAACTTGGAAGTGGCAAGGCTGGTGATCTTCTTCTTTTGAAGGATGCTGGGAATCGTATTCCCACAGACGGCGCCAAACTGTTGCGGGCTAACTCGATGCCCCGGTCGGACCGGATTCAATTGGACCGCCTTAGCTTGCGGGGCAGTCGAGCATGCACACAGTCAGAGAAAAGGAAAGATCGACTCACTACTAGAAAATAGACTTTTAGCCACGGCAGATTGTCTTGGCTAAAAGTCCAAAACCGTGGCTAAAGGCTTTTAGCCACGGCCTACCCACGACAAATGGGTGTGTGCAATGCGAGCGTGGCTAATAGTATTAGCCACGCTGAATCCGTGGCAAATAGGTTTTAGCCACGAATTTTAGCCACAAATTAAAATCGTGGCTAAAGGACATGTTTTCAACATTTATTAGCCACGGTTCAATTGTCGTGGCTAAAAGCTCTTTTTTTATCACGGTTCAATTGTCATAGCTAAAAGCTCCTTCTTTCCTCACATAAAAAAGATTCCACCGGCGCGGTCCGCCGCCGCCACCGCACCGCCGCCGCCGCCGCCACCGCACCGCCGCCACCGCACCGCCGCCGCCGCCGCCGGCCGCCCGCGTCCCACTGGCCGCCCGCCAGCGAGCCCGCTCGCGAGCCCAGCTTAATTCAAACATTCATTGCGGAATGAGCAATATAAACCCGAAATAGAAGTTTTAACTGACGGTGTGTGACTAAAAAATCCATGATTCAGGATGTTTTTCATCATAAAAACAATTATACATGTTTTTAAATATTAGCAAGCCTAGCTTTTTTCTATAGATCTTAATAACCCTATTAATAAGAGTAAAGTTTCTACAAATATGAAATATTACTACAGATCTTAATAAACTTTTTTAACTTTAGATCTATAGAACTTATATTCCAAATCTTTAAAATAATGAATGCTCTTTACCCTGTTGTAGGAGGGAGATGATCGGATTCCAAAGTTGGTGATGTGCTAGTGGCAGTGCCAGCAATCAGCAAGGGGGCGATCACGATCCGCGCTAATGACCTACCAGTGAAAGGCCGTTGCAATCTGAAGAGTGCAGAGAGAGAGAGAGAGAGAGAGCTTCACAGAAAGGTTCACACGAAAAATAAGCTCATTGATGCATGCCAATGCAAGGCGCAGCAAACTGCGTCTCCTTTTTACTAGCAGCAGCAGCAGCTGACAATACTAATGGCGGCGTCCATGAGCGCGTGCGGCCAAATAGATGAAATAAAGGCTATACCGGCAGGCCAAACAAGTTCAGAATTCTTCCCCATACATCCTCATTCACAAATTAGAATACTCTATTCACAACCCACAATTCATGACCACAAAGTTCACAATGGTCGCCGCCAAGCTCAACGACATTTTATGAAAATTCAGGAGTGGACAGTGCTCGGAGTAAGAAATTGCATCACAATTAATACTTTCCGTTACGACTGCTGGGAAACCTGGTCGGATTGTTAAATCAATAAACGTTAGGAAGCAAAGTTAAGAAGACCGAGATGAATTAAGAATAGATCATTAGACTCGTGATTATGGGTCAGTTTGACGGCGGATGTAGCCATTCGCTGCGGTGTACCGGAAAATGCACACAACATTGTCCTTTCACGGAAATGTGGCCACAGCGCCGACAGCAAGTGAAATAGTCTAAGGCTTTGTTTGGGACGGCGATGGAGGTTGGATAGGAGCAGCGTGAAATCGTGGTAGGAAAAGAAGAGGTGATAACGCAGGGCAGCGGTCTATCAGAAAAACTCAGTGCCACCTACACTACTATCCAACAAAGTAATTGAAACATTTACAGCCTAATTGGAAAAGCCATTCAACCCATCTATTTTAAGAGAATATTGCCAACAGTAAAATATTTTGAACACTAAATTTACTGCTCCAACTCCTTTATGGAGATCCTACTCCCAGCAAACAGAGATCCTTCAACGACAGAGAATGAGACGCTTTCATACCAATTAATTAAGGGTGTTGATATTTGTATTTCATATATGGCTATTCATGCCCAATAATTAAAACTATTCTATTAATTTATATTGTCCTAATCCTTACTATTTGTACCCACCTCCCTTTCACGCCAGTGCCCCTTCCATCCAGTGCTTGAGCTCGCCCGACTCATGGCCACACCGCTGTGGATGAGAAGAAGTGAATTTACCCCCAACGGATTTCGCTCCTCGGTCATTCCTCCCAGGTGCTTCCACCCCTGCATTTACTACTGGGTGTGATCCGGGAGGAGACAAGGATGAGGGTGGCCGAGAGTGCTGATGGCGAAGATGCCTTCGAACACATGGTAGAGGAGTGAGGCTTCGGTGTCCATGCTTGATCTCCGCTGCCGACTGAGACTTGTGCACCACCTCAGTGATCTTGTCGGCGTCTTCTTCAAAGGCCACATTGAGAAGAGGTAGGCGCTCCTGGCTCACTCAGCTGGTTAGCAGTTAGCCTCGCCATCACTTAGTCATTCGGGGAGAGCATGGTGAGGACGTAGACATCGGAGACCAAACGACCAATCTAGGTTGCGAGGAAGGTGAGATTGAGAATGTCCGTGAATTCATTGTAGAAGCTGTAGAGAATAAGCGTTTGGATGAAATCCTTGATCTGGCAGTGGCCGTCGAACAAGTACTTGCCAGCTCTGGGGCCAGGGGAGGGGGCTGGTAAGAGAGAAGGGCCGGGAGCCATGGCGTCGTAAATGGGGATGGGAGTGCAAACCTCTTCAGATGGCGGGTGCAGGGATCGACTCTCGGAGATGGCGGCTGATATATCTGAAGACATCCAGCAGTTCCATGAGTCGGGTGAGCTCAAGCGCTACATGGAAGGGGCACCGGCGTGAAAGGGGGGTTAGTAAGGTTTGAGACAATATAAATTAATAGAATAGTTTTAATTATTGGATATGAATAGCCATTTATGAGGCACAAATAACAACACCCTTAATTAATGAAAAAATATATATATAAATTCATATTTGATAACGGCTGAGCTCTGAATAGTCTGCTAGTGAGGCAAGTATGGTCTGTATTTTTATCAAATCAAAGGTGCTAAATAGAAAGATCGTTACTAATAACACTGAGAAAGCACAGCTAAATTTGTAAGAGGAAAGCTCAAAATATGCGAAAGGGTCAGAAGTATTTAAGTTTGAGAGATATCTAGGGAGAGAAACCTGAGAGAAGGGAGATGAACAGGAGGGAAATGATTATTTCATATCATTCAACAAACATCTCTCTTATCTAAGTAAAAGACACGTTTTATAGAAGGAGAGGCATAGTTAGATAAATACAAAGTAAATAGAGAAAAAATCTATAAACACGTGGAATATAAAGGAAAAACCCTCGAGTCTTTAATGATTTTAGGAGAATAAATTTATAAAAGTAGTAAACAGAATGGAACATGTTGAAGTTACTGAATTTCCATTTATTATGGCTTTTGTAATAGTCTTTAGGGATGTATGGGTTTAGTCCCACTTTGTGAGTTTGAGTTTGTGAGTCATTGTAAGTCCTATAAATTGCCCCTTTGAGAATTGAATAAGACACACTTTCGATTTCTTTCTAATTATTTTAACATGGTATCAGAGCTGGATTTTATCCCTCCCAGATCCGCTTTTGCATGCCTTAGGGCGTCTGTGAGAAGATTCGTCTCATTGTTTTTGTTAGTCGCTCGCATAGATCCTAATGTCGAGCTTCTCCGCCGCATTCGATCCCGACGTTGACCCCTCCGCTTCTCATCGACAACGGATTCCGCTAATCTCGTCGATATTGTATGCAACTTCCATCAACCATTTTGTCGCCTCTCTTGTTTCTGCCGACCGTTGTTGATCTTCGTTGACGATCCCTTGTGGATTCGAGGCCCGCTGCTCTCGTGGACAATGGATTCAATTTCCATCGTCACTTTTGACTACTCACCCACTCATAGATCCTGTCTGCATCATATCCAACTGTTGGTTGTCGATGACGGAGATTCTCCTAATCATGTATGCCGATCTTGTTTGCTATCGACGATTTTTTTAAGTCAACGATCCAGTTAATGTTTCCCTATGCCGCTCTCGTTAATTTATTCTGCTTGTCGCTGCTTTTCGTCAATTTGAGCCACTTCCGGCCACTTCCCCTCGTGTTTTCGACGCTACCAGCCGATGCATCCCCTTCTAGGGTGGTTATCTCTTGTCAATAACAAGGTTTCGTGGTGTTTTGGTCGTTTTTCTAATGTTATCTTTAGTTGTTAGTATTTTCTTTGTATGGTATTGCTATGTCTGCATGCACGTGTGTCCATCATGAGAGGGAGTGTTTGGGATGAAGGTGACTCAATGGTATAGTCCCACATGGCCCTCCAAGCTTATGTCTTTTGTTTTCTGCATCTCCCCAACTTGTTCGTTGATTGGTATGTGGTATGGTCTTTGTTGGTTGACATGTATTCCAACAAGTTGTGTCGTGTGGGTCTGTGTACCCGGTGGCCTGTCTGTATTCCAGCGGGTTGTGTCGTGTGGGATCGCCCTTTATGTGGATTATCCTCGATGGATTATCCCGGATGATTTATCTCGGTAACTCGTCTGATGATTTGTCCCATTTAGCCTACCTTCATTATCTTTATATGATGTTTTCAAGCTGGAGTTTTCCCCTCCAGCTTGAGGGAGAGTGTGAAGTTATCAATTTTTTGTTTATTATGGTCTTTGAAATAGAGTCTCTAGGGATGGGTTTAGTACCACATTGTCAGTTTGTGTTTGTGAGTCAATGTAAGTCCTATAAATTGCCCTTTTGAGGATGAATAAATTGTACCTTTTATTTCTCTCTAAGCATTTCAACTAAATATATTTATAAAATTCTCTCCAATAATTTTAACGCTCTAGAAAAATTTCACACTTCAATTTCCCTTTCTCCCCTCTCGAAAAAGCTCAAAATCCAACTAGGCATCTTGAAATTCATTTCTCAAAGGTTTTATCTCACAACGAATCTCCCATCAAAGATAATGATTAAGAATTTTCTTACTAGAAAATAACTCTCCAATTTCTCTAGCAGCTTTTCATGCTTTTATCTGAACTCGAGTAATATTTCTCCACTTTCTCTTTAGAAATTTATCTCAGGGGTTCACCCACTTAGCTTCAGTCAAATATCAAAGATTCTCTCTCACTTTCCCCACTCCCTAACAAATCTCTCAAAACAACTCTTCCAAAAACTCATTAGAATAAGATCACAAGAACTTTTACGGGTGTTGTCATCCTCAATTCTTGCAATTCTTCGATCATGATAAAATAATTGAGTTAGCTCATGATACAAATATGATTTCCCGGGTCCGCAGCCACTCGCTTTATGTTATCATCTTAGTATTGCATGTGTCCTATTTACCTATGTTGCTCTTGCAGCATTTTTTGTACTAATGATGTATGCCCTACTCTCACCTATATAAGTGAGTGTAGGAAACTTTTAGGTTTACCTTTGGAACTCCTAGGATTTGGTATCTCTCGGATTGGAGCGGGGCTTCAAGAGGGAATTAGACCTCGAAGGCTAGTGGCTAGCATGCCTTTTGCATTCTAGTGCAAGTGCTCAGATCCTGAATCATACAAATTGGTCTGAACTGCCCGTGTTGGCCAGCTAACAAGCTTCAACCAATTAGGATCGAGTCCAAAACCATAATGTAATTTTTCATCTCTATCTGAAGCCCCTGGCTCATGTCGATCTCCTAAATCATTGAATGAGACATGTTCCTGCCTACGACATTCAGCAACTCACGGACCTCATCATTCTCGCCTACATCAACCTCCATTATCATGTGCCATTCCAGGTTTTGCTTATCAAACCTCAAGCGACGCAAAGGTTTCCAGTGTCATACGACACTGGCGAGTAGCATTCACACCCTCTTCCAACAACCGGAGGATCATTTGTCACTTCTGTCATTCCCTTCCAGCCATCAACCCACGAACTCCTTCCCCTCCAACTGTAATCTCCCACTTCATGCCCACAACCCATTCCAAGCCATATGCACCGATGAGGACGCCCATGCATAAGCCTCCACTGATTCCACACGCATGGATCGGTTCGAAGCTCTATTGGAAGATCTTACACTTCACGTTACTCCTCCGTGGGTCGGCCGGCGGCGCCACCCACCGTCAATCGACAGCTCTGCTCACCTCGGACCCTAAAAAAACCCATAACTATGCTTCTACTGCCCCACCATTACCTACAAGGAATTCTTAAACTCTACTGTGGGAACCCAACCCGCCTCCATCGTATTGATGTTTCATAGGACTGTCCCCCTCAGCTAGATCACGCATGCAAAACAATTCTTCAATCTCCAATCAACTCATGCAAACTAGAAGGCCTCAATGATAACCATCTACATAAAGACATTGTGCTCCAGTGGGTGTGTTGGAAGCTCCAGAACATTCATAGTTTTCCTGGTCCAACTTCAGGAGGAACTACTTTGCCATGATGATAAGCATCTAGTGGGAAATGCGTATGGGTGCATCAGCTCCACGTCAGCCAGACCCGTCGGACCTTCATCATGAAGTTCATTAAGGTCTCCACACACGTGCCAAACCTCTCCTCGGATCATTACATTTATACTTCCTAGCTAGTCTACAACCCTACATTTGTGTGTACCTTTGTCCAAAAGCTATCCACACTCTCCCAGGATATGGAGCAAGTTCGTTACCTCGACAAGGAACTCCACACGGCCCCGTCACTTCCCTCACACTGTCCAATTCCACAGACACTGCCACTTTTCAAACCTTATATACCACTCCACCGACTGATCCTCCACCCCTGGCTTGACCTCCAATGATCGCTCCACATTCACCAACCCCTCCACTGGCAATTCCTCCACCACCCATTGCTTTCTCACAAAGAGTACCGAGAACTATGTCAACATAATCTTTGTTTTCGCTGCAACAATCCGTGATCTCCAATACACAAATAGCCCCTCTTAAAGAACTGTGCTTGCTGATTGGTGCCAAAAATGATGACCCCTACTTCTTGGACTTGGATCATTTAATGCTCGTTGGCGAATTCTCGAGCATCAACCTTGAGGACAAGGTCAACTTTTGAGACGGAGTAATAATACAAAAGAGTGCAGGAGACACTTAGGATTATCTTTGGAACTCCTAGAATTTGGGATTTCTCATTTGGAAAAGGGCTTCAAGAGGCAACAAGTCTTCGGAAGCTAGGATAAGCATACCTTGCGATTGTACCAGGCACTCTTTTACATTCTAATGCAAGTATTCAAATCTTGATTCATATGAGATCGTGTCATAATGAATTTCATTTTTTTTCAACCGAACAATGCAATTCAAATTGAGTATCTCGGGATCCAAATAGACCCTTGGTGATTCATCTAAAAGATAAGACCTAATTAATTTAAGACAAGTTGATTGAATGAATAATAGAGATCAAAATCATTCATTAGTCATAGATTAGCTTAGAAATTCCCAACCTGCATGGCTGGATTATACGCTCCTTCATAAAGTTAGTAAATGAACAGTTGCCATATAGCAGTGGAAGCTAACATGAGATCATACTTATTCCAATTGTCTATCACGGATCTCCAAGAATCTTCAAAAACTGCAAAAAAAGACTACATATGACTTCGTTTCACTAAAGCAACAGCTCCAATTTATACAACCAGAAGCAATCTGTATAATAAAATAAAAGCATTTAAAATGGAATTATAGAGATAAGAAACCTGGCAAAACAATTTAAGAACGTTACAAAGGTGCCAGCACTCGGAATAAGAACTTCATCCCAATTAGCATTTTCCATTATGTCTGCTGGGAATTATATTTAATGCAAAGCTCCTGAAACCTGGTCAGACTGCTAAAATAGCAAAAGTTAATGCTACTACTTTCACAAAATATAAGCAAAGCTAAGAAGAACATCACAGGATAAATTAGGAAAGGCTCATAGGCATTAAGATTATGGTTTTGTTAGGTTCACATGCCCCCACAAGATCTCCCAAACGCCAAACATCAAATGAGAATGCAGTTGACCTCACACGGTCACGATCTGAATGCAAAGTGTTGTCGGCAGTGTACCGGAAGACCACCGCCAACCAAAGGGATGTGCACAATGTTGGTGTTCAGAGTAAATGTTGCTATGGAAAAATGGTTACTACAAACTGTTACCACCAACACTCCCACAATTTACAATATTCATCACATTGCAGAATTTTGAGTGCAGCACCGCAATACATCATCACAATGAGTGCTAAAATGCACACAAAAAATCATTAAAAACGTATCCATATATAGTCATGTTCCCAGATCCACATATACAACTACATAAAAGTACACAGACAAATGAGTACATATTTAAATACAACTCCACTACATTGATAGACATCATATAATATCATAGTCATCTTTAGCGAACATTTAGTGTCAGCAAAAACAGTTTCGTATTTTTCTAATAAGGTTGGATTAATGAAATCGTGATTAAAATGTGGTAGGTGGATTATTGAAGGTTAAATTATAAAAAAACTGGAGTAATTAAAAGCAGATGGTTCTGGTTTCGGGCAGTTTCGAGAGGATTCTTGCGCTCTCTTTACACTGAGCCACTCGATTTCTCTCTGTCTTCACACCTAAGCTAATGTGATGGCCTTGACGGGAAATTGGGGCTCAACTTCCACTCCATTCTCTCCTCCAATCGACGTAGTTGAAGCAGGATGTTTCCTTCCTCGTTGAAGATCTATGCCCTAATTGTGATGCCAATTGGGTGAGTTGCTATGGTTCTATGCGGTCTTGGGTTTGACGAGCTTCACCTTCTTCTTTCCCCCTTCACTGTAAGCTTCTTATCCTCCCTCTCCTCCCTTCTTCTTCTTGTCTTTTTATTGTAATTGCTGGAATGAAAATCATGCTGGACTACTGATTTATTCATCTGTGATGGGTTTGATTATTTTGGATTAACGATTTATACATATGTCTGGTTGTATTTTTGTAGTGATTTGGAACTGGGGTTTCTTGTCTATTTTCTTGTATGTCTTGGCCACTTCTTTTGGCCCTATTAAAATGAAAAATTGTACATGGACAACCCTTAACATTATCTACATCGATGCATTCAGTTCCTTATTTTTCTTCATGTCATTTTTCTTCATTTAGTACATCGATATGATGTACTTAGGCATTAATGAGTGTTGGACGGTCCAGCATGAACCAAAAAAGGCATGCCAAGATTAGTCTCACGCCGCCTACCCAGACGGTCCACTCGTGCTTATAATAGGCCCCGCCTCTCCTATCTTTGACCCGAATTTTGGAATGCAAAATGGGTGCGGTGGTTTAACATGGTATCAGAGGGAGGTTCAAGCTGAGGGAGCGTGTTGGACGGTCCAGCACGAACCAAAAAAAGGCATGTCAAGATTAGTCTCACGCCGCCTGCCCAGAAGGTCCACTCGTGCTTATAATAGGCCCCGCCTCTCCTATCTTTGACCCGGGTTTTGGAATGAAAAATGGGTGTGGTGGTTTAACAATGAGATTATGACAAAAGATAGGGCACAATGGCGACAAAGGATCCATATAGCCGACCCCACTATAGTGGGATAAAGTCTCGAGTGTTGTTGTTGTTGTATGTCATTTAGCTCCTTATTTTTCTTCATTTATGTGTTATGTTCATATTTATAACATAAAGTGTTATTAAATCAAATTCCCCTCAGAATATTAATTGCTTGTGCATAATAGTAATCATCATTAGCAACCATTAATTATCAGTGATTTAAAATAGTGAACTTATTCAATTTAAATGAAATGGTGTGTATACACATGTAGGAAACAATTTCAATATGAAAATAAGTTACCGAGCGTGTAATAATTGAAAATAGTCGAAATATAAAGCATAAATCTATAGGAATGCATGAACCTTGGCCATGCTGCAACCATGGCCCTGCACTTAAAGAAGTAGTTAATTTTTGTGATCGTTTCTCAAAGGGTCATGTTGTAACTTGAAAAACAGTGCTTTATTATGTGTCTTTCCATCTCCCAACCTCCATTCAATGTACCACCGCCTGGGATAATATATTAATCCAAGGCAATATATCAGTTTAAGGGAATCAAATGAATGCTGGAATTATGCTTTCTTCTTCCTACTTTCACTCCTTTCTGTTTCTGTCCACCTACACAAAAAGAAAGCTCTTAGTTATTTCTATCTAACAGTGGTATCAGAGCACTGCTTTGATCCTGCACGGCTATAGCTAGGCATCATGAGCTCAACATCTACCGGGTTGTTTCAACTCTCGCAAGCATCTAACCCAGTTTTCAATGGGGAGATGTATGAGTATTGGACGATGAAAATGTAAACGTATTTTGACTCCCAAGAGCTCTGGGAGATCGTGGAGAACGGGCCTCAGCAAGATGAAGTGGGAAAAGCTAAAGAGGGTGAAGAGGCAAGAATATCAAAGGAAGAAAAGCACAAACTTCCATGGCACTGCTTCTAATCCAACAAGTTGTCACCACAAACATCTCCCGCGCATCATGGGGGACAAGCTAGCCAAAGCCGCATGGGACACCATGAAGGAGGTCTTTCAAGGAGAAAAAAAAGTGATAACTATTCGAAGACAGGACCTAAGAAAGTAGTTTGACTCTATCAACATGAAATATGATGAATCGATTTTTGAATATTTGCCACGCATCGCAAATAAACTCTGCAACCTTGAAGCTCCAACCAATCCTTGAGAATGAAATTGTTTTCAAGATCTTAAGGAACCTCCCAAAATTCTATGATCATATAGCAGTGGCAATAGAGGAGAGTAATGATTTAGAAACTCTCTTTGTTGGGGCTCTCACGGGAAAAATTCAATCCCATGAAAAAAAGTTAAGCGACACCCACCTTCCTTTGATCAAGCCTTCCAAACCAAAATGAACCTTGGGAAGCAGAGCTTTCATGATAGAAGACGCAAAAACTTTGAGAAATCATTTACTCAACAAGGAGGAATACCTCACAACAAACCAAATTCCATCAAAAGCATGATGAGTGAACTGGAAATACCACAGCTGATGCAATCTACTGCACTCTTTGTAAGAAAAATAATCACGAGACTTCAAAATACTAATTCAAATCCAAAAAATGCAAAAAAACAACAACTCACTTTCACAAAGACTGTTGATTTAAAGCAAAGGAAGAAGTAATGTTCACTGAGAATTAAAAAGAAGTCAAGGAGAAGCCCTTCCTCACCTGCAGAAAGGATGCAAATGCTGCAGATTCTCACTCAAATTGGTTTATCGACTCCGACTGTTGAAGTCATATGAAAAACAACCGAAGTTTATTCTCCAAACTTGATGATACCTTCAAATCTCAAGTGTATCTTGGGGACGGAAATACTAGGAACATTGAACGAAAAAGAAGCATAATCATAAAAGACTCAACTGGAAATCTGAAAGAAGACCGGGATGTGCATTATGTGCGAGCCTTGGCTCGGAACCTATTAAGGCTCTATTTGTTTGGGCGTTTCGCTGCTCCGTTTTGGGCCAACGTCGCAGGAAGGCGGGTGAACAAATGAACCTCCGACGGCGTTTGCTCCGTTTCCACCCACCCACCCGCCTTGAGAAACGCCCCAAAAAGCTCCCTTTGGAGCAGCCACCTCCCCCCTCCGGTTTGAACTCTCCGTTTCGACCCGCCACCGCCGAACAAAATGAAGCCTAAGTGTTGGACAACTCTTATAAAAAGGGTATATTGTTGTATTTAAATCCAACAGTTGTACAACATCTGATCCAAATGATACGTTAGTAGCCTCAGTTGAGATGGCCCAAAACACCTTTCTCTATGTTCTTTAAAGCAAGAGCAAACTGTCCTTTTCATAACAACTGGCACAACTGACTCTGTCTCCTCCTGACACCACCGTCCGGGACACCTCAACTATGGGTTCATGAAGACACTTACTGACGGCAAGATGGCTCTTAGATTGCTTGATATGGAGGTTCATCATCGCCAATGTGAGTCACGTGCAACTAGTAAATCCCACAGACAAGCTGATGCAGGACGGCGCGTAGGGTTTTTGCGTATGTCGGCTTTTTCTAGGAAACCCTAAATGTATGCAATGAAATAAGAATTTTTGCAAACAATTTGAGCGGGAGTTGCACTCACTTATGAATTTAAGCAACGGTTTTTTTATAGAGCACAAACAAAACTATTTTCGTTTTAAAAAGGACTTTCTTCAATAATGGTTCGATTCTTAATCCGGGTAACGAAATTCGCAACTTTCGTGTTGTTCCCCCTTGTCGTAGCAACACAGAAATCGTGAACTCCAAATACGTTTCCGTTTGGAGTTTTCGACGTAGTGTTCGCTGACAATAGTCGGGCAAAAACCCTGAACGGAGTCTAATTAATCTAAGAGAAAATATAGACACTCACAAAGGAAGAGATAGAGACAAGTTACCCCCGGAAAGAGATGTCGTTTTGCATCCGAAGTCGATGGCGATCACGCGAGTAACTCCTCGTCACCTTCGA
The DNA here is from genome assembly GCA_039583875.1 of Platanthera guangdongensis. Taxonomy (NCBI): domain Eukaryota; kingdom Viridiplantae; phylum Streptophyta; class Magnoliopsida; order Asparagales; family Orchidaceae; genus Platanthera; species Platanthera guangdongensis. The sequence continues at coordinate 294,567,641 of CM077153.1, forward strand.
TCTTCCGCTCCCAGGTCGACCGCTATCGCACAAAGCACCAAGGAATAAAAGTGCTTCCTCACACAAGATGGTTCCACGGAATCACTCACTCTAGAGAAGCCACAAACCTAACATCCTAATTTCACTCGCTCTCACACAAGAGGTTTCACGAAATCTCACACAATAAATTTTCACTCAATTAGCGTTCTCACAGAAATCTTACATCAATCCTATCTCCTAAGCAGGAAAACAACAGTCACTGATGTTCCACACTCAAAACTCAATAGGAGTCCTTCCTGTTTCAATTAATAGAACTACAAGCCGAAGCCCAAAACAAACAGTCGCCAACTCCTCTCCACACGGGAATGAGAAAAAAAACAGAGCAGTGTTTTTCTATCTTCACCGAACAGAAACAAGAAAACACATTCATACATTCAACATCAATCAAAAACGGCAATACAACTATTCTCCCTTTTCTCACAATCTCACGGTAACAGCAAGGGAAGAAATCAATAATTTCACTCACAAAACAGGAAATCAAACACAAGTAATTTCAAATCTCTTTTTCAACACCAATTACAGAACTTCCCCTCTTTTATAGGGTTTCTAACAGGAAACAGAAAAAGAAAATATGCGTACATGGTTCGACAGATGCGGGCAGAACGGCAATGGCGGATCGTGTGTGGGGCTGCATCCATGGTCATGGCGGCGGTTGCAGTGGACTGGCGTGAGATGCGTAGATAACACCGTCGTGGCTGGATTGTGGGACGAGAACGTGCAGGAAGGCCCCGATCCAGAATCCTAGTGCGAGCTTCTGCTAATACCGGGAAACCTGCGGCTCTGTTTAATTCAGGGTTGAACCACCGGCTGCTTCTTTGTTTTAATGGGGGCAAGAGGCACGGTGCAGGGATTTAACATATGAAATATTATATATATATATATATTAACTGAACTATATATATATATATATTCATGTATTATTTATATATATATATATATATTTTTTCACACTTACATTTTCACAATAAAAAAATAATACAAATAAAATATGCAAGACTCAGGACCGGTAGGGATCCGGTCGGGTGCGGCGTCGGGTACTTTTGCGTCAACCCGATGTTGACTGGTCTCCACCACAAGCTTTCCCTAAATCTGAACATACAAAATCACAGCCACTTGAGCTTGTTCATTATGATCTTTGAGGACCAACGTCTAGTGCAACATTGAGTAGAAAGAAGTATTATATCCTCCTCGTGGATGACTACAACAGGTTCATGTGGATCTTTACCTAGAAGAACAATCTGTGCATATTCACGTCCATAATAGAAAATATAACAGCTTTAACTGATGAATTATTCCCATATCAGTTCATCGGGTTATATAATACAAATTTTGGCTGCTTAATTGGATGAAATGTGGAAGGAAAATGCATCTAAATGTACAAACCTATAAGATATGGAAGGATAATGCATCTAAATATACAACCTAATGCAGCAGCAATTGATAGTATCAAATCATTCCAATTGAATATGTTAATAACAATGTACAGAAAAAGCAAAACATCGACATCATTCATGGCATCTACTATAATTTAAGATCCCAAACCATCTTGAATGTAAGAGCTGATATTGGATGCAGCACCTCTGTCACGTTTTGGCAAAATAAACTGAAATAAAGCATTTACGCAGAAGAAAATTACAATAAACATTGTTAAACAAAAGAATTGCAAACCTTTTGAGAAGAGGTTTAAGATTGTAAGGAAACAAACTTTTCCGCTGAAGCTCTTCAAGTGATATCTTTAACAAACTTAAACACCCTTCGGCATTTTCAAAATTATGCAAATCATTGATTTCATATGCGGTCTGATATTTTTTAAGCTTCCCCATAAGCTGTCTTCGAAATGCAGCATTTGTTGAGGACAAAAGTGTAGGGCCCTCGTCCTCATTTAGAGGGACCTTTCTTCTTCTTTTATGATGGTGATCACTTTTATTTCCAAATATAGAGAATTGCAAAAAGGCAGGCCATGAATTGTGAATCACATGTAGGCACCTTTTAACAAAAATAGATGAGATAAAATATAATATGATAACTATATTAAGAGTGGAGGATATGTAACATTGTAGTTCAATTACAAAATAGTCCCAAGAATGAAACATGATGATAGAAAAACTTGTGCAAATTACAAGAATGGCGGTAGAAGTGCAGATCTATTAAACACCAAGAGAAATAATGGAAATTCCAGAGATTTCATCTTAATTACTCCACTTTAATGATCGCGAATATCCTAAAGAAAATTGTAAAACTAATGGAAGTTTGAGAATGGAAAGTAGAGGAAGTATAAACAAGGAGAATACAAAACTGAAGTTGTTGATGCAGACTCCTATGAACACAAAAAATGTGCTGTTACCCAGGATTAGGACTTTTGATTTTAAATTACAATTTTTAGCTCTTTTGAATTAAGCGACACAAATTAGACTTTCATGAATAACAGCATATTATAATCGTCCTAGAGTTCGCACACGTGCATAAAGAGCTGACATTCAAATGATGATCGACACGGCTTAACATTCCACATATATTAAATAAAGATACGAAGATCATGAAAAGCTAGAAATTAACAACAAACAGGTTCAATGATAATTTAGACAAGCTATGCTCTAAAATATAAAAATCAAATAAATTCTACATAAATTTATAAAAATGATATGTGAGCCAAGATATGGAGGGATGGCTCAGAGGATTGTGGACGTAGAGTGAGTTCTTTGTTTGCGATGGAGTGGGATCAAGTAGGTGTTGTGGGCCGCTCATTCGATTTTGAACCCGGTCGAGTAACACAACAGGTTTGCAGCCCGCACACCCCAACAAGCTCTCTACACTCAGCTTTCTCATTAAGGAGGTAAATGATTCGAGACCTGTCCTCAACAACCTATCACGAGAAAGCTGGGCGCGGAGAGCTGGTTGGGGTGTGCAGACAGCAACCCCATTGTGTGGCTCGACCGGTTCAAAATCGAAAGAGCGGCCCACAACATGCTTTAGAGCTTTTGGATTTGGTGTGACCTAGATCGGGGAGGGTAGTGAGTGGTGATTGGAATGGCTCGGGTAGGCTCATGGGTATTCAGAGATAATAGATGCGGGCTCTGGAGGGCGATCAGATGCGTTGGAAGCTTGGACAGAGGAGGAAGTGGACTTCGATGGCGTTCGGAAGACAATCGATGTTGAGGTTGCTAGGAAGTCACCTGATGCTATGGAACACGACATTGGGAGCGTCGTCCTCGCCAGAAGTAGGGGTAAGGTTGTCGAAGTCATAGGGGTCGACGGCCGGCAATTGAGAACCCAGACAAAGGTGCCAATAGCTTGAGTCGACGGCTGCAGACGACGCGTGAGGGAAATGGGAGTCTAGGGACGAAAGTTTAGGGATGGACTTACGAAAAATAGAGAAGTTCTCAATGTTTTGATATTTCCAAGCTAATTCATACGAGTGGGGAAGAGACCTTTAATAAAGAAAGGAATGATTTATAGGAAATAAAGATTTTGCAACTAACAATTTCATTAGGAAGATTCCTTAATCTCCACATTCAATATTTCTAAAATAGGAGGATTCCTTAGAAGGGGAGCCTGGCACACTGGTTGATCATGGCGGTTCGAGTCCAGCAAGCAACCTCTTGCAAAATGCAGGGTAAGGTTTGTCTACACTTCACCTTTGTGGTGGGACCCTTCCCCGGACCCTCGTTCCGCGAGGATGCTTTGTGAACCGGGCTGCCCGGGAGAATTCCTCAATCTCCTCACTGAATATTTCTAAAAAATGATTTTTTTTATTTCTTTCTTCAATTTCAAAATTATAAACAAAAACTTAATTTAATTATTTAAATTTCACCATTTACCTTAATTATCATTTTACCGAATTTGATGGATCTTTTATTGAGGGTCTTATTGATCTTATTGATTGATCACTTAAATAAGCTGTAAGAGCATGTGCAAGTAAGATGAGAGTTACAAACATAGATACACGAGCGCAAGTAACATGCGTGAACATAAAAATATGAAACGTGAACACAAAAATATGAAATGCGTGAACATAAAAATATAAAGGCGTGAAAAATAAAATGATGTCGCATAAAACGAACTCCTTAACATGCATTACGCAGACATAAACTTAAACACATTTAACTATTTAATAAGACAATATATACACATTATAGTTGTTAGAAAAGATATTGTAAAGGTCCGTCTATATGGCTCATTTATTTTCTTTCCCTCTTGTTGTATTTGTCCCACATTGTGTATAAGAGACTCTTCTCCTCTTTTCCTCCTATAAATATGTACTCATACATTGTATTTACATAAAGAAGAAGCATAGACAAGGTAGATCGTTTTGTTCCTCTTTTCTTGTGTACTTCTCTACATGGTATCAGAGAGAAGTTCTGCCTCTTGCTTAGGGCGGCTACTTTTGTTTTAATAGCTCGTGTATGTGGTTTACCCGCTGGCTATCCGCGCCTCTACTACGGTTTCTTCTTCTACCCGCCAGCTTCGAGCGGCTTCTACCCTCTACCCGCCAGCTTCGAGCGGCTTCTACCCGCCCTGTTATCTGCTCATCTCATGCGGTCTTCCTTCTTCTACCCGCTCTCTCTTCTCCTTTCGTGGAACCACTCCTCTTTCGTCTCTCGCCTGGCTTTTATAGTCGTCTTCTGCTACTGTGTGGTGGGGCCCCTCCTTCTCCCGCGGTCTTCTCATCCTATCTGCAGGACTTCCTGTTTTTTTGTCGCGGTGCTCTGATTGCATGTCTCTGCGGTTACCCGCGGGACGAGTCTTCTCGCGCGGCCAACTCTCCTCTAGTCGCGGCGCCTTCTTCTCCTTTGATCGCGGCTCTTCTCGCCCCCCCCCTCTCCGCCGCGGTCTCTTCTTGTCGTGGCCTCTTCTCATCTTGTCTAACCGCTTCCTCTAATCCGCACTCTTCTCGCTTCTCCTGATCGCGCGTTCTGTTTATCTGTCTGCGCTTTCTTTGGTCTACCCGCGCGGTCTGCTTCTCTCTTCTACCAGCGCGTCTTCTTGTTGCGCGGTCTGCCGGCTGCTTGTCGCGTGGTCTGCCCACTGCGACTTCTCTCTTCCTTGCCGCTTGGCCGCTTGGTGTATTCTATTCGCCACGGATTGTTCTATACGTCTGCGGGTTATTCTGCTTGTCGCGCAGTCAGCTCGCTGTCGCTGCCGCTGCGACCTCCTCTTCTTGTCGCGGCTTGCCTGTGTTGCAGACAGACTGTGTCTTGCCGGCCTCCTATTCTGTTGTGCGGTCTGCCCGACGACTTCTCCTCTGTTCTCTGGTCAAAACTCTCTTGCGGTTTGCTTGTATTTGACGGCAAGTTGTCCTGTGTAACCGGCTGCCCTCTTTCTCACGAATACGTCTACTGCTACTTCTTCTCCTGCAGCAGTGTCTGCTCCGGCTCCTGAACTACGTAACGAGTTACGCATCACAACTATCTCCTTGTAGGGAAGAAGAACTTTGTTGAATGGACACATTCCGTTCGGCGAGTTCTTTAGTCTAAGGGTTTTTTGCATCACTTAACACAGGATGTTCCCGATACTCCTACTGAGGACTGGATTCGTAACTATGGGCGTGTTCAGACGTGCCTTCTCAACCCCCTTGATGGTAAACCTTACTGCATGGTCATGTATCACGAGACGGTCAAGGCCATGTGGGACGAGCTTCATTCTCTTTACTCAGGCAAAGACAGTCTTCAGCACATGCATGACATCACTACTGGTGTTCAGACTCTCGACACCGGCGATGCTACCGACTTAACTTCATTTGTTGCTTGTTCCAAGACTCTTGTTGAAGTCTGGATTCAGCATCAGCCCCAACTATGGATCTTACTGTTCAACGTGCTCAAAAGAAAGCCGTTGGAATTGTCATGATGATGACTTGTGTCTTGCCTCATCTTCAGAGTATCCGGGCTCAGATTCTCTCGTCTGCTGCAACTCCCTCGTTATCTGATGTATGTTCCATGCTGCTAAAGGTGTCACCACCTCCTGATACTACTGGACCTCCTTCCCCGGCCCTTCTCCAGCGTTCTTCTGAGTCATTGCTACCCCCCCCCCCCTCCAACTCAGCAACAGGGTCTAGACTATGAAGAAACATTCTCTCCCGCGGTCAAGCTCAACACTGTTTGTGTCCTTTCAGTGGTTGTGCATTGCCAATGGGCCAATGGCTCTTACATCAACTGGATATCAAGAATGTCTTTCTGAATGGTGATCTGCAGGAAACCGTCTACATGCAGCAGCCTCCGGTGTTTGAGACCATGGGGGAGTCTCGGGTTTGTCACCTCAAAAAATCGATTTATGGTCTCAAACAATCCCCTTGGGCATGGTTCGACAAATTCAATAGAGTTGTACAAGAGATTACTTTTACTCAGAGCTCGACAGACTTCTCTCTATTTACTCGACATCACACAACAGACACTGTGCTTCTCTTAGTATATGTCGACAACATCCTAATCATAGGTGATGACGCAAAGGGAATACAAATGATCAAAAAGCACCTGAGCTCTGTGTTTCAAACAAAAGATCTGGGGAACCTCAGATACTTCCTCGACCTTGAGATCGCGAGACGACCGGATGGTCTTGTCATATCTTAATGGAAGTATTGTATCTACCTCCTTCAGGATGCCGGATACTCCGGATGCAAGCCGACCAAAACTCGCATGGATGTCAATCATAAGTTTTGTGTGGGAAGCTCGAATAAAGATCCCCTCTTCTCAAATCTCGAATTTAGCTAAAGGTTACAAGACCTGACATATCTTTTGCGGTTGGGGTTGTCAGCAGATTTATGCACTCTCCTCGGATGTCTCATTTATAAGCTTTTGAATGCATTATGAGATATTTAAAAACAGCTCCTGGTCAAGGGCTGGTATACAAAACCTCTTTTACTTCTACTCCAACTCTTGTTGCGTATTCAGATGCAGATTATGTTGGATCCCTGGATGATCATCACTCTACCAGTGGATTTTGTATCTACTTGGGAGGTCATCTTATTACTTGGTGCAGTAAGAAACAAGTTGTAGTTGCTCGATTATTAGCTTAAGCTGAGTATCGTTCAATGACGTATGTTGTATCCGAGCTTACTTGGCTCGAGAGCGTCCTAGGTGATATGAGAGTAAAACTTTCATCACCATCTACCTTATTCTGTGACAGTCAAACAGCTATACACATAGCTAAGAATTTGGTCTTCCACGAAAGAACAGAAAACATTGAAGTTGATTGTCACTTTGTCCGAGAGAAAGTTCAAATGAAGAAACTAGAGTTGAAACATGTTCCAGCTACTGACCAAGTTATTGATATTCTCACAAAGGCCCTGCCTAGTACTTTATTCTATAAGTTCTTGTCCAAGTTTGACGCCTACGACTTGTACGCTCCAGCTTGCGGGGGAGTGTTAGAAAATATATTGTAAAGGCCCATCTAAATGACCCATTTATTTGTTTTTCCCACTTGTTGTATTTGTCCCACATTCTGTATAAAAGACTATTCTCCTATTTCCCTCCTATAAATATATACTCATACATTGTATTTACATACAAAAAAAGCATATACAAGGTAGATCGTTTTGTTCATCGTTTCTTGTGTACTTCTCTACAGTAGTTAAAGGAAAAAATTGTCAGTGAACAAATAAGAAAATACCAAAGTAATCTAACAATACATGACACATTGATCCAAAACCTGCCAATGTTACGAAGTGAGTCCGGGATAAGAGTGTACAAGGGAATCAAACGGGATTACAAGAAATTCTTGTGGAGATTCCTAAAGATCTAAAGAGTTGCGGTCTTCAGTAGAACAGCATACATTTTACAGAATTTTACAGTTGGATTGTTATTAAAAAAACACTGTACGGGGATGGAAATGCGGAAAAGGGAAATGAACAACTAGACAGCATGATGTAATGTAAACAGACTAACCATATCAGAATACAACAGAATGCGAGGAGCAAAAGACAAGTGGGTAGTGGCAGGGAGCAACAGTGGGTAGCTGTTCCGATGGTTTAGGGTTTGATGAGGCTGAGGATTGGAGGAAAAGAGAGATTTTGGGATAAATTAGAATAATCTAAAGGTCTGTTTGGGAGAGCAGTGTTGGTGGATCCAATGAAAAATTGAGCTCCAGTGACAAAAGGAACTTTCATCCTTTAGTGGTAAATGGAGCTAAAAATATAGTTTTTGACATTTCACACTGCACCAGAGATCCAAAATGGAGGTTACTCAAATACTTCAATTTCTTCAATAAAGTGAAAAAAATGCCACCAAAGAAAAAACGGAGTATCAAACCGAGTATAATTGCAACAAATTAACTCTTTTTAATCAAAATTACAGCATGAGTTTAAATTAAAATAAGTCTATTATCTAAACAAATTCAATAACACAAGTAAAGCCTAAACCAACTGCATAATTGAAGCTATCCTAATTCAAATAATTCAACAAGTATCTACCAACAGCAGGTCAGCCAGAATTGGACTGGCCAAATTGACCAAACTGATGTAGGATAGTGCTCCGAGGGAGGCTATGAACATTAATCGATGCACTACATGCGCTAGACACTACGCCGGCAAATAATTTGCAATAATAAATTTTATAAAAAATATTCCAAAAAAGCCAAATCAGGCAGAATTCCAGAGTAAGGAAACAAAAAATGTAGTACATATGCGAGAGAGCAAGAAAACTGCTACAAGCCAAATCAGGCTGGGAGGGGTGTGTGTATGCACTGTTTTTTTTTTTTTTTGGGGGGGGGGGGGGGGGGGCGAAGAAGGTTGTGGATGTTTGAGGCTTCCTAAGAGAGGGGCAAGTAGAGGGAATGAGGATGTAGGTCGGTGGAGGAAAATGGGAATATTGAAGGCTGATGGACTGGGAAGGGGATTTTGGGAGCATACTCACTTCCACTGCCTGGAATTGAATGTTGGGGGCTACTTCGGACGAAAATTGGAAGAAGAAAAAAGGAATCCAAAAAACATTGGACATGCCTGCGAGGGATGGGGGAAAGGGCTTTAGGAATATTAGGGTATTGCATTGGAGGGAACAGTTAACAGAGGATTAATATGAGTCATATGAGTGGGAGGAGCCGGCTAAGAAATGTGTGGGATGAGTGGACGAATTGGGGAGTTAAAGGGTCTGTTTGGGACAGCTCTGGCGGCTGGAGAAGCTCTTTTCCAGCCGCCAGAGCAGGTAGTGGATCTGTTTGGGACAGCTCCCTAATAAAATCACTTTTCAAAAAACAGCTCTGGGAGCTATTTTTAGGAAGCAGTCCACCCCCTGCGTTTCATTTTCCCGAAAAACCGCGTCTGCGCATTCGCGATCCATCTCTTCCCGTTCTTCCCGATCCCGATCCCGCGGCGACGACTCCCGATCCCGATCTCTCTTCGCAGACGCCGCCGCGGCGACTCCCCGATCCCGCCGCGACTCACGATCCCGCCGCGACTCATCGAAGACGCCTTCTTTCCCGATCCCGATCCCGCGGCGACGACTCCCGATCCCGATCCCGCGGCGACGACTCCCGATCCCGATCCCTCTTCGCAGACGCCGCCGAGTCGTCATCCCTATCCCTCTTCGCAGACGCCGCCGCGGCGACGACTCCCGATCCCGATCCAGATCCCGCGGCGACTCATCCCGATCCCGCGGCGACTCATCCCGATCCCTCTTCCAGTACTAGCCGCCGCCTGTTTGGGTTTCTTCCTCCTTCTCCAGCGATTCTTCTTCCGGTTAGGTATACCAAGTTCCTTCTCTCATACACAATTTTTTAATATGATTAGTGTGTGTATATGAATGTGTGATTTTTTTGTGTTTATGGTTGTATGTATTTGTGTTTGTGTGTATGTATGTATGTTTGTTTGTGTGTGTGTGTTTGTATGTGTGTGTGTGTATTATGAGTGTGTATGTGTTTGTGTTGTATGTGTTTGTATGTGTTTGTGTTTGTGTGTGTTTGTATGTATGTGTGTGTGTATATGAGTGTGTGTGGTGTTTTTTTTGTCGGGTTTGGGTATGTGTGTTGTATGTGTTTGTGTTTGGGTTTGGGTATGTGTGTATATGAGTTTGTATATGTATGTGTGTGTGTGTGTGTGTATTATGAGTGTGTATGTGTTTGTGTTGTATGTGTTTGTATGTGTTTGTGTTTGTGTGTGTTTGTATGTATGTGTGTGTGTATATGAGTGTGTGTGGTGTTTTTTTTGTCGGGTTTGGGTATGTGTGTTGTATGTGTTTGTGTTTGGGTTTGGGTATGTGTGTATATGAGTTTGTATATGTATGTGTTTGTGTGTGTATTATGAGTGTGTATGTGTTTGTGTTGTATGTGTTTGTGTGTGTATTATGAGTGTGTATGTGTTTGTGTTGTATGTGTTTGTATGTGTTTGTGTTTGTGTGTGTTTGTATGTATGTGTGTGTGTATATGAGTGTGTGTGGTGTTTTTTTTGTCGGGTTTGGGTATGTATGTTTGTGTTTTTTTTGTCGGGTTTGGGTATGTGTTTTGTTTGTGTGTGTTTGTTTGTACGTGTGTGTGTGTGTATTATGACTGTGTATGTGTTTGTGTTGTATGATTGTATCTGTGTGTGTGTGTGTATTATGTGTGTATGTGTATATGGGGGTGTGTGGTTGTGTGTGTGTGTGTGTTTTTTTTTTTGGTTTGGGTATGTATTATGTCTGTGTGTATGTGTGTTGGGTGTTTTTTTTTGGGTTGTACATGTGTAGTATTAGTAGTTCTTATTTTAATTTGATTAGTTTATAGTACAATGGTAAAACCAAAGGAAGGAGGAATCGTAGCGAGTTGGGAGTCAGGTGAAGTGACTTTATTTTGTGATCTCTGCATCAAAGAGATTGGTTTGGGGAATCGGCCAACCACCCACTTCAGCAAAGAAGGGTGGAAAAATCTGATTACAGGGTTTAAAGAACGCACGGGGAAAAGCTACGATCGAATGCAGATGAAAAATAAATGGGATCATCTGAAAAAGGATTGGAAGTTATGGAAGGAACTAAAACATGGTGAGACTGGTTTAGGCTGGGATCCAGAGAAGAGAACTATTGCTGCCTCAGAGGAATGGTGGGCAGAGAAGATTAAGGTCCGATCAAATTCAAGTTTCATTTCAGTAAATGAGTTCATATTTTTCCATATTTTAACATTGATACATTGATTGCAACAGGTTGTTCCAGCGGCGAAAAAATTTCGGTGCGGAGGTATTGCACCGGAGTTGGAGGAGAAATTGAATACTATGTTCAGTCAGGTAGTCGCAACTGGAGAAGACTCTTGGGCTCCTTCAATTGGGAGTTTGCCACCTGATGTGGGGAGGATACAGTTGGACGACGATGATGTGGCAGATAACATGGAGAACAATCAAGGTGGACCTGAAGAGTACGGGGGAGCTACAACACCTCCTGGGAATGCGTCCTCTTCGGCAAGTAAAAAAAGGAAGATAGGGAGGAATAAAGGAGTGGCATTTTCTCTGATGTCAGATTTACATCAATCCACTCTAGCATTGAAGCCGCCGCCAGTTGTCACGGTCAAAGAGGTTGTGGAGTTGATTTCCAGCAGCCCAGAGCTACGGGCAAACCTGGATCTATATTACTTTGCTCTCGAGCACATCAGAGACAAGACCACTAGGGAGATCTTCATGAGTATCCCAGAAGATATGAGGGTTTGGTGGATTATGAAGGCGTACGAGAAGAGGGCTCAGTGATACGAGTTTACCTTTGGGCTTTTGTGTGTTGCATGTCAAACACTATAATGTTTATGTTTAATTTTCAATGTCGTTTATCTATTTTGAGTACTACTAGCGCAATTCTGTAATAGTTTTTTTGTTATCATCTTCGCATATATATAATGTTTATGTTTTATTATGCTTCGAATGCAGGTATTAATAATGGAAGCACATGACTCCTCCTCTGAAGATTCTGGTGATTCAACCAGTCTTTCGCCAGAGCGGAGACAGTATATAGAATACTGCAGTGTAGTTATGTCATCGATCGAGAGGATGAATTATCATGTTCGAGATACCCGTCCATGCACGACATCTACCCAAACTGGTTCGAAATGGATCAAAGAGTTACTAGAAGGACATCCAGATAGAATACATGACGCATTTAGGATGTCTAAACGAATTTTCATAGATTTACTCCATAAACTAGAAGTAGATGCTGAACTTCAAGGATCACAGCGGATGTCTTCAAGAGAAATCCTAGGGATTACATTGTATATCTTAGCACAAGGAGGTTCCGTTAGATTGACGAAAGAACGGTTCCAGCACTCGACCGAAACAATAAGTAGATATTTTTCAAAAGGGCTTAGATCTCTACTGTTACTGTCTATTGATGCTATAAAGCCTACTGACTGTCAATTCAGAGAGATTCCGGGTGAGATAAGGTATGATCCTCGTTACATGCCATTTTTCAAGGATTGCGTTGGTGCGATTGACGGTACACATGTTGATGCGAGGATACCCGTAGAAGATCAAGTACGGTACATAGGACGTCATGGCACGACGACCCAAAATGTCATGGCAGTCTGTGATTTTAACATGTGCTTTACATTTGCCCTCGCTGGATGGGAAGGATCTGCTCATGACAGTCGCATCTTTGCACGGGCATTGTCCGACGATAGATTGCACTTTCCGCATCCCCCACAAGGTATCATAATCAATATGTTTGCATTCATTCTAATTGTTTGTATTTCATATTGTTTACCTGCTTAACAAACCAAATAAATGCAGGTAAATATTATTTAGTGGATGCTGGTTACCCGTTAAAAAAGGGTTATCTGAAGCCGTATCCAGAAACAAGATATCACTTGGCTGACTTTGCCCGTGGGAGTCGGCCAGTACAAGGAAGGCAAGAACATTTCAATAAGGCGCATTCATCTCTTCGCAGTGTGATCGAGCGAACGTTTGGAGTGTGGAAAAAGAAGTGGCACATTTTGAGCAAAATGCCACAGTACAACTTCAAAAAACAACGTTCCATTGTGCTAGCGACAATGACACTACATAACTTCATTCGGAGACATCCTTCTCGCTGGGACCCTGAGTTTAATGCTTGTGATGCTGATGAGTCTTCTTTCGTTCCCTTAGAGGCTGAGGAACCTGCGACAGATGATGAAATTGAAAGCGATATGCGTGATGCTGATGGAGAAGAACATATGTCTACAGTACGAGATCACATTGCCGAAGAGATATACAGCGCGCGCAGGTAAAAATTCGATCCAACGCTTACTAAAAATTGAAAGGTTTAAAAATATCAAAAGTTTGATTCATATCAATTTATTTTTGAACAGGTGATCGAAATGATTGAAAAAAGGAGTCGCCGGATGTTGCAAGATCTTTTTTTTCCTATTTGCTATAACTATGTAAAAGACGCATGTTATCAGTTGTTTCTAAATATTTATGTATTTTCGTTTTTAAAGAACAGCTTCCAAAAGCTGTTTCTCCAAACAGAAAAAAGAGAAAATCGCTCTTCAAAGCGCACTTCTGCACATAACACCCAAACACTCTGCAGCTTTTCAAAACTGCTCCCCAGAAATCTATTTCAAAACAGCTCTATCCGGACAGCAGCTTTTCAATCCGCCAGAGCTGTCCCAAACAGACCCAAAGCAGAAAATGGGAGGGATTAGTGGATTAAGGTAGTAGGAGGTTATAGTGTCTGTGTGTGTGACTCCGCCGCACGCCGCTCCCGCAAGCTCTCCCGTCTCACACTTTCGCTAGATCCCGGCCGCATCTACCGCTACTGCTCCCGGCTGCGTCTCCCGCTTCCGTTACAGCTTCTGCTCCCGTCGACGGAATCGACGTTAGATTCATTCGACGGGAGCGGATCTGATCCAGTGGCGCGCCGGTCTGCGCCTTCTTCCGGCCTCTTCTTCTTCCGACCGTCTTCTTCATTTTCCAGCAGTCTTCTTCATCTTCGGCGCCGCCTGTAGCAACGTCTTCTTCATCTTCGGCGCCTCCTGCAGCAACATCTTCTCTGGCGCTGTCTGCAGCAACATCTGGTTCATGTCGGCTATTGTTGCCGCTGGAGCTTCTATCGTCGATCCCATATGTCGCTTTCTTCGTCCATGTTCCTGTCGCAGTTCGTCATCACCTTTCCGTACGGCTATAGCTCTCGCCATCGACATCGACTGCTTTTCAACGAGCTTCTGCCACATGACATGTTCCCTGCTTAGCTGTTCTTTGTCGCAGATGGCTTCCTCGACCACATCCTTTCCAGAGGTCCAGATCTCGACGATGCTTTGTCCCCGGTTGTTGCATGATACAAACCTTCTGGCTCCATACACTGCTCGCCTTTTCTGTTGTTGTCGGGCTGCTGTTATCGGATTGTCGATGGTATCCAATGTTGTTCCTGCCATAGATTTTTGTTCTCGCTGCTAGCTTCTCTCATCGATGATGGGGATGATGTTGTGTTTTGTTGTTTTTTGTGTCCTCGTCAGTGTTTCGTGTGGTTATGCTTATATGCACGTTCTTTCCACATGAGAGGGAGTGTTGGGATAAAGATGATCTTTCCCGAGTTTTGCGCATTCATTCCACACTACCTCTAGGCTTATGTTGTTTGTCTTCGCATGCTTGTCTTTTGATTGGTCACATGTTAGGACACGACTGATGTTGGTGTTCCAATCTCAGCGGGTTGTGTTGTGTGGGACCGTGTCTTGCGAGACTGTCGTGAGGGACCACCCTTTGTGCGTATTTTCCCCGACAGATTATCTCTGATCACTTGTTTGATGATTTGTTTCACATATTTCGTTCTCTTTTGCATGTTGTGTGTGTAGGTGATGTTGGTTGACTGGTTTCAAGCGAGTCCATGTCATGTGTGGGTCCTGTGTTGTGTGTGGGTCAGCATCGTGTGTGGCTATGTCCCCGGCTTGATTCCCCGGTTTGGAATTTCCCCTGGTGGCTCGTCTGATATTTGTCCCGCATCGCCTACCTCCATTGTGTTATTTGATATGTCCAAGTTGAAGGGTCCCCCCTTCAACTTGAGGGGGAGTGTTGGAAATGTCTCAATATTGGTCTTTTAGTATTATTATATTAGTATTTATATGTATGTGGGTTTAGTCCCACATCGTGAGTAATGTTGTAAGAGTCAATGTTTTCCCTATATATTATGCCCTATATGGATGAATAAGAATCAAACACGTATTTCTTTTCTAACTTTCAACAGGGAGGAGAAGGGATGTTCGAACTTCACACCCAGATTCTGGCTATGTCATCGGTGATCAAAAGGAGGGATTGTCTGACAATCCAACCCACACAATATCAAAAATATTGTCCATTTTGGTTCATCCCAACCCATACTGAGCTGAACCTCACAATTTTGCCCTTTTTCACAAATAGCCTACAAGAACTTCTCAGGTTACCCATCCCGCGATTACTCACATAGAAGCACACATTACTATAAAGTTTCCAACACAAGTCCACTTACTCCGAAAAGGCGTCTAAGATATTTAGGATTATAAATTATTACACAAGTCGAGTAACATTTCCTCCAATTTCAATATGGGATTGACTTCATTTTTGCACCTCTTTCGCCTATAAGTATGTCATCCTAGAAGTTTGTCACGAGTTTCTTTGCCTAGGCTTCATTTCCTCTAAAGCACTCCTCACCCTCATCGACTGTCCTCATTGGATTCAAAATGTTATAAATTGACTCTCTAACTTTCAATGTCTTCAAATGGTGCCTTCTATATATAAACTAAGGAGAAGCCGCGAATGATCATGATTCTCGAATCATGACGACCACGCAAAATACGTTAAATAAAAATTAGAAAATTACATATAATCCTCGATCTGCTCAAAAAGAATTGTCTTGATTGTCATTGAGGACTGAAAGCGCGGTGCGATCCCCATGCAAATACTCAAAGTCGATCATATATAGATTACCAATAAAACAATCCAAGGTCCTACATCTTGATTTCGATCATCAAGTGCTTAGTCAATGATACACATCTTGTTTTTGATGATCAGGTTTTGATCGATGTTATATCCTGGCATATGAACTCATGTTGACTTGATCTTCAATCCCAATGATGCGATATATGAATCATCATTGCTGGTAATGATCATCCATTTAGATTAAGGCTCTGTTTGGTAGGGAATCGGCGGCTAGAAAACCAGCAAACGCCGCAAGAGATTGGGACCTGAGGGGGAGGGTTGCGGCGTTTGCTAATTTTCTAGCCGCCGCCCAGGCATCTGAGATCCCTAAAAACATCCCTGAACCCCCACATTGATATTCATCGTGTTTTACCTACATATTCTAATATTATACCCAATGAGATCCCTGACGAGTTACAACCCACGAGGGACATCCAACATGTGATTGATCTCATACCGGGGGTATCTTTGCCCAATCGTCCTCACTATCTTATGAACCCGATCGAGCATGTCAAGTTGAAGCAACAGGTGATTGTACACGAAAGGTGTTTAGGGTTTAGGGTGGGAGCGAACGTCGTCGCGCGCACGGGAAAGGTGTTTATTTTTCCACCTTGCGGCGATGGTGGCTCCCGCACCGGCGTCCTGCTGCCCATCCAAACAGAGCCTAAATTGTTAAAATCATCATAATATCAATCTCTTTTATTTTTTCCATGATCTAATATGCCTACATCGTGATCATTAATGGTTTGATAAACCATCCACTTAGTGTAATCCTTGAATCACGGTCTTCCTTTTGGGAGGATCTCAGTCTCTTAAAACTCTAGCCCATATAAGGGAAACCTAAAGCCTCATCCTTGTTGTACCTGGTTTTTTTCCTTGTTATACCAGTTTGTTGCACAAAAATAACTTTTTAGCTAATGAGGTAACCCTCAGTTGATCGTACCTTATAGTAGTTATCAACTTCTCCGATAGAATGACTAACCCCAATGGTAACTTTGCTCCATCAACAGATCACCCATTGTATTAAGTATTTCTCAAGTGCAACTTTGGAAAGAATGTCCGCTTAGGAGTTAACATTGCCAGCATGATGATTGTACATTTCCTAATATTTATGCTTTCTTGAAACTATTTATCCACTCACATAAAGATTTTTTTTAATCCCTTCAAGGAAGTTGTGCTCTTTTTTAAAATCAAGATTAACCCATAATCAAGTGGCTGAAGTGATGGATAAGTAGAGGTCGAAAGAGCTTTGGGGCAAGTAGCGCAAACAGACCTCAAAGGGAATCTTTATCATTGAGGATGTATAGCATGATGGAAAGCAAACTGTAGATAAGACAACCAATATTCAAAATCTTGGCATGCTTCATGTTGTAGTCTATAAAATGCCAAAGCTGCTCGCCACCTTTGTTTGGTCATCTATATGTGAATGGATGGTGGAGCTCTTCTTCAAATTTATCCATTGTATCCATAACTCCTCACAAAATTGGTTAAGGAATATGTTAATTTTGTCACACAAAGGAAGTGGGAAGCTCAGAGTGTGCTCAAACATATTAAAAGAATAACCAAGTAGCCTGCTCAAAGGCGGTGATATTACTGGAGGGGATCAAAATGATCACCTTGGAGAAACGATCAAGAGTTATCATGGCTCCACTTATATCGGAAAATCCATAGAAATGCTCCTCCATGGGAGGCCCCACAAAAACAGTTGTGTGCATAGCTCGAGCTTCCAATTTACTGGGCCGAAGGTGTTTAACAAGTTTGACCATGCTCTAGGCATAACATTGCATTTTTTTTTACTATTTTGTTTAGTCCAAAATGCCTATCACTTTAGATGAATAGAGTTCTCACATCCACCGTACTCATTGTTGCATCATATGTGCACAATTTTCCCTGTGAACTCCTAGGGGAGCCCTTCACCAAATCTCTTAGGACCTTTTGAAGACAGGATCATTTTCAAATCGGTAGGTCTTTTTTTGGGGGCATATTGTTCATCTTGTATAACAATACTAAGGCTCTGTTTGGATGGGGGGCGGGACGCCGGTGCGGGAGCCGCCGCCGCCTCAATGCGGGAAAACAAACGCCTCTCCCGAGCGCGCGGCGGCGTTTGCTCCCGCCCACCCACTGCGGACGGAGAAAAATCTCCCTTCCCAGCTACAACCCTTCCCCTCTGGTCTCAAACTCCGGCGGCATTTGTTGAGTTTCCATTAGCTGACACCCTACCAAACAGAGCCTAAATCAAGAAAAAGCTCGCAGTCCTAGAGATTACAGACAGCATGCCTATGATAACTAGATTGAACTATCGGAGATACGTCGCCCACTCTATGTATCCATCTTTTGTTTTAGATTTGTTGAGATCCACAATTGTCGAGCTTAATGTAGTCCAATATGTACCACAAAATCCTTCCATAAGAGGTAGGTGCATCAATATTTTAGTGTTTGATGTAGCACCAACAGTTCTGTCATAAAGGGCTATTTTTTGTGAACCTTGGAACATTCCTAAGGGGTATGATTCTTACATCTTGGAATCAAATTGTTCCCCACTGCATAACCACTTGAATCAGCCTCTATCATGAAAATCCCTACATATTTAACAAGATGAACATCTCAGAATGTTTAATATTAATTTGAACTTGGAATTTGCTCTAGTAAGGGCATTAACTGGAGAGCCTAACGGCTAACACGCATGAAGCTTATCGCATTAGTACCTAATATCTATGCAAAAAACTTTGGCCAATCCTTTTAAAAAAATTGGATCATTTTCAATTTCCCCATTACCTACCCTAAATCCCAAATAGATGAGGCGTGACATACCGAATTTGATGAGGTATGATGAGGGTGGTGTAAGACTCGAACGTAGATAGATATAAACATTTTTGTATAAAAAAAATGTAAATATCACTGATGATGTTCGGATTTTGCCGTTTGATATTATATAGTTTGTGAGTGGGTTGGATTGTGGCTGTGCTATGGGTGAACCAGTGGGTTGGCTTGGCTGTTTTAATTTAAGTAACAGGGCTTTTTTAATTTGAAACCGGCTGGACCGGTAGGTGTGACCGGTTGCCTGGGTTTAACGGTGGATATTCTCGTGCTTTATGATATCGTGCTTGTTCGTTCTTCTTCATTTCGACGTAACGAACCGCCGGAGCCGCACCTGCACCGATTGCCCTAGCCGCCTCAAATCTCCTCTGTTTCGTACGATTTCTCCTTCGTTGGGAAGGTAATCTCTTTCTCTTCAATCCTTTTACTTCTTATATGAAGTTTGTGTACGGATTGAGGATGGAAGAAAACCCTAGGGTTTGGGGTTTTGGTTTTGATTCTTTTTTTTAAAAAATTAGAAGTTTCTTTATTATTTTCCAAACCCTAAACCTTGATTTGAAGTAATTTTTGGGAGAGCTGGGGTTATGGTTTTATATTGACCTCCTTGCAAACCCTGTTTGTCGGCTGTGTTGTTGAGGGCTGCCGGTTGTGCTGTTGGACTGCTTTATGTTAACTGTCGGCTGTTTTAGATGGAATTTATATCTTGCTTTGAGTTGCTAGTCGCAGCCCTTGGTGTTGCCATCGTGACAACCCCTGAGGCTGTGCATTGGAGCATTTTGGATCGACTATCGTGGGTATTTGAAACCTTTTGTTGGCTGATGGTGCACCTCCTTTTTGAATCACCCACGCTCGTCCTTCCCCCTAGACAACTCCTAGAGGTCGTAGTTGTGACCGTCGTAGGAGTCCGCCCGTAACTATTTATGGTGCAACCCTAAAGTGAATGATATTTTAATACTGCAGAGGATGGCGTCCGGCGATAGACATGACGTGAACCCTTCGACGGACAAGAGCAAATGGAGAGTTGGGGTGAGTCTTTACTACTTTTTCCTCTTTTGTGAACTTGTTAAGCTAATTACTTTTCAGTGTTTGAGATCACTGAATACCTGAATCGCCGAAAACGCTAACGCGGCTTAGCGAGTGATAGAATTCTGAGGGGAAACAAATACAAATAAATCCTATTTTTAAAAGAAACTGAATGAATCGAAATGATCGAAATTGAATTGAAATTGAGAGAACGCGTCGACGCATCGAAATATTAAGGGTCGGCCTAGTAGGGGGGATGTTTCAGACTCCTACACCTCGTGAGGGGGGTAGAACTCTCACACCTCGTAGGGGGGTCAAACTCCTACAGATTATGATATGAATCCGAGTAGGAGACGTTGAAGCCTGTAGCGCGTAGAAGCGTCCTAAAGTGGATAATGATATGAAGGGTCGACGGACCCGGATAATTGAGATATTCGAATGACTCTAAGTATTTCGAGAAACGAATTATGAATAGAAGGAAATTGATAAAAACAGTACAACTGAAATATGAATTGATATCAGAGATAGAGATGTTGATTTTACCTGTTCCTAGCTTAGTAACATGTTCATATGAATTTCATTGTTGTTGACTTTCTTGTCTGCTTGCAGTTCGAAGTTACAGGTAAGTGTAAGGATTCACTTAGTTTCATAACTAATTGGTTCCTAATTTTTTAGGAATCGAGCACCAGCGTGCCAGACCCCGCTAGACGGGCCCAGACATAGGCAGAGCGAAGACCAGTTGAAGACGTGGCTCGTCCGCGGGTTAACATGAGTTTATTTCTTGTTCTTTTGTGTGATAGTGGTAGTGTAATATATGTAGACACTTTTGTGTCTGACATTAAGACAGGGTATATATGTACTTTGTATATTACTGAATTGTGATGTTAGGTTTACACTGGTACACTCCTTTTATTATACTGATGCGTATTAAGTATGTGAAAAACCCACTCAGAAATAATGATTTAAATTGTGGCGAATTTTTGGGCCGTTACAGGTGGAGTGTGTTGTTGGGTGGTGAGGCTCGTACAATCAACTAACGTTGACAGACTTATAGGAGAGAAGGGGTAAATGAAAGAAATAAATTTTACATCAAAATGGAGGAATATACTAGTAGTAACATCCTAAATTCAGTGAGCAAAGTCCAATGATGGTAGACTGATGAGGCGGAAAATCTCTCCAGGGCAGTGACATGTAAAAGGAGCAGCTCGTAAAAGGCCTCAGGGATGGTAGGACTGTATGAGAATGGGTGCATAAACGACTCCAAAATGCCTATAAGATGGTAGAATTCTATGATAATAGGTGTATAAAGGGCTCATGATATGAATACGGCCTCCCGGTCACACGTCGCGTCTCCATTTGCTTATGTATGTGAAAAACCCACTCAGAAATAATGATTTAAATTGTGGCGAATTTTTGGGCCGTTACAGGTGGAGTGTGTTGTTGGGTGGTGAGGCTCGTACAATCAACTAACGTTGACAGACTTATAGGAGAGAAGGGGTGCATGAAAGAAATAAATTTTACATCAAAATGGAGGAATATACTAGTAGTAACATCCTAAATTCAGTGAGCAAAGTCCAATGATGGTAGACTGATGAGGCGGAAAATCTCTCCAGGGCAGTGACATGTAAAAGGAGCAGCTCGTAAAAGGCCTCAGGGATGGTAGGACTGTATGAGAATGGGTGCATAAACGACTCCAAAATGCCTATAAGATGGTAGAATTCTATGATAATAGGTGTATAAAGGGCTCATGATATGAATACGGCCTCCCGGTCACACGTCGCGTCTCCATTTGCTTATGTAGCCCTAAGGTGAACTATCATAATTTGTGTTCACTCCCCCTATATAAGGGACTGATAAGTGTCTCATATGTTGGCATCTTGAGAACTTGTTAGTATTAGGCTCTCCTAGGTGAGAGAGGCTAATAGAGGAAACCATTCTCAAGAGTTCCAGTTGAGCTTGTCTCGACAATTGTATCTTGTGTTTAATTAATCTATGTTCTTGATAGCATGCAACTATCAATTAGTCCTACATGTCGCTCCTTTAGGTTTTCTGCCGAAACCTTAATTAAATATGGTTCCATGTTCCAGCCCGCACCGCCCGGTTCCCTTGTTTTGTCGATCACGTGTCATCACGATAAATGCCACGGGCTTGACGGCTCGAGCGCCGCTCTCCTTGCCCGACCCACACTTGATGTAGCACGCTCGACGATAGCCACTCCACACTTGACGGTCCCAGTGCCGATCTCCTCACCCGACCCACGCGCGATGTTGCACACTCAACGACATTGTCTACCGATACAACGCGCGACCGATCGACGACACTATTGTTGTCACTGTCGCGCGCTTGATTGTGATCGACATCGTCTATCGCTGCTCGACCTCCAGCGTCTCGGTCTTCCGCCGATCTACAGTGCCTCGTCTTCCGGCAACGTACACTACCTTCGTTGCATTCCACGACCTCCAGCACTTCCTTTTTTCAATCTCCGACAGCTGGCACACCTCCATCTTCATATCCAGCATCGCATTCCGCCGTTTGACACCCCGAGGCTGCTATTCCAGCACCCCCCCCCTCCCCACGTCGTTTCATGTCCTGGACACGTTCAATGACTCCCCACGCAGACAAGGACACCTCTGTGTTCGTCTCCACGAGCACTCATCGCTTGGATCAATTCAAAGCACAGCTTGAGGATCTCACTCTCCTCCTTTGAGAGCTCGCGGCCACAACAACATTTCATATCGAATGTCATGTGTCAGGAGATAAATGGGGGACATTTCAAATATCAAGTTTCAAGATTTATAAATCTCATTCATAAAAAAAGGCAACATGAGAAAATCATTGACAAAAGCTTTGGAAAAAGCCAAAACTAAAATAACTCATTATTCGTTGGGCGACAAATAGGGTCAAAGACAGAAGTAAGCAGGCATACTAGGAAGGAACTGCAAATAAGTCGCATAAGAAAAAGAATTTTGTTGATCACAAAGAAGAGAAGTCATTATCCAGTAATATACATATTTAAACTATATTTAAAGGGAAAAATATTCTTTGGTTAAACATTCGCTTTCCGGTTTTGCCCCTCTTTATTTAAAAAATTACAACGTTTAAATTTTGTTTTTCTTTTATTTTAAAAAATGTGCTGTCATATAGAACTACAATAAAAATGTGTTCTCCCCGCCGCTCGCAAACCCCGTGCACACCGCAAAAATGAGTGACGAGCGTAGTATAGCACTTAAGGATTTGCGGGCGGTGAGAGCGATGTCGCGCCGGGACAATGTTGTGATCAGTATAATGTCGCGCGGAGGTACTGTCGCGGCTAGCCGTAGGGGCGGAGTCCTACGTTTATCACATATATATATATATATATATATTACCATATATATATATTACCATATATAAAGAAATACTGTGATCTGCGAATATCATGAGTTCAAAATTCCACAAACCGTCAGATCATGAGTTCATAATTCAATAACCGTCTGATCGAACTCAATAAAATCACGCCCTCTCTCCACATTTTAATAGATCTCTTAAACCTACTAACTAGGATGTCCTAAACCTACAAATATTCAGGGTGAAATTACAAATTTACCCTCATTCTCCTGAAAAAACTAAACGAAGTGCTGCCGCTATGGAAATCCTATAATGTTTAAAAGCAGCAAGATATAGCCCGACCCACTCTAAGAAAGGACCGCCAACCCAGGTTTGTATATCCACACCATTACAATTTTCTCATACACATGCAGGGAAATTAATATATACCAGAATAACACATCATATTTCACGATGTGGGACTAACTGGGCAAGCACTGTGCATCAAGCAGAACCCGTGGCGTGAGCGGGCGGATGAATTTAAAGCCTAAATTAATATAATATTTATTAATTAATATTAAAATTGATCAAAGCAGGCGGATGAGCCACTGTTCATCCTCCTGCTATTCTTTTGAAAAAATTAAATAAATTTTTATTAAAGTATTTTTTATACGAACTTCACGCGAAGCCCGCCGGGCGCGGGTGAAGCCCCCCGGGCGCGGGCGAAGCCCCCCGCCGCGACTGGGTACTGTCGCGCGGGGCACGAGAGCTGGAGGCTCATGCCTATCACACGTATATATATATATATATATATATATATATATACAAGCAGTCGTGCACGGGGGACCCCGTGCGGGCAACATTTGTCGTGGGAGCGACATTTGTCGTGGGAGCGACATTTGTCGTGGGAGCGACATTTGTCGTGGGCGCGACATTTGTCGTGGGAGCGACATTTGTCGTGGGGGAGACATTTGTCGTGGGGGCGTCATTTGTCATAAGGGTGACATTTGTCGTGATGACGACATTTTTCTTGGGTGCGACATTTGTCGCGGGCGCAACATTTTTCGAGGGCGCGACATTTGTCGTGGGCGCGACATTTTTCGTGGGGGCGACATTTGCCGTGGAAGCGACATTTTTCGTGGGGGCAACATTTGTCAGAGTGGTTGATTTTGTGGTTGGGGCAACATTGATCGTGGACGTTAACAACGACGCATGGGCGACCTCCAATTTGGACAACTTCCTTTTGAAGTTGTGAGAAAATAAATAGAATTAGTAGATTTCAGCAAAATAATTTCACTAACGCAGCACGATGCGGTGTAGTCCTAAGATCGAGCAAGTTAAGTTCTATAAATAGAAAAGATAGACCTGAAAATATATATTGTCAAGCTATGAATAGTTTAAAGCAATAAATATATTTGTTTAAATGTAAATGATTAACAAATCATATAGAACTCCCTATTAAAACACAGAACAGATCACATCAACATAACTCCCTATTGATTAACAACTATAAATCCGAGAAGTTATGATATCTAATTAACATCAATAAACAGTTGTAAACACAAAAACTGATTTAACATCAACAGAAACCTGGAAATAAATCTGAGAAGCTTCCCTTCAAAATGCAGATGAGAGGAGTGTACAACAGATTTAGGCAATCTGGCAGCATACCCAAATATATTTTAGGATGTTTTGAACATTACCAAAATTGGAATAAATATGGGAAAATATAAGTTATTTTGGAAGAGAAATGTTTGAAGATGGGAGAGAAATCTGAGTAACATGTTAAGAAAAACTAAGAATGCAGGCACACGTATTGTAAACGTCTTATAAATGTTAGACTGCTCTCTTGGCATACTCTCCTGCTAAGAAAAACCATTAGAATTAAAATGTACTTGAGAAATTGAAGACTGTTGTCTAAACGACAAATGGTAGTAACTGAAATCAAAAGTGTATTTAAAAATAGAAATTAAAACTAAGAGCAAAATCTCTTTTCAAATCTGAAAATAATTGAAAATAGACATGAATTGTAAACTGGAATCTAATGAGTATTGTTATCAGGAAATGGTGTAGTTAATTTTATGAAGTTTTTCAAAACAAAACTATTTTATTAATGCTAGGTTTTGAAAAATTAAGTACATGTTTATCTTCCAAGTGTGTCCTTGGGATCATAGTTAAAATCTCTTAACCTAAAGTTAAAATGAAATCTGGTAACATGCAGTTAAAACAAATTGAATTTTAACAATCAGATTTAGAAACATGTAATTTAAAATGAAATCAAAATCAAAATCAGTTCATATTGCATTATGAGTTATGAAAGAAATCTGAAGCAGTCAAAATCTAATTATTTGGCCCCCGTTGTTATGAAAGAATGCAGGGCACACATATTGGCCTCCTCACAGAAATGTGCAATCATGTCGCTGACAGTTTTTTGTTCTCCCGATATGTGCAGTGGAGGCATTTATGCTTCACACACGTGTAATGAAGGGCACAGTGCACATCACAAAATGAAATATCACAATTTTCTTAATCTTCCTAGTAAATTAAAAGAGAGTGCAACAAATTGCATCAAAATGAGACATCACAATTTCTTTGATCTTCTTAGTTTTAAAAAAGAGAGTGCGAGGTTTGGAACTGCATGGTCTGTAAGTCATGTGTGAAGAACGAAAATATAAATTACTAACATGAAAACTTATTTGAAATAGAGAGCAAGATCATAAGAAGTGAGGTTTATTGCGGTAAGAGGAGAGCGAAGAAGGAAAAAAACCTAGAATATGTTAAACTAATCTCCAGTGCATTTGCATTAGCAATTGTGTCAGTATATAACTTATCTCCAGAGCATTTGCAATAAACTAACTTCCATAATAGTTACAATGAATGGCCTAATAAAATAAAGAGGACAGATGATGTAATAAAATTACATAAAAAAAAGAACTGAATCACAGATTGTCATAGATAGCATTTCTGAACATCAACAATGAAAATATTTCCATTTCAAATAAGGTTTCAGGTTTTAGTACCAAAATCTTGAGAAGTAGCAAATGAAGAAGAAAAAGAGCAGCCCCCTTACTCTTTATGAGAAATGCCCTATTGGCAATCTTTGACTGCAGATCCTACTATCGAGACTGGCCATAACTATCCATTATAACCCTCCTCGAAGAGCAAAACTTCTCGATGCCAACCTGAAACCAACCAAACCTTCTCTCCTCGACTCCAACAGCAGAACGTACTGCGAAGACCGCCATAAACTTCTCTCAAGCCTCCCATAACATCGCTTAACTGTCTCCCATGCGCAAAATTTGTCCTGCATTTCTGACCTAGAGAAATGACGGTGAGAGGGGAAGAGGGCAAGGGTGAGAGAGCGTAACTGACTTAATCAGGATAGTTTAGGAGAGGGCAAGATGAACTTGTAGCCGTCCTCCTACAGAAGAGAATCCAGAGAAGAGTTGGCGCAAGGTAGAGAAGCTGGAAGATAGATATGATCGACAGGGGAAGCGACGTTGTGCATAGAGAGCGGTTAAAGGGTAAGCGAAGCAGTGAGACCTCAGCGTCGGCTGTTTCAAAGACCTATCAGTTGAACAAAGATGTTTCGTTGCGGCAGAGATGCGAGCGGGAGGAGGAATTAGGGCAGCTGCTGGTAATATGCAATCGTGGAGCAGCAGGGAGGATGATATTGGTACCGTGAAGTCGCGGGAGGAGGAGAAACGGTGACGTGAAGTCGCGGGAGGAGGAGGAATCGCGATGCCCTAGCTGCGCAGAAGAAGAAGAAGAGGGGTATCGGGAAGAAGAAATCACGAATCGCGATTTTGAGGTGCCTGAACAGTGCCGGGTGGGAGGTCATCTGTATTAATTAAGCGTTAATTCGTCTAAAAGACCAAAATACCCCCAATTTAACTCATAAAAATAGTTTTTATAAGGGCATTTTTGTATTAAAAAGTTACACCAAACCTCTATTAAGTCCTCCCTTATAGTATAAAGATATATATATATATATATATATATATATATATATAAAGGAGCAATGATCTACTAACAGTGGCGGAGCCAGGAATATTGGAGCGTGGGGGCACAAGACACTTAGAATATGAAAAAAATAACAAATAAAAATTCTCAAATGAAAAATACATTAAAATAACATTAATGCATCTCTTCTTAAAAAAAAGTTCATTATAGAATAAAAACTAACATTAATACATGAAAAATACATTAAAATACATTAAACATTCTCTTCTCTTTTTTTTGACGGAAGGATACATCTTCTAAATTTCATTTTTTGAAATTTTTGCAAAATATCTTCATCATCAATTGTATCAAATACTTCCTTCTCAATATAAGTAATCAAGCAATCATTCAACCATTCATTTCCTAATCTGTTGCGAAGATCATCTTTAATCAAGATAATTGCAGAAAATGATCTTTCAACTGTAGTTGTTGCAACTGGTAATGTTAAACACAATGTCAATAGTAAATAAACTTCAGGATAACTCATATCCTTCTTATGTTTAACCATTTTTTGAGCAAGTTCACCAAGTCCATTTAAATCACAAAAATCTTCATGAGTTGCCACATCATAAAACCAATTTATTAGTGGACTGTCAAGCATTAAAAGAGTTTTTTCATTAAACTCTACCGGATAAAAATGAGCTAACTCAATTAATTTATCCTTATTGAAAGCAGCAAATGAATCTCGAGGATTGAAGCAAGTCATGCTTGAAATCAACTAAATATTATCATTATCAAAACGATCATTCAACTCTTGATATTGAGAGTCAATCACTGTGAAAAGCAACTCAACCTTGTAAAAATGTAGATTAGACCTCTTTTGAACCCCTCGTTTGCTTCTTGCAGGATGTAAGTAATTATCTTCCATCTTTGGAATCTTAATTTCATATTTTCACAAAACATAGACGTTTCAGTGACCAATTGTACAAAAGCACAATCAGTTCTTAGGTCTTGAAGTCTCTTCTTTGTAATACTAACAAAACGCATGACATTTAATAGGTCTTGATCTTTTCTTTGCAAAGCTTGGGATAACTCAAATGTAATCCTCAGTATTGTCTTCATCATATGCAATGTAAAAGCAAACTCAAAGCAATCTATCTCCTTCAAAACATTATAGGCCCCAGTGCTAGTTTCTCCAAATGAAGTGTCTTCATTTAAAACATTAAGCAAAGCTTCGATAGAAGGAAATAATGAAATGATACTGAGAATTGTACTATAATGTGAATTCCAACGGGTGTCTCTATGCCGCTTTAAATTCTGTTCTTGATTTAACCCGCGTCCTGTCTCAATTAAACCCAAAGCGATGCCTTCATTAATTTTTATAGCTTGTGTTTCTCGAAGAATCGATTGCCTTTTACATGAAGAACTAACAACATTAGTTAAGATGTGTAAAAAATCAAAAAAAGTATTCATCTTTTTGTGTCCTTTTGCAACCTTAATCAGTACTAGTTGAAGCTGATGAGCAAAACAGTGTACATAATAAGCAGATTTATTTTCTGTCAATATCAAACACTTAAGTCCATTAAACCGTCCACTCATATTGCTAGCACCATCATAACCCTGACCACGAATTTTTGATAAACTCAAACCATTTGTATCCAGTAGTGAATCGATTGCATGTTTAAGTGATAGAGCAGTAGTATTTGAAACATAAATCATAGCCAAGAATCTTTCAATTACAAAACCATTCTTATTTACATATCGCAGGACAACACTCATTTGCTCTTTAGTTGAAATATCCCGAGCCTCGTCAACCAACAAAGAGAAGAATGAATCTCCAATATCTTTGATAATTGCCTTTGTTGTTAAACCTGTCATTACACTGCAAATTTGCTTTTGAATTTCAGAAGAAGTCATTTTTGCATTTTCAGGAGCATTGAGGAAAACTACTATTTTAATTTCATCATTGGAAAGTGAATGAAATTTTAATAATTCCAGGAAATTTCCTTTGTTTAAAGATTCTTCCCTTTCATCATGACCACGAAATGCTAACCCTTGTCTTAGAAGAAATCTGATACAAGATACACTGGCACTTAATCTTATACTGTAGTCAATTCCATTTTGCACATTTCTCTTGTCAAAAGCTATATCTATATGCTTTTTTCGGTTCATTAAATCTTCGCATGCTACCTTATATTTGTTATGCACGCTCAAATTATCCCCAATATGCATAATCAAACGTTTTTTCTTCTTCCAATTTGAAAAACCGCATTCAACAAATGCTTCATGACAACCACATGTATCTCCAAACTCAAAAGCAAAAAAGATAACAAAATAGACAGAAAACTGCATTTTTTGCTTCACTGTATTCTAACCATTGAGCATAAACCTTCTCTGTATATCATTTTGCACAAAATCTACGAACTTTGTCTTGAGTTGTAGTCTTAGTAGCAGGATACTCTTTTAGAATTGGTTGGTTTGGACCTTTAATCAAATACGATCTTCGAATATTTTCTCTCTCAATCGGATCTTCAGAGATATTGTAAATAGGAGGCCTTAAGCCTGGATTAGATATTACTGCATCTTCTCTATGAGTGATTGAAGTAGAAGTTGGAGTTGGTGTTGTTGGTGTTGGAGGTTGTGTTGGAGTTGGAGTTGAAGTACACCAAATTTCTCTTTGTCGTTTTGTTCGTGTAATAAACTTATCCATTCCGAAATCTGATTGGAGCAAAAGAGAAGTCTCTATTAGCCTCGTGGTACCACTTGATTAAAAGTAACTAATTTATTTGCATAGACGGTACACGGGGCAACACCCCTACGGCCAAGCGTGACCGTACCAGGCCCGCGAGGGAAATTACTAACCTATATTGTAGAATAAATTTCCACAAACCAATGCACAAACAAAAATGAAACTTGTTATAATGAAACTTGCTAAACAAAAATGAAACTCTTAATAAGGGCCGAATAAAGTGGAGTGTTTCTTGTATTCTTCTATTGGGTTGCAGATAAAACAAAGATGATATACATAGAGTGTCTGATGCATAATTTGTTATAATTTGTTGCAATTTCGAATCCAACTTATGCAATTCAAAATTTGAGTATGTTATAAAGATTCAAATAATCTTTCAGGTGAAAAAAATACTCAGCTACACGGGGAGATTTTTAAATCAGGTCGGGAAGAATCATAATTTCAAAAAGTTGAATTTCAGTTTTACATAAAACCCAGCAAAAGGAGTTCAAACTACTTTTAGCTTCATTTCCTTCACTCCTTTCCCAGATCATCGGCAGATCTAACACAGAAGAATTTGGAGATGAAAGTGATTATAATCGGATCGAGCTAGATCTATAATACGCTTGCCTTGTGACTAAATCCATGCGTGGGAAGCAGAGAAAATAGATCAAAATCCCTAATCCAGGAAATGAAATAACTGCAGATAAAATCCCTAATCCAGGAAATGATATCTGAATCGAAGAAAAATTAGAACTGAAATAACTGCAGATAAAATCCCTAATCCAGGAAATGATATCTGAATCGAAGAAAAATTAGGAACCCGGTACTCGCAAGATCAAAAAAAAGGGTAATCAGAAACACTCACATGAATTTCTGCAGAACACCGATGTCGTTGGATCACTGTGATTCTGCGAATCGATGGACCGTGGACGAATTGCGGACGCCTTGCAAACGGCGGCGGAGAGTCCGAGAGTAGAGAGAGTGAGAGAGAGAAGCGGGAGGGAGAGAGAGAGAGTGTGTGCATATAGAAACCCTAGAACAGAGGGATGGGCAAGCCCCGGCGTTTCCAAGCCACTTGTAATTATTTTTTTAGGCCCGAAAATCACGTGGGGGCACGGGCCCCCACAGGCCCCTGTATACCTCCGCCCCTGTCTACTAATGAAGAACACTCGAGGATTACCAATGAAGAACAACATATGATGATTACGAATGAAAAACAACGTTCAATGATTATAACTGAAGAACAACACTTTACGATTACGGATGAAGAACATTGGTCAAAAATTATGAATGTAAAACACTACTTAATATATATTTACTATATTAAAAGGGAATTCAAAATTGCCAATTATGTCCTTTTACAATTTAATGACTGACATATATTATAATTTATTTCAAAAAAAAAATAAAGTACAATGTCCATTCAAGTAATTACATTATCCCAAAATTAAAAGTACCGGTGAAGATCCATAAAAATCCAAAAAAAAAATTAGTTGAGCTCTTACACCTATTATAGTAGGTTGTCATAAGGCATATTTGCGGTCTACTTGAGGAAGGTTGTCATCAGGCATATCAATGACATTTTTGAAGAACTACCATTAAACCAATAACCTTTATTAAAGTTGATTAATTAATATTGTACTTATTTTATGCTGCATTAAATTATTGTTAGGGGCGGAGCCTCAAACCTATTGCATTCGAGGTACTATCGCGATTGGTCATAGGGTCGAAGCCCCGTGTCTGTCACTCGCGTGTGTGTATATATATAAGGGAACAATGACCAATTAATGAAGAACATGTGACAATTATTGTTGAAAGAAATATGTGTAATGGCCCATGATAAGGCTCATTTAGAGTCCTTTTCCTCTTCTTCCTTAAGATTTAGTCCATCTTAGATTGGGATTTCCTTTTTTCACTCTTCCTATATAAGTGTACAAATTCATGTATGTGGATACACAAATTTGGAGATATTAATAAAATTAAACTTTATTTCTCTCTATTTTATGTGTCTTTCTTCATGGTATCAGAACATCAAACATAATTTTATTTAGCTATAAGCCCGCCCGCCATCGTCTGGGCGGTTAAATTATTTTCTAACCACAAGTTCTGCCTCCTCTGCCCGTCTGAACTTCTTTTGCCTTTTTCTTTGTTCCTCCCTTTGCCTTTATAGCTATTCTTCTCTCTGACAATCTGGGCTCCACCTGCCAGTCGACTTGCGTGATCTCCTAGTTTTGTCGTGTGCTTCCTTGCATCGACTGCTCGCCAAACGTGTGTGTTCTTGCAATGTCCTCCGCTCTCACTGCTCACAAATAGCTTTCTCGCGTGTATAAGGTAGATTCGGCGAGTATCGCGTGTCCGTTTGTCGAGTATCGACTATTGATGCAGCACTTGCATTGTTCGCTGCTTCAATCGTGCCTTCTCACAGCGCCTGCTCTGTTTGTCGCTTCAATTGTGCCATCTCAGAGCGCCTACTCTGTCCGCCGCTTCAATCACGCCTTCTCGTAGCGCCTGCTCACCAATTCTCGTGTGTTCTCCTTGCAGCAACTCCTTGCCGCAAGATCCCAGCACTCCTTGCTGCAACAATCCTTGTCGCAAGACCCCAGTGCTCCTAGTCACAGTTTCCAGTGCTCTCTTGTTGCAGCATCGTAAATGCGGGAAGTTCTCTTTATAACCGCAGAGATCGGCATGCCGCATCATTTTTTTGGCTAACCACGGTTAGGTGTCTGTAGAAGATTGACGGTTGTTCTCCTTTGTTGCAATGGCCTTGAATGATGCTCCATCCCTCCCCGCTCGTGCAGCAGCCCCTCTTCCTGAAGTTCATGATGAGCTTCAAATCACCACCATCTCTCTTAGTGGGAAAAAATTGTTGAGTGGGTGCACTCTGTCCGCCATGTTCTTCAGACAAAGAGGCTTTTGAATCATCTCACAAAGGCCACCCCTCTGCACCCACTAAGGACTGAATTTGTGATGATGGTCGTGTCCAATCATGGATCCTCAACTCAATGGATAGTAAAACTTATCGAATGGATATGTATCATGAAACAACAAGACAATGTGGGATGAACTACATTCCCTCTATTCCAGCAAGGACAGCCTTCAACACATGTTTGACATTGTTAGAGATATTAATATTTTAGTATTATTATGTTTAGTCCCACACCGCCTATCGGTGTTGTGAGTCATGTTGTAGTTCCTATATAAAGCCCCTTTGTGCAAGAATAAGATTGCACTTTCCATTTCCATTCTCCTTTCTACATGGTATCAGAGCCTAATATTCTGAGACCTAAAAAATTTTTTCCCAGCTAACTGTTTCCCGAGCTCCCGTCCCGACCTAAATCCCGCCCGCACCCGCCCCGTGATTTCTTCTCACGCTCCCTGCTAGGGCTCACGCCCGCCGCTCCTGTCGACGGAGTCGACCGCTAAATCCGTCGACAGGAGCGGCCCCGATTCCACGACTCCTGTCGTTTCTGCCGCTCGCCGACGCCGCTGCTCGGCTTCCTGTGCGCCATCGACGACGCCGATGCTGCTCCTTGACGACGATCCCGACGGCTTCGTCGGCTCTCCTCTGCATCGTCGCCGCCCTGGGCTGCTTCCTTTGCAACAACGATGGTCTCCCCTGTCGCTGCTTCTCTCGAGGATGCCGACGGCTCTGCTTCCGTCCATTGTCGACGGTTCTGCTTCTCCCGTCGGCTCTCTGCTTCTTCTGCGACATCGACGACCCGTCAGCCTCTGCTTCTCCTCCGGCTCTGCCGCTGCTCTTCTTCACCGGCGGCTCCTTCTTCTTCTCCGACTACTTCTCCGGCTACTTCTTCTCCAGCTGCTTCTTCTCCGGCTACTTCTTCTTCTCCAGATGCTCTGCCTGCCAGTGCTCATCTTCTCCGGCCTGCTGCTGCCGCAGCTGCTTCTTCTCCGGCTGCTCTGCGAGCCGTGCTTCTCCTCCGCTGCTGCCGTGCTGCTCCTTCGTACCGACGGATGCTTCCTTCTTCTTCAGATCCAGCCCGGCCCCTAGGGTTTAAAATTTAATTTTTTTTTAAGTTGTTGTTTGTGTTTTTTTGTGTTGCGTCTTTATGATTTCCGCCTTCTTGCACGTGATCTACGTGAGGGGGAGTGTACGTCACGGCCCCTAGGCGTAGTCTATACCTTCATGCACGTATTCCACGTGAGGGGGAGTGTTTGTGATATCGGCGACTCAGATGCTTCTTTCCCGACTCCTGCCTGAGTCACACCCGGCCCCTAGGTATAACCTATGTCTTCTTGCACATGATCCACGTGAGGGGGAGTGTTTGTGATCATGGCGACTCGGATACTTCTTTCCCGACTCCTGCCTTAGTCACACATGGCCCCTAGGTTGATTTCATATGTTGTTTGTGTCTCCTCGTCGTTTTCTCTGGATTTGGTAGGGTTGGTTTGGTCTTGCGTGGTTGATCTTGTTTCCGCTCCGAGTGTATCCAGCGTTGTCATGGTCGGTTTGCGGACCAACGTCGTGTGGCTCTTGCCCGGTTGAAGTATCCCCGGTGACACGCGGTTGGGCCTCGGTGGCTGTTGCTTTGTCACACGCTGTCTTCCTTCTTTTACCCTCTATTTTATGTTGTGTCCAAGCTGTTGGCTTCCCCTTCAGCTTGAGGGGGAGTGTTAGAGATATTAATATTTTAGTATTATTATGTTTAGTCCCACACCGCCTATCGGTGTTGTGAGTCATGTTGTAGTTCCTATATAAAGCCCCTTTGTGGAAGAATAAGATTGCACTTTCCATTTCCATTCTCCTTTCTACAGACATCATTACAGACCTTCAAACTCTCGACTCGGGGATGGCGACTTAACCTTCTTTATTGTGCGGTCTAAAACTTTAGTTGAGACCTGGATTCAGCATCCGCCTCCAATTGCATATATTGCAACACAACGTGCTCAAAAAGAGGTCGTTGATATTGTCATGATGATGGCACGTGTTCCTCATCATCTCAACAACATTCGGGCTCAGATCCTCCCCTCCACCATTCCCCCTCTCTTTGATGTTTACTCCATGTTGTTGAAGGTGACACCACCCCCAGACGCTCCTGGACCTCAATCTCCGGCTCTCCTCCAACACTCATATATATCTCACGCCACTTCTCCAACTCGCAAAGTACCCTCTGGCTATCAGGCTAGAGATCGTAGTGGTCGGCCTCGTCTAGAATGTTCTCACTGTGACAGGGATGGACATCTTGAGGCAACCAGCAATCGTAACTTATAAACATGGTATGCCTCCTCCACCTTATGCCTTGGTTGTTGCGGATACGTCTTCTACCACTCGCGCCAACATTGATGTCATGCGCATCCAGCTCCAGCATCTCCAGGGATTACTTAATCGTCCATCCGGCTCTGTTTGCCTCTATCTTCAATGAACGTATCTCTTGTCTCTCTCATAGTACACATTAGATTGTTGACTCTGATGCCACCCACCATCACTCCGCAGAAATCACCTCAGTACTTGGACTCTTCGCATCTCAAGTTTATCACAGTGGTCAATGGTGACACCGCCCCCGTCTCCGGCTCAGCTAATATGCCTCTCAGTTCCTCTATTTCTCTTGTTATTTATGTCACAGACTCTCTTTTCAATCTTCTTTTAGTTAGTCGTCTTACTAAAGACATTGATTGTTCTGTAACCTTCACGTCTTCTCCTTTTGTTGTGCAGGATCGACGGACACAGAATATCATTGGTAAAGGATGACTGTCAAATGAGTTCTACGGTTCTACCATCCGGACATTTCTCCTACAGTTCTCTCTTTTATCACCTCTATTAATTGACATCGGCATCTTGTACATGCTCCTCTTCAAATTCTAAAGAAGGTTCTTCCTGACCTACACCTTCCTGATTTTATCTGCGAGTCATGTATCTTCGGCAAACAGTCTCGTTCTTCTTTTCCTCATTATACTCGAGCGATGCTATTTTTTGATTTTGTGTATTCTGATGTTAGGGGTCCGTATAAAATTGCTAGTGTTTCTTATTATCGTTGTTTTCTTAATTTTCTTAATGATTATTCTCACATGATGTGGTTATACTTTTTGCATGGTCGGTCGGATCAAACTCGTGTGTTTCGTATCTTTATTAATGAGACAACTACATAATTTTCCAGGACAACTAAAACTATTCGAACATATAATGCGCGAGAATATACCAGTCATACATTTGACAAAGGCGACTCAGATGACCTTTCCCGACCTTTCGCCTTCGTTCCACACGGCCTCTAGGCTTATGTCGTATGTTGTTTTTGTCTCCTCATATTTCTTTCAATTGGTTGTGTGTTGGGACACGACTGATGTTGATGTTCTAATCTTGGCGAATTGTGTCGCGTGGGACCGTGTCATGTGGGATTGTGTCGTGTGGGACCGCCCTTTGTGTGGATTATCCCCGGTTGTCGGTTTGATGATAAACTCCACATCGTTTGTTTCCTTCCACATGTTGTGTGCAGGTGATGCTGATTGATCTTTCTATCCAGTAGGTCGTATCGTATAGGAGTATCCCTGGTTACCGTCTGTTGATTTCTTTCAAGCGAGTGCACGTCGTGTGTGGGACCTGCGTCGTGTGTGGGCCTACATCATGTGTGGCAATGTCGCAGACTTGATTCCACGTCTTGGATTTTTCCCCCGTAGCTTGTTTGTTGTTTGTCCCATATCGCCTACCTCCATTGCCGTTATTATGATGCCCAAGTTGAAAGTTCCCCCTTCAGCTTGAGGGGGAGTGTTGGAGTTATTATTTTTTAAGGTGTCTTAGTTTATGGTTGTTTAGTCTCATATCATGAGTCTGTCTTTAAGTGTCTTTGTAATCACATATATATTGTCTCTATGTGGAAGAATAAAATACACGGAGTATTATTTATTTCTCTCTTTCAACAATTATAAATCTTCTAGGGTTTAGATGACAACACTACAACATTTCAAGTGTTAACAAAAGAGTGGACAGAGTAATTGAGGGAAAAACAAAGGGACTGAAACCATCTCCCAACAAATATATATCTATAATTTTTGGTATTATAATATGAATAAAATCCATGGCTACTAAAAAGATAAATGGTATTACTAATATTTGAAAACATTTACTGTAAGGGGGCGTACAGGAAACAGTGATTTGCCTTCGATTTGGAGGAAACGCCTCGTAAACCACTGGCCTACTGTGATTAGAGGGAAGGGAAAATTGATAACATCAGGAAATTGAGCCAATTGCGCCTAAGATGAGGGAATTGGTCGGTTACAAGGGAAATCCAAAAGAACCGACTGAAATTGAACCCTGCAAGTATTAGTTGATCTCTAACTGGAAAGGTTAGTCAAGTGTCTAGGGCACCGAAGGAAAAGCCTCTGTGGATTGTAGATATCCAGAACTAAGAAGTAAGACATGAAAAAGAGATTTGCTTCTACTGTTGAGGATTGGGAACGGAAAAAGGACATTGAAAACTTGCTGAAAAGAAAGGGGGGAGTCGAGCGGCCTTCTACACAGGAGTCGGAGAACTCCACTTCCAAAGAAAATTAATCCTCGATGTTCTCTGGTGGAACGGTGATCGATTTCCTTCTGGGGGGCTTGTTGCGCTCTCATCGACGGAGAAGGACTCGATGTAGGAAGAGGGGTAAGCTGCAGACTGCGAGAGCAGAATGGGGCGGCGATTTTTGTCAAGCCCTACTGGGAGGAAAAATGAGAGATAAAGGAGTGTTGATGCCTTAAAACAACACCATGTGAGTGCGAAGAGGCCGTGAGTCACGGTTAGAGATGAACCGATCCTTTTCCCCTTAATTACGAAGATGCCCGTCCGCTCCATGACATTACTATTTCGAACATAAACAGGCATGTGGACCTCTAAATCACGTTGAATACATTCCAATAATTTTGATTATTTTTTTATTAACGCACAACAATTAACCATAACAAAACCGTACCTCAACTAGATGCTGGCACAATCAATTTCGCTCGTGATCGGACCCTAAAATTAATTTTTTTTTGTTTTCGCATTAAAATACAGATGTTACAACCTGAACATCTTCTTTAGGTGTTGCAGATGCTACTTCCATTACTAGTTAAAGACTAAGACATCATCCAGAAAGATGATAACAAAGTCACCTAGATCACCCACTAGATGATAACAAAGTCATATAGGCAAATAAGGTCACCTAATAACTAAACTAATAATCAACTATAAGGAGCTGGCATTCATATATGGGGTCCTTTATTTCTAAGTTTTGACATTCATGTCGAACCATCTTTTGATGCTTCCACTTCACAGGTCTTTTCCAGTTGTAAAGAACAAATTAGGTGACGCCAACAAAATAGATAATTGTACAAGAATTGAGTAAACCCTGTATATACTTCTTGAATATCAAATTACAAGTGTGAGTACAAATATATAGGGAGAGAGAGAAATCTCTATTACAAGATGTGGGACTAAACATCCTACTGAAGAGGCTAAATGAGCCTTTCCTAATGGACCTTTACATATATCATTCAACACTCCCCCGCAAGCTGGAGCATACAAATCGTAGGCACCGAGTTTGGACAAGAACCGATAGCACAGAGGTCGTGGTAAGGCCTTGGTGAGGATGTCAGTAACTTGCTCGGTAGCTGGAACATGCATTAACTCTATCTTCTTTAATTTAACATTTTATCAAATGAAATGACAATCAACCTCAATGTGCTTCGTCCGTTCATGGAAAACAGGATACTTGGCAATATGTATGGCAGCCTGACTGTCGCAAAATAGGGTGGCCAGTGCGGAAAGCTCGACTCCTAAATCATCCAGGAGACCCTCAAGTCATGTGAGCTCAGATACAACAGCTGTCATTGAACGATACTCGGCCTCAGCAGATGAACGGGAAACTACAGACTGTTTCTTGCTACGCCATGTAATGAGATGTCCTCCAAAATAAGTGCAGTATTCACTTGTGAAACGTCGATCATCCAATGAACCAGCATAATCAGTGTCACAGTCAGTGTTGTAGATATCGGCCGACATGTCGGACATGTCGGCCGACATAAAGGTTTTGGGTGTATTAGAAAAGCCCATGTAAAAGGCCCATTTAATGGCCTATTTTTCTTCCTCCTTCTTTAGTCCCACATCATGTATATGATTTATTCTTCTCTCTTCTCTCCTATATATTTGTATTCTCTCCTTGTATTTACATACTGAAATAATATATACAAGCTTTGGGCTCTTTCAACATGGTATCAGAGCAAGGTTGCGTCTAGCCGCGGACTGCCCCTTCTCTGTCCGCCCGGTCTCCTGCGGACTGCCCCTTCTCTGTCCGCCCGGTCTCCTGCGGACTGACCCTTCTCTGTCCGCCCGGTCTCCTGCGGACTGCCCCTCTGCTTCTGTCCGCCCGGTCTCGTGCGGACTGCCTTCTGCATCCGCTCCGGTCTCGTGCGGACTGCCCTTCTGATTCCGCTCCTCTTCTCTCCCTCCGTGGTTCCACCCTCCCCAGGCTTCTTATAGCCATCTTCTGCTCTGACTCGTGGGGCCCACCTCTCTCCATCCGCTCCGGACGATCATTCCTGTCCGCTGCGGGCTCGGCTTGTATCCGCTCGAGCCTCCTTGCTCGCGGACTGCTCCCTCTTGTCCGCTGCGGGCTCCGCTTGTATCCGCTCGAGCCTCTTTGCTCGCGGACTGCTCCCTTTAGCTTCTCTCTCGCTCGCTGCGGGCTCTGCTTGTATCCGCTCGAGCCTCCTTGCTCGCGGACTGCCCCCCCCCCTCTAGCTCGCTCCTTTTTTTGTCCGCTCGAGCCTCTGCTCGCGGACTCTCTCTCTCCGCCTTCCCTTGCGGACTGCTCCTGTCCGCTGCGAGCTCTGCTTGTATCCGCTGTGCTCCTCTTCCAGCGACCTGCCCACACTTCGCCGCGACCTCTTGCGGACTGCTCCTGTCCGCTGCTGCGACCTGCCCCAGTTCGCTGCGGCCTCTGTCGCGGACTGCTCCTGTTCGCCGCGGCCTCTCTCAACTCGCCGCGACCTCCAGACCGCCGCGGCCTCCAGCTTGTCGCGACCTCCAGACCGCCGCGACCTCCAGACCGCTGCGGGTTGTTCTCTCCGCGCCCTGCTGCTCTTCAGTCGCCATGTCCTCCAGCGACTCCACTACCGCTCAACCCCCTGCCAACCACGTGGCTCCTCTCGAACTCCGGGATGAGCTTCGGATTACTACTATTTCTCTCTCTGGCAAGGCTAATTTCATTCCCTGGGTCCACTCTGTCCGCCGGGTCTTACAGGCCAAGGGCCTTGCCCGTCACCTTACCCAGGGCCCACCAACTCCGTCTACTGATGATTGGCTCCGCAATGACGGCCGTGTCCAGACCTGGATCCTGAACTCAGTCGAGGGTGAGCCGTACCAGATGATCATGTATCATGAGACTGCTAAAGCCATGTGGGATGAACTTCATTCGCTGTACTCCGGAAAGGACAGCCTTCAACACCTTTTCGACATCCTCACTGATCTTCAAGCCTTGGATGTTGGCAAAGCTCTGGACATGACCTCCTTCGTGGCCCGTGCTAAAACTCTCACGGAAGCCTGGATTCAGCACCAGCCCGCGACTACTGACCTCGCTGCCCAACGCGCCCAGAAGGAGGTTGTTTGTATTGCTATGATTATGGCTCGCGTCCCGCCACACCTACATAGTATTCGGGCCCAGGTTCTGGCTTCACCCACTACCCCTTCTTTCTCTGATGTCTGCTCGATGTTACTTCGCGTACCACCTCCTCCGGAGGCTCCTGCACCACCCTCGCCGGCCCTTCTTCAGCAGGCCCTTCCTCCTTTACTCCCACAACCCTCCTTTCCTCGGGGTGGCCGTACGGGCTCCCGTGGGCGGGGCCGTGGTGGCCGCGGACGGCCCAAGTGCACCTACTGCGGCCGGGATGGCCATACTGAAGTCGTTTGTCACAAGAAACATGGCTACCCCCCTCGCCCGCCTACTGCTGCTGTTACCGATAGCTCTCCTCCGACTGGTACGGATCTTGAGGCTCTTCGCCTACAGCTGCAACAACTCCAGGGGCTCCTCAACCCCCCTTCTGCTTCCCATGCCTCCACCTCCCATGCAGGTATTGTCTCCACCTCCGCTGCAGGTACTGCCTGTCTCTCTTCCAGCTCTCGCTGGATCCTGGACTCGGGAGCCACCCACCACATCACTTCCATGCGGCCGCCCCAGTTCTCTACTGCTGCTCACCCCCCGTCTATTACTGTGGCCAATGGTGCGCTTGTCCCGGTCTCCGGCTGCGCGGACCTCCTCCTTCCTCCCTCTCTCTCTCTTCGCTCCGTTCTTTATGTGCCGGCCTCGCCTTTTAATTTACTATCTGTTGGTCGCCTTACTACTGATATGAATTGCTTTATCACCTTCACCTCTTCTGGTTTTTTGATACAGGATCGGCATACGCGGATTACCATTGGTAGGGGTCGGCTGCAGAACGGGCTTTACCTCCTCGATGTCTCTCCCACATCCCTTTCCTCCGTTTCCTCGTCTGCTTGGCATTGTCGGCTTGGGCATGCCCCTCTACCTATCCTCCAGAAGGCGCTTCCAGACATTTCTCTTCCTGCTTTTCAATGTGATTCTTGTATTATTGGCAAACAGCCTCGCTCTTCTTTTCCAGCTCAT
Source organism: Platanthera guangdongensis (assembly GCA_039583875.1). Taxonomy (NCBI): domain Eukaryota; kingdom Viridiplantae; phylum Streptophyta; class Magnoliopsida; order Asparagales; family Orchidaceae; genus Platanthera; species Platanthera guangdongensis. The sequence continues at coordinate 294,608,887 of CM077153.1, forward strand.
TGTACTAGGAGCTCAGCTCCCTTTGATTTAATACATTCTGATATTTGGGGCCCCTATAAAGTTCCTAGCATTTCTGATTATCGTTATTTTATAACATTTATTGATGATTACTCTCGTACTACTTGGTTGTATCTCCTGCATGATCGCTCTGAGCTTCCGCGTGTCTTTCAGGCGTTTGTGTTAGAGACTCGTACGCAATTCTCTACCACCATTAAAACTTTCCGCTCTGATAATGCTCGGGAATACACTAGCCACGAGTTTGCCACTCTCTGCGCAAACTTCGGTATTGTTCACCAGACCTCTTGTCCCTACACCCCTCAACAAAACGGGGTCGCTGAACGCAAGAATCGCCACTTGCTCGATGTGGCTCGCTCTCTCATGCTTCACATGCACGTTCCCAAAGTCTTCTGGAACTTTGCGGTCTCCACAGCATGTTTTCTTATCAACCGTCTCCCCTCTCCCGTTCTCCACAACGCTACACCCTTCAGCCTTCTTTTTCCCTCCACACCCGCCTTCCCCCTCACCCCCCGGGTTTTTGGCTGTACCTGCTTTGTCCATAAACTGGGCCCCACTCTTGACAAACTGGATCCCCGTGCGGCCAAACATATTTTTGTCGGCTACTCACGTACCCAAAAGGGCTATGTTTGCTACTCTCCGCTCACCCGGAAGGTCTCTGTTTCGGCTGATGTTACTTTCCGGGAGGATCAACCCTTCTTCCCTCCTTCGTTGCCACCACTTCTCCCCCCACCTACTACCACACCCTCCCTTCCCCGGCCGGTGATCCACGTCCACTCACCTCACACCATCCCTCCGCCTCCTCCCACCATTGACCCTCCTCGACCCCCAGTTATTCGGGTCTATGCTCGTCGCCCTCTTCCTCCCGTTGCTCCTCTGCAGTCGGCTTCGACCTCGGCTTCTCCGTGTTCTGCTGCTCCGGTGTCGGCCTCTACCGCTCATCCAATGGCGGACTATGTTTCTCTCCATCGCCTCTCTCCACCTCTACAGGCCTTGGCTACTTCGCTCTCCTCGGTCTCTCTTCCTACTTCTGTCCAGGACGCTCTTCAACATCCTGGGTGGCGTGCAGCTATGGAAGAAGAGATGGCTGCTCTTTGGGCCAACCAGACTTGGACCCTGGTGCCCCTTCCTCCCGGCCAGAAACCCGTTGGGTGCAAATGAGTTTTCGTCATTAAACATGCTCCTGATGGGACCATTGATCGCCTCAAAGCTCGGTTGGTTGCTCGTGGTTTCACCCAGCAACCGGGGCTGGACTATGACGAGACCTTCTCTCCGGTCGCTAAGCTCAACACGGTCCGCATTCTCCTCTCTGTGGCTGTCCATCGCCAGTGGCCCTTGTTTCAACTCGACGTCAAGAACGCTTTCCTGAACGGCGACCTTCAGGAAACGGTTTACATGCAACAACCTCCCGGGTTTGAGACCACGGGGGAGTCACGGGTTTGTCATCTTCTCAAATCTCTATATGGTCTCAAACAATCCCCTCGGGCATGGTTCGACAAGTTCAGCAAAGCGCTCCGGGACGTTGGCTTCACTCGCAGCTCGGCTGACTTCTCATTGTTTACTCGTCACCAGGCCACTGGTACGGTTCTCCTGTTGGCATATGTCGACGACATCATTATTACTGGCAGTGACTTGGACGGCATACAGGCCGTTAAGCTACATCTGAGCTCCGTCTTCCAAACTAAAGATCTGGGTCCTCTTCGGTACTTCCTCGGTCTGGAAGTGGCCAGACGGTCAGATGGATTGGTTCTCTCTCAGCGCAAATATTGCCTGGATCTCCTTCATGATGCAGGCTACTCTGGTTGCAAACCTATTAACACTCTCATGGATGCAAATCACAAAATATGTGCTCAGGGCTCAGATTCTGATTCGCTTCTACCAAATCCCGAATATTACCGTCGTCTAGTTGGGAAGCTTATCTACCTAACAGTTACAAGACCTGATATATCTTTCGCTGTGGGACTTGTGAGTCGCTATATGCACTCTCCTCGAAGCTCTCATCTCCAGGCTGTGGAACGCATTCTCAGATATCTTAAGACAGCTCCTGGCCAAGGACTTGTATACAAAACCTCATCCTCCATTCCTACACTAGTGGCATACTCTGATGCCGACTACGCTGGCTCCCTCGACGATCGACGATCTACTAGCGGGTTTTGTACCTATTTTGGAGGACATCTGATTACTTGGCGAAGCAAGAAACAAGCAGTGGTTGCTCGATCCTCAGCCGAAGCAGAATATCGGGCAATGGCTGTTGTGGTCTCTGAACTCACATGGATTGAGAGTCTCCTTACCGACCTTGGAGTTAAACTACCTTCACCAGCTCTCCTCCTTTGTGACAGTCAAGCTGCCATACATATTGCCAAAAACCCGGTCTTCCATGAAAGAACGAAGCATATCGAGGTAGATTGTCATTTCATCCGAGAGAAAGTCCACATGAAGAAGATCGAGCTCAAGCACGTTCCGGGTACTGAACAGGTTGCTGACATCTTCACCAAAGCTCTTCCTAGTACCCTCTTCTATCAGTGCCTATCCAAGCTTGGCGCATACGACTTGTACGCTCCAGCTTGCGGGGGAGTATTAGAAAAGCCCATGTAAAAGGCCCATTTAATGGCCTATTTTTCTTCCTCCTTCTTTAGTCCCACATCATGTATAGGATTTATTCTTCTCTCTTCTCTCCTATATATTTGTATTCTCTCCTTGTATTTACATACTGAAATAATATATACAAGCTTTGGGCTCTTTCAACAGGGTGCAAACCGCAACGAAACCGATTTGTTTGACAAAAATATCGTTTTGTAAAAAAACGACGATATATCCCGATATATCGATATATCTCTAACCCGATATTTCGGTTATTATATTTAATATATAAAAAAAACAAAGTTCACGGGACCCATATTTCTCCACTTCACGAGTCCATTTCACGCATTCGGCATTTCTCGCTCTACCCTAAATTTTACTGGAGAGTCGCTCTGGCGGAGTGGTCGACACTCGATAGCTCCTTCTTTGGTGACGAGGCAACGGATCAGCATCGCAGGCGAGGAGTAGACGACGACGTCGGGCTTTCTACGAATTGGCATCGCAGGCGAGGACGCGAGAAGTCGATGCCGGACTTTAGGGTTTCTGCTACTTCACTCCACTGTAAGCCCCCTTCTTCTTTCTTGTTGTTTCTGCGACAATTGAAAGTTTTATTTGAGTTATTATATTGATCAAGTCATAAGATCTAAAAGTTTTATTAAACTTGTGTTACTGTAAGATTCTTACTTATGCTATAGTTAGATTTCTTTCTTGCAATAGCTAAGTTTATACCTTTCCTTGTGTAAATCTGCAGTGATTTTTGTTTCTCCTATGCTAAGAAAAACTCCCCACCAATTTTACATAATTACATGAGCTTCTTCTTTATTTTTCAAAATTATTTCAAAGAAAATGTTATAAATATTTATTTGTCTATACATTGTTATAGTTATTTGTCTGTACATTTTTACTTATTTGCAAAAAATATGTTTATAAATACTGTAATCTTTATTTAAATATTAAAATCCGATATTGTAAAATATCTCTGATATATCCCCCACAATCTGACATACAACATTTCAAACCCAAACCGACATGAACCCGATATCCGACATCTACAACCTTGGTCACAGTGAGCACTCAGAGATAAGGGAGACGAAGAGGGCTTGTATACAAGTACATGTCCAGGAGCAGTCTTCAAGTATCAAAGAATGCGCTCAACTGTCTGGAGTTGAGAGATATGTGGCTCATGCATGAATCGACTGACAGTCTCAACATCAAATATATCAGGCCATGTAACAGTGAGATATATCAATTTTCCCACAAGATGACGATAATACTCAGGGTTTGAAAAGAGTAGATCAAAGTCTAGGGAATGAGCGCAGAGCTTGTGATTACTATCCATGGGAGTGTCGGTAGATTTGCATCCAGAGTGACTCGCATCATGCAGCAAGTCAAGACAGTACTTCCTTTAAGATAACATCAGTCCATCAGGTCTCCGAGCCACCACGAGACCAAGAAAGTAACGAAGGCATCCCAGGTCCTTTGTTTGAAACACAGTCTTCAGATGTTTGATCGTATGTATTTTTGTAAGATCATCTCTCATAATCAGAATATCATCAACATATAATAAGAGAATCAATGTGTCTGTTGGACGAAGTCGAGTGAAAAATAAGAAGTCGGTTGAACTCTGAGTGAACTCAACCTCATTAACAGTCTGACTGAATTTGTCAAACCATCCCCGAGGCAACTGTTTGAGACCATAAAGTGACTTCTTCAGACAACAGACAAGAGACTCTCACGTTGTCTCAAACCCGGGAGGTTGTTGGATATAGACGGTTTCCTGCAAATCACCATTAAGAAGAGCATTTTTGATATCCAATTGGTGCAACTGCCAGTGTCGATGAACCGCGAGGGAGATCAACACACAAACAGTATTCAGTTTGGCAACCAGAGAAAATGTCTCATCATAATCTAGACTTTGTTGTTGAATAAAACCATGAGCCACCAGACGAGCATTCAAATGTTGAACCGTCCCATCTGAATCTTGTTTGAGGGCAAACACTCACTTACAACTCACGCAAGTCTGTCCAGAAGGAAGAGGGACAAGATCCCAAGTGTGGTTTGCCCAAAGAGTAGACATTTCCTTGTCCACAGTCGCTCGCCATCCCGAATGTTGGAGAACCTCCTGTACAGTAGGGATGGTAATAGAGGATAAGAAAAGAGCAAACTGGCGAAGTTCTAGAGAGAAGCGGTGGAAGAAGACATAATTCGTCATTGGGCGTGCAGTAGAAGTAGTTGCCGGATCCGCAGGCTGCAAAATATCATCAGAGGAGGGCATCTCCCGTAGGATAGTGGATGAAGGAGGATGACGAGCATACACACGAGTGATAGGTGGTTTGTGTGGAAGTGGCGTGGTAAGAGGAGGTGGGTTTGGTGGGAGTGGTGTAGGAAGGAGAGACGGAATGTTGGAAGTAACAGGAACATCAGGACGTGGAAGGAGTGGTGGAAGGAGAGAATCAGTTGATTGAGAATGATATGGCTGATGTTCGAGAAAGGTGACATCAGCAGAAGTAACAACCTTGTGATCTTTAGGAGAGAAGCAAACATAATCTTTCTGAGTATAGAAGTAACCAACAAACATATATTTTGTGGCACGAGTAGCGAGCTTGTCTGTGCACGGGCCAAGATTATGAACATAGCACACGCAGCCAAACACACGAGGGGTGACTGAAAAGGGAGGTGGTGGGAAAAAGGAGGTTGAAGGGAACCGCAAAGTTGAGAATAGAGGAAGACATGCGGTTAATAAGAGAACATGCAGTAGAGACTGCGAAATTCCAATATTGTTTGGGAACATTCATTTGAAACATAAGAGAGCGGGTAACCTCAAGGAGATATCGATTCTTGCGTTCAACAACGTCATTTTGTTGGGAGTATAGACACAAGAGGTTTGGTGTATGATTCCAAATTCAGCACACAGGTTGGTAAACGCATGACTAGTGTATTCACAGGCATTGTTAAAATGGATAGTTTTCATTGTAGTGGAGAATTGGTTGCGAGTATTAGTGATAAAGGCACGGAAAACACCCGGCAGTTCAGAGCGATCATGAAGGAGATACAACCATGTCACCAAAGAGTAATCATCTACAAATGTAGCAAAGTAACGATAGCCAAAAACACTGGTAATTTTGTAGGTCCCCAGTTATCAGAGTGAACATAATTAAAAAGAGCAGCACATCAAGTGGGATGAGGCGAGAACATAAACTGATGATATTTTTCATAGATACAGGACTCACAAGTGAATTCTCAGATGGAAACATCGGGATGAGCTTTGCGGAGTATGTTTAGAGGAGGGTGTCCAAAACGCCGATGTCACTCAGAAGAGCTAATAGAGGGCAAAACCATCGGAGGAGAAGGGTCAAGGATGTAGGGACCATTCGACAGATGCCCTTTTACAATGACAGACTGTGTCTTGCGATCCTGCACAACACAAGAGGAGGAGGACAATGTTATGTAGCAATCAAGATCTTGAGTGAGAGGACTAATAGAGAAAAGGTTGAAAGGAGAGCCCGAAATATGAAGAGCAGAGTGAAAAGTGATGGAGGGAGTAATGGTAATGTCGGCGGAGCCAGAGACACGAATAGTGTCCCCACTTGCAACAGTAATAGACTTGGGATGCACCGAGTCCAAGTAGCGAGATGGCTTCCGTGTGGTAATGTGGTGGGAGGCCCCTCAATACAAGATCCAGGACGAACTATGGGCAAGACAGGAAAACAAACCACCAGAAATGGACATAACAGAGCTCGGAGAATTTTCGATCATCCCTTGAAGATGCAGGATTTGGATTTGCAAACCAGCAATGTCATTCTGAAGGCTTTGTGAAGTAGAATGTGCAGCCATGGGCAAAGGGGAAGCGACAAGAAGCAATTTGTGCGGGAGGGCGAAGTCGCAACGGCTAGTGATGGCAAAGATACTCCAGGAAGATCCAGCAGCCAAGTAGATAGCATCCAGCGGCAACGGCAAACCGCAGAGAATAGCTGCAGGAGAAGCGAACAATCCGCAGCAAACCACAGGCGGCAAAGCAGAGGCGGCAAGCAGGGCCAGGCCGCAGGGGGAATTAGAGCCCGCAGGTAGGCAGGAGCAGCGAAGTAGTAGACTAGCAGGTAGACAAGCAGACACAAGGCGGCCTGAAGAAGTAGAACAGCTGCTAGAGAAAGAGCCGCAGTGGCCAGAGATCAGCTTCCAGAGAATTCGCAGCGACTAACTCTGACGGTCAGTAAGAGAGGTCGCCAATGGCAAGAGACAAGACGAACAACGGCTTAGAAAAAATAAGTTTGGCGGACAGCAAAGCCAGGCCGGTAGCGGCTTGAAGAGAAGCACAACGGATAGATGAGCAAGCCCGCAACAGCGAATGGAGAGCCAAGTCCACGGCGGGTAGAGAACAGGGTCAAGTTCGCAACAACTAGAACAGGGCCAAGCCCACAGTGGGTAGATAACCAAGTCCGCAACGGGTAGAACAATAGCTAGACCGCATCAGACAGAGGGAAGTCACAACGGGTAGGGAGCAGAAGGCCAATCCGGGCGACAAGCAAAGAAAGAAGAGAAAGGTCGTCGGCGGAAAAGAAAGCTGAAGAAGACCGCACGAGTCTGCAGGAGGCCGCTGCGAGTAAATGAGAAATCGTCAGGCCGCAGCGAACAGCAACGAGAAAGCAAACAATGAGTAGATCGTGTGATAAGTCTGACAAGAGCAGTCCGCGAGAAAGAGGAACGAAACCGCAGCGGTCAGGATTGTAGTGGGGCCCAGACAAATCCCTATAAAAAGGGAGAGAAGAAGAGGATACGGTAGGTGGGAGGAGAGCACAAGGGGATGCGGTTAAGAAGAATAGACCGCACAAGGGAATGCAATTAGATAGAAAGCGAGCCCGCACAAGGGAATACGGTTAAGAAAAAAAGGAGTCCGCCAAAAGGATGGCGATTAGGAAATCGGAAAGCGGATAGGAGACTAGGCCGGCGGTCAGGAAAGATGTTAACCACCAGGAGGATCAGTGGACCTCTGATATCATGTAGAAGAATTGAGTAAACCTTGTATATACTTCTTGAATATCAAATTACAAGTGTGAGTACAAATATATAGGGAGAGAGAGAGAGAGAAATTCTCATTACAAAATGTGGGACTAAACATCCTACTTAAGAGGCTAAATGGACCTTTACATATATCATTCAACAATAATCATGACAATTCAATAGTAAAATCAAGTAGTACACTGAATAATTTTAAAGTTATACCAGTCAGTGATCTAATCATGCATAATAATAAAAAAAATTAAAAAAAAAAGACAAATAGATCGTAAAGAACAAATTGCTTACCTCAAGAGATATTGAAGACAATAAATTCCTGTATCTTTAGATATTAGATAGTCAACTAAGACCAAATGATCATATCTTAGCTGCAAAGAAAAAAAAAACCATGGTTCATTTGTGTAGTTGCACCAGTAAATGAAAAATAAATGTTAAGAAACCTATTACTTAGAACTGCATGGTAGCACTACTTATTAACACTAGAAACATATTTATTAATACTAGTTTTCAAGAAAAACAAAAAAACATTGCAGAAACATCCTCAACTATATACTACATCCTTCATACCTTGGAATTGAGAAAAAGGTTAACCAACACAAACATTTGAAGGAACATGTCAAATATCACTTTTTATATTGTTCTTGCATTTAGGTGTAATGGGCATAGGGTAGGCACCCAATGTGACCATATGTGTCATTTTATTAATGTTATGTCACGAAATTACATGTTGGTTTTTATTAATTATCATATATTAAATGTCGTTGGTTGTTAGGAGTCGGACATTAAGAGTCATGTCTTGTAAAACACATTTAAAGGCACATGATGGTGGAATGAAAGACATGTATGAATTACAGTCTCACCTTTGCTCCCCCCCCCCCCCATAAAGAGATTGTATTATTGGGCTCTCTCTCTCGGGGCACACACGCTTAAGAAGACACGATTAAGAGTCTGCACTATCCCCACGTTTTCTCCACCTCTGGACTCCTCTCCGGCGACAACAACGTTCTACAGCGAGCCCATCACAAGTTGGCATCATAGTAGGTGTGCATTGTGCAAGCAATTCGGTTTGGACCCAAACCGAAACCAAACCGAAAACGGTTGGTTATTTTTTCCCCAAACTGTAACTGATTAGTTTGGTTCAATAATCGGGGTGTTTTTCAATTTTATTATAATAATTTTAATGCACAATTTGTAAATTGAGAATATTATTTTTTGACAAAAACATGAAACTAATGAATCAAAGCGATGCAAAGTATGACAATGTAAATTTGGTCACTGTAAAAATTTGCAATAAATAATGTAGGATAAATCTGATCACATGCGAGAAAATGATGGAAAGATCTGCAAGAAATCAGTGCAAAAAATGATCACCTTAAAAATAAATTTGCAAGTACTGCAGAAATCTTTACATATGTTGTAATTTGAAAAAAAATCAAAAATATTTCTTGAACAAAAAATTATCGTGTGGTCCCTAAGGATTCCAAGAAATTTATTGCAATATTGGAACCTTAAAAATAGACAACTAAAAAAATTAAAGTTATCTCTCCAACAACCAGTGGCCCTCATTTTCAAGGACAACCTTATTTAAGAAGAAAAAACAACTAAGTTAATTCATCAAAGGAGACTCTCCATACTTATATATGTAGGGGAGAAATGTACAAAGACAATAATACCCTTATGGGTAAAATACAATAGAATAGAAATAAAAACGACTTGATTTCAACTCTCCCCCTCAAGTCGAACGGTATATATCCGTCATTCCGAGCTTATGAGTATCATCAGTGAAGACATCAGATCCTAGACTCTTGGTGAAGATGTCAGCCAGCTGGTCTTTGGAGTGAACGAAGGGTGTGACTAAGCTTCCTTTTTCAAGATGATTTTTGATGAAATGGCGATCCACCTCAACGTGCTTAGTCCTGTCATGCTGAACTGGATTGTGTGTTATGCTGATGGCAGCTTTGTTGTCACATTACAGGGAAATGGGAGCTTCCTCCTGAAGCCCCAAATCTTGTAATAGGGTCCGCAACCACAGGCCTTCACAGAGGCCTTGAGACATTGCTCGGAACTCAGCCTCGGCACTAGATCTGGCCACCACATTCTGTTTCTTACTACGCCATGTGACCAGATTTCCTCCAATGAAAGTGCAATAACCCGTTGTAGATTTTCGGTCATCGTGGCATCCAGCCCAGTCAGCGTCAGTGAAAACATCGATGCGCAAATTATTGTCCTTAGAGAACATTATCCCCCGTCCTAGGGACTTCTTCAAATACTGGAGGACACGGTAAGTTGCCTCCTAGTCGCTGACCCTTGGGGCATGCATGTACCTACTCAGGATCCCAACAGCATATGTAATGTCGGGGCGAGTATGTGAGAGATATAAGAGCTTTCCCACCAATCTTTGATAACTGAAGGCATCTGTACGATCACTATTGATATCCTCATCGATCTTATGGTTCTCCTCCATAGGGATGTTTACAGGAGCACAACCGAGCAAACCGGTCTCCGTTAGCAGGTCCAACGCATACTTGCGTTGGGAGATAAAAATACCTTTGTCAGAACGGGTCACTTCAATTCCTAGGAAGTAGCGTAGCCTTCCCAGGTCTTTTACTTCAAACTCAGCTGAGAGACAATCCTTCAAATTGGAGATTTCATCTGTGTCATTTCCTGTGATCACAATGTCATCAACATAGATAATCAGAACAACAATTTTGTCTTCATTCCTCCTGACAAACAAAGTATGGTCCGAGTGTCCCTGCTTGTAGCCAAACTGGATCATGGCCTTGTGGAATCTACCGAACCATGCCCTCGGGGACTGCTTTAGCCCATACAAGGACTTCCATAGGCGACAGACAAGGCCCTCTTATCACTTCCTCACAAAGCCTGGTGGAAAGATCATGTACACCTCTTCCTCGAGGTCTCCGTGTAAGAACGCATTTTTTATTTCCAGTTGATGAAGCTCTCAATCTAAGATCACAGCACAAGATATGATCACACGTATAGAGTCCATCTTTGCAACAGATGCAAAGGTCTCTTGGTAATCAATCCCCTGAGTTTGGGTATAATCACGAGCAACCAACCGGGCCTTATATCGTTCGACTTTCCCATCCGGATTCTGCTTGACAGAGAAGACCCATCGTAAACCAATGGGTTTCTTGCCAGGAGAAAGAGGGATGATATCTCATGTGTGATTCTTCTCCAGAGCGGACATTTCTTTCTTCATTGCTTGAGCCCACATTGGAATGCCAAGTGCCTCCTGTCATGTCTTAGGAATAGAGATCTCGGACAAGTAGGATATAAAAGACTGATGAGGCTAAGAGAGATGATTATAAGTAACATGGTTAGAAATGGGGTGTTCGGTACATCGGGCCTTACCTCTTAGCTGAGCAATAGGAACATGTAAATCAGCATTAGGATCTGGGTCCAAAGGCAGCATCGGCAGCAGCGGAGCAATGACAGGTTGTTCACCTGGTTTTCGACGATGATAAACATGAGGTAACGGCGTGATGAGATATGGATGATGGGAGGGGGGTATATGAGAGATATCTGGAGTGGATGGTATAGTGGAAGGTATATGCGGGATATCTGTAGTGGATGGTATATGAGCGGTACCAATCACAGGAGGGACAATAGGAAGGGGAACAGAACCAATACCATCATAATCCTCCTCCCCTGACGACGAGGAGTCGAAGCTAAGTAATAAGATTTGTCTTCGCGAAACGTCACGTTCATGGTACAGTAAGTACGTCTGGAGGGTGGGTGATAACACCTGTACCCCTTGGTGGTGGTAGAATAACCAAGGAAAACACAACGGATAGCTCGAGGATCAAGCTTGTCACGAAGTGGCTGATGAACATGAACAAAACAAACACACCCAAACACGTGGGGTGGAAGAAAAGAGGTATGAACAACAGTCGTAGAGGACAGACAGGCAAGAGGGGTAGTATACGCAAGAACCCGTGAAGGAAGACGGTTAATAAGATGAGTGGTCGTCATGATGGCATCACCCCAATAGGGTTTCAGAAGGCGCATGGAGATGAGGAGACAACGGGCAACATCAAGAATATGCCTGTTTTTGCGTTCAGTCACACCATTTTCGGTGGAAGTGTAAACACACGTGGTTTGGTGGATGATGCCATTTCTCGAGAGGTAGGCCTCAAACTCACCACGATCATCATATTCCCCCCATTGTCGCTTCGAAGTACACGAATGGTTCCATTGAACTGTGCTTGTATCATCTTATGAAAGGTTTGCAAAACAGTTGCAACATCTCCTTTCTTCTTCAAAAGATAAACCCATGTAGTACGAGAAAAACAGTCAATAAAGGTAACAAACCATCTATAGCCAGTTAAAGAGACAATCGGGGAAGTTCCCCAGACATCAGAATGTATAACAGCAAAAGGAGTACTACTAGGAGAAGATAAATGGGATGTTGAATGACGAACATGTTTAGACATTACACATACATCACATTTCAAACTAGGAATAAAATGAGATAAAGCAGGAAATAGTTTCTGAAGATAAACGGGAGACGGATGACCAAGACGCAAGTGTCAGCGGCGAGCGTCAGTAGCAGTAGCAGCTGAAGAAGAAAGGGCAAGGGATGATGGTGTAGTATCCAGGTAGTACAGACCGCCACGATTCCTACCACTGTCAAGTATCCGCTTCGTACCCAGTTCCTGAAAAATACAGAGCAGTTAAGGGATTTAGTAAGGTTGCTAATAGAGAGTAAACTATGGGGAAACGAAGGAACATGCAATACAGAGAAAAATGTTACAGAGCAGTTAAGGGATTTAGTAAGGTTGCTAATAGAGAGTAAACTACGGGGAAACGAAGGAACATGCAATACGGAAGAAAGAGGAAGAGAAGGGGAACATGAAAAAAGACCCTTGCCGGCAATAGGAGACAAGGTACCATTGGCAGAGACAACCTTATCCTTACCAGAAAAGGGAGTGTGGGAGGAAAAACCTGTAGAGGACCCGGTCATGTGGTCAGTGACTCTGGAGTCAATGATCAACTCAGACGGAGGAGACACAGAGGCATGGGCACTGGGCATTGCAGCAGTAGCAAACAAGGAGGAAGTACCACTCGAAGTAGGATCAGACTGAGAGTGAAGCAGGCGCCGCAGAGCATCCAATTCTGATGTGGTGAGGTGATCCTGGTGCAGATCATGATGACCCTCCTGCATCTCTGTGGAATAAGCAGCATCATGAGAGTGGGTACCAGTCTGGCGGGATCCTCCACGTCCAGGGTCACGACCACGTCCACGGCCACGGACATATCCAGGTGGAGCAAGGTGTGGATGAAGCTTGAAACACACTTCACGAGAATGACCCCGACGACCACAATGAGCGCACGTGGGAATCGTGCTGGTATAACTGGAGCCACCACGTCCAGTACTCGTAAAGGCAGAGCGGTCAGGAGGAGGAGCCGTGGTGCTGAGAGAACGTCGACGATCTTCATCGCCAAGAACCATACTGAAGGCCTCACGGAGAGAAGGAAGAGGAGACCGATAAAGATTATTGGTGCGAACCATATCCAGCTCCATCCCTAAACCCATCAAGAACACATGTAGGCGGAATCGTTCGTCTCGCTTCTGCAACAGGACTGCATCGGCAGTGCAGGAAGGTGCAAACTGGTCGAAGTAGTCCAACTCCTGAGATATGCGCTCGAACTCGGAGTAGTAAGTGGAAACTGTCATAGATCCATGTCGTAGCTCCAACATACGGCGGGTGAGCTCATAAACCTGAGTGGAGTTCCCAATCTGAGAATAGGTCTCCCGGGCCCGAGCCCAAATCTCGTAGACTGAGTCCATTAACATATAACTGCGGTATACCTTGGGGGACATAGAATGGAGAAGCCAGGATATCACCAGTGAATTTTCAGAATCCCACCGCGGCCAGGAAGAATCAGCCCTAGATGGTGCCACCTTAGTTCCATCAATGTATCCAAACAACTGATGATTGCAGATAACATGTTGTGTTGCACGAGACCATTCGAGGTAGTTCGTTCCATCCAGTGGAACAGTGATAATTTTCAAGGAGCGAGCATGGCCAGAGGGCCGCTGAGGTTAACCCATCGGGGAAGCCATAACCACCGGGGATGTATAATCAACCGCAGTTGAGGAATCATCCATGACGAAGGAACGGAAGGACAACGAGCCAACTGCACAAAGGAAAAAGGCAGCAGGCACGATCAGAAGGCTGGCCGCAACAACGGATCGAGATGTGGAGCATCAGCGATGGCGCGGCGTCGATAGCGGGACTGCATCGACAGTGGCGTAGCGCCGAGATCAAGCAGAGAGCGGCAGCAACGGGAGAAGGCGATGTCGACTGCGACTGCAGGAATCTGAGGCGTCAGCAAGCGGCAGCAGCGGGAGAAGGCGATGTCGACTGCAACTGCAGGAATCGGGGCGTCAGCGAGCGACAGCAGAGAGCGGGGGAGCGGTGGCGTCAACGGCGGGCAGATCGGGAGCGCCAGAGTGCGGGAGCGGCAGCAACGGGATTCGGCGATGCTTCATGAGGAGACGGTCGGCTCCTTCAGCATGCCCCGCTGCCATCGCGAGTCGTTGGGCTCCATGCGTGACGGAGGCGACCAAACTCGCGGGAGGGGGCGGCCGAAAGACGAGATCGAGAGAGGGTGAGCGAGAAAGGGGAGCGGCGGCATGGAAAATTAGGGATCGGGTATTTTGTCCCTCTGATACCAAGTTGAGAAGGAAAAACAACCAAGTTAATTCATCAAAGGAGACTCCCCATACTTATATATGTAGGGGAGAAATGTACAAAGACAATAATACCCTTATGGGTAAAATACAATAGAATAGAAATAAAAACGACTTGATTTCAACTACCTCTTCCTTGCCCCTTCTTCACAATTGATTTCCTTCTCTATGAATATTGTTTACCGCAAGATAAGATTAGATTAAGTTAATCTATGGATGCAAATTGAGTTAAAATTAAATTTAGCAAGGTAAACTGAAACTTTATCGAGCAATCCGTAGTGTACGTATGACATATGTCTGTCTGTCTGTATGTATGTATATATGTGTGTGTGCGCGCGCGTGTTATTACTTAATTTTAGTGCAGTTTTCTAAGTTTTTAAAAATCAAAAATAGCGCCAAACAGAAAGGGGGCGGTTAGCCTAAAAGAAAAAAATCACCCCTACACCAAACCGAGCGGTTCGGCGTGGATTTTGGTTCGCTTTTGGTGTTTCAGTCATGTTTGAGCGGTTTTCGGTTTTTTTCACGCCCCAGTATTAAAGCCTTATGAACCCACCTTCATCCTCAACGCGTTCAGTGGTAGAGATTTACATCTCATCCTTCTTAATTATCTGGTTCGAAGAAGCGCGACAAATCCAACCTCACCTCAGCGTTCGTCGCTACAACTTCACACCACCACGACAAAACCTCGGAACCAGAGCACGGGGAGCAACCGTTCCCAGTGGCCCCGCACACAAGCGCCATTTTATCCTGCTCTAAGCAGAATTGTGCCACACACGACCTCCCCCTACCATCGGGCGTCGATCACCAGTTTTGTTCCCCTGACAAAGCTCCTAACCATTGTTTCATTGCACACACGATCGCGTTGTGATCGTCTTCTTTCCAAAAGGGAAACATTGATCACCAATGTCTCCCGTGACAGAGCCCTGCTTCATCGCCATCAAAGAGTCTCTGTCCTCACGCAGTGCCTCTCAAACCCCGCAGAAAGCCAAAAATTTCTCTGCATGTGCGAAGCTCCATCATGCCACTACCCACCTAGTCGCACGACCACTCCTCCGATCGTTCTGCATGTCCAGTCGCAGCTCTAAGACCTCATCGTTGTCGACCCACTGAACATCTTGATCACTAGCATTTTCTTTGGAACACAAAGCAAAACTCAATTCTCGAGTCTCCCGCCTCTAGGGTGTAGTTATCGAGTGTGATGCTGTTTTCACCTCAAGTCCAATTCTCTCACATCCTATCTCCACAAATGCCACATTGTGTTATTTAGTCTGAGTCTCCTCACATTTTAATAATTAATTAATTTGGGAGATAAAATTAATTAATTAATCTAAATAATTAAAAATTGTGAGCGGCAGAGGTGGCCCAACAAAAAAATTTGAAGGACGCGATGGTTGCTTACAGCATGACACTGGAAATTTACACCACCACACTCGCCGATATTGATATTTGTATGGCAGCACACAAAAGTAAACAACGGTTTATCACACGACCGATGATCCCACCAGATCATGTGCATGGTGTTGATATCACGACCAAACCAATAGCCCCCCCTGCAATTGTTGCCTATTGTTGTTCTTATTCAGTTGATGTAATTTTTGCTCTAGATTACTAACATGCCACTTTACATTTTGTCTTGAAAGTTGATTTAAATTTTGAGTTTGTAAGGCCAATTAAATAGAATTTCCAGTAAAATAAAATCTACTAGAATACAGGGACTGCAAACCAGTTGTGCCAAAAATGCCATACACTAGTCAAGGTTAACACAAATATCTCTATTATAGTATCACTAGTTAATGAACACCAGTAGCTACAAATTCTATATTGATAATCTATTCAAATTTTAATGTTATGATGCCTCAAATTAAGCTTCCAAGTCAGGTCATACATGCTGATAGAATTTTTAATGTCTAAAGAAAAGCTAACAACAACAAAAATTTCAAAAAAAAAAGTTCATAATTAATTAGAAATGATTATGATAATTAAAAAATGAAAGTAAGGTTGGTAAGATCATGTTAAGGGCTAATCTTATGAAAGGAGGGGAAGAAATTACCTCTCTCAATATAAACACACTTTTCGATTGAGGACAAACCCTTTTGAAGCAAGGAGTTAAATGTAGCACATCTCAATGTGTTCATCCTATTCGAGTATGTTCCACCTAGTTGTTGAATCACTATGGGCCTTTTAGAAGCTATTTGTAACTTGTGTTATGTTAGGGGGATGAAAGGGACAGAGATAGAGATCTAAGAGAAGATTAGAAAACTAGAGTTGAGAGGAATAGTGAAGAGAAAAACCTTGAAATATTCTTGTTTGCCAACCAAGGGGGGTTCCGGGTATATTTATACTCAGACCCAAGGCCGACCAGCCAAGGGGGCCGGCCGGCCCCAATAGGGGCTGAACCGGGTTGGTTCAGCCCCCGAGGGCCAGTTCTTCATGGAATGGGGGCTGAACCAGTTGGTTCAGCCCCGTTGTCGCCTCCGAATATCCCCCACCGTCTCGTGTACTGATGCCCAAATAGCCGGGCTCCGTCCGGGAGCGTAACATGTTATTGCAATTTTTGCAATTTTTGCAATTTTTGCAATTTTTTTACTAGTTGCGCTGCTAGTTTCTTAAGTGGGTTTATTCACAAGTTTCCCTTTCATTTCCTTTAAATACCCCTGTTTATTAACATGATAACATTAAGATAAAATGAAATATGTTCCCAAGGTCATGTTCCTCAGTGGATCCTGAACATTGCCAATTCATCACATCGTGGATCCAAAATCTCCATTGCGGAATTAACGACTTTGGTTATTGTCTTTGCGTAACCATGGAAACTATTGTGGAGATAGAACGGTGCGCCTTTAGGGTTTTTTCCACCTTGCGGTTTTACAGGGGCAAAACAATTTTAAGTCTATCAGCCACTCTTTGAGATATTGTCACCCCCCAGTCAGATTAGGTTAGCTTGTATCTTAACACCCCCCTCAAGCTAACACCATAAGCATGAAGCATCCCAAGCCTGAGGGAGTATGAATGAAGAGATTTACAAGAGGCAGCTTTGGTGAGTATGTCAGCAAGTTGATCTTCAGATGGCACAAACACCATAGTAATAATTTGATCCTGAATTCTGTCCCGCACGAAGTGGCAATCGATTTCAATGTGTTTTGTCCCCTATGGAAGTCAAGGTTGTTGGCGATATGAATCGCAACTTGATTAACACAGTGAAGGTGCATGGCCTCAAGAACAGGGAAGCTCATTTCTCCCAAGAAAGATTTAACCCAAATGAGTTCACATATAATAACGGCAATGACACGATACTCTGCTTCAGTGGAAGAACAAGCAACCAAATTTTGTTTCTTCTCCGGGAAATAAGATTGTCACCAGCAAAGATAGAATATCCACTCGTAGATCTTCTGTCCATGGAAGAACCAGCTCAATCAGTATCGCAGTACCCATAGACCTTAAGGTGATCATGATCTTGATAGATAATGCCTTTTCCGAGATCCTTTTTTAAGTATTTTGAGAAGCCAAAGAACCATTTGATAGTGATGAAATTTAGGACTGTGCATGAATTGACTCATTAAACCAACAACAAAGGAGATATCAGGTCTGGTAATAGCCAGATAAATCAACTTTCTCACAATACATTGAAATTCTGACTTCCTCTCAAGAACTGGAGAAGTCTCCTTATGAATATCATGAAAGGGCCACAGGACTATCCACATGTTTGACTCTCAAATATCCAACGTAACTGAGAAGGTCTAAGACGTATTTGTGTTGGGAGATCATAATCTTCCCAACAGATCGAGAAATCTCAATCACAGGTAAGTATCGAAGAAGGCCCAAATCCTAGATTTCAAAGGCAGATGTCAATTCCCTTTTTACCAGAGTAATGTGATGGTCATCAGTTCCTGTAATAATGATAGCATCTACATAAACTATAAAAATAGTGGTACATTTCTAATTTCTGAATACAAAGATCGAGTGATCAGATGTACAATGAGTGAAATTTAAATTCAATAGTTTGTCACTTAGCTTGCCAAACCAGACACGAGGTGATTGTTTGAGACCATGCAAGACTTTCTTAAGGCAACACCGATATCCTTTAGAAACATCCATGCCAGGTGGAGGAGTCATATAGATTTCTTCTTCCAATTCACCGTGGAGGAAGACATTTTTACATCAAGCTGGTGCAAAGTCCAAAACTTATGAGTCGCAATAGATAACAAGATTCTAACAGAATTCAGTTTAGTAACAGGAGCAAATGTCTTTTGTAAGTCAACTTCATCGACCTGAGTGAAGCATTTAGCAACAATCTAGTTTTATATCTATCAAAAGTTCCATCTTGAAGAAATTTAGTAGTATATATCCATTTGCATCCAACTGGGTGACGCTCATGTGGTATAGGGATAATTTCAAAAAACTTTTGATGTTTGGGAGGATCCATCTCCTCCTCCATAGCCTCCATTTAGTGGGGATTCAAGCTAACTTCTGAAAAACTCTTAGAAATAGAAGAAACAGATGCAAGATATGTTTTCAAAGAATGAGAGATAGAGTGATATCAAACATACTTATCAATAGGATATCTACTACGACCACTATAAATTTGAAGAGCATATGTGGTCTCCAGAGTGATATTGGTGCTTGGATCTGGCGGAGTGTGGTGGATGGTGGAGCATGAGTGTGACATTCTTGCCCAATATTTTTGTTTTGTCTTCTCTAGTAGACTTGAAAATCCTTCCTTCTTTTGTACACAAGTAGGGCATTGGTGGGAGCTTCATTTCTAATTGGAATATCAACACTGCCCGGAGTAAGCACATCAACCAGCACAGGTATGGATAGCATCGTATCACTCTCATCTTTGAAGTTCTCATGATCTGTAACCCCTTTACCAGTCACTGAAGCCGAGGATTCATCAGCGAGTATCACACGGCCAAATACAGGAGAAACAGAAGAAACACCCATAGAAGATCTCATCATATGGTCGAATGCTCCTGAGCCAATGATCTAAGTAGAGAATGGTCCTTTAGAGGACACAGAGGTAGTACGAACATGAGCAACCGTACCAGCCAAGTTTGTGGCAAGAGGTCTTCCAGTAGCACTAGCTTTCAGAGCCTTGAGTTCTCTAGTCAAACTTTTGTTTTCCGCCAGAAGATATCAAGAGTTCTCCAAATTGTAATATAAAGCAGTTTGGGATCTCACCTATTTCCCATGAGAACCACAAATCCAACCTGAAGGAACCAAGTGAGTGTGAAGGCCCCAACATTTCTTTTTCTCATGTCATTTTTTCCCACGGTGAGTACACTTCATTTTACTCTTATCTTGTTATCTTATATTTCTTGAATATCACTTCTTATGTTCAGCAACGAGGGCATATTTATCATGACCAATATGAACATTCGTATGAAGGGAGTTTGTACGACTTCCCTCCCCTCGAATATAGTGGGCTACGGTCTCCAGATCAGACACGGAATCTCTTCCCAACATCTGAACTCTCTGAAATTTAAGTTCATGAGGAAGACCAGAAAACATCTCAAACACCCTTTGTTGCATAAGTTCAATCTTATAGTCTTCAATAGTCTTGATAGCAGAGTATTGATCAATTGTTGTCAACTTATGAATCAGTTTGTTATAGTATTCCTCGAAATCACTCATTTTTGTCATGTGTATCTGTTCAGTCTGGAGTTAATATATCCTTGCCAAGTTTTTCTTTTTGGAATAATTATGTTCAATTAGCCCCCACATTTCCTTAGCAATATGACAGAAAAGAAATTGACTTGCAATCTTAGGTTCCATATAGTTGAAAAGCAAATTAATCACGATACACCTTCCCATTCCTCATATAAAGGATCAGACTTTCTTGGGGCTGGATTGGATCAGGTGATAAACTCAAATCTTTGACTGCTCCCAATGAATATTCGCATAGATTGAGCCTACATGAGGTAATTTCTCCTATTCAGCTTGATGTGAGTCACCCCCTTATTGAAGTCCATGTTAGAACTTCCTCCACTATAGTGTTTAGGTTGATCAATCACCACATCAGAGGCATTAACACCCTTCAATTTGTCCTCCACAAGTACAATCACCAAGAAGAAGAGGGAAGGTGGCAGAAACCAATAACCTGCGGGCCCAAGAAACGACAACACCGGGGATGCTTCCTGGGTAGGAGACATGACCACTAGCACCGACAACAACTGGGGCAGCAGCCTCCTTCAACAGCAGCAGCAAGACACGGAGCGTCGGCTTCAGCCTCTCCAACACCAACAACTACTGGAGCAGCTGCCCAATTCAACAGCAACCGCAACAAACAGAGCGGGGCTCCGTCGACTTCAACCTCTCAAACACCGGCAACAACTGGGGCAACAGCCCCCTTCAATAGCAGCCATAAGAAACAAGCCGATAGAACAGACGGCTCCAGCCGAGCCACCCACAAGAGCTTTCGTCGGAAAAAAAACTTCCAGCGACGGCGCAGAGGAACGACGAAGAAGCGGAGCGCAGGAAATGGCAGCGGCGAGCGAAAGAATCCACGGGCAAGCCTTCAGGTCGACGCCGAGGAACGCACCTGCTCTGATACTGTGTTGAGATAGAACGATGTACCTTCAGGGTTTTTTCACCTTGCGGCTTCATCCGGGGAAAAAAATTAAGCCTATCAGCCACGCATTGAGATATCGTCACCACCCTCTGAGATTAGGTTATAGCTTGCATCTTAACAACTATGAGGTTAGGAAAATTGGCAAGCGTAAGTATATTGCCAATGGAACAAAGTACTCAAATAAGAAAAGAAAATTTAACATTTCATAAAATTATTACTTACCAGTAGAAGGACAATGTGGAAAAGACGAATGGGACAAAATATACCGGAGAAATGGCATACTATGTCTTTATTGGCTCCAACAGATTCACTTTTATTACTGCTTTCTCTGCAAGCTTTACAACGGAAGTATTAAAAGAGCTGAAGTTATGGTTGCAAGCATCAATAAGTGGATGAAATAAATCTTGGTGTTGCTTACTTTTGCCATGCAGAAAAAGGTGTGTCGAGCAACTGCAGCAAAATTTTAAATAACAAATCATCCTGCATCCAACAGTAAAGATTTAAAAAGTGAGGGCGTCATATAAAGTTTTCATTAGCAGACTGATCTAGCAGCATAAACTGGGGAAGGAAAGGGGGGGCAAGATAAAAAAGAAGTTTGACCACACAAATCTGTGAATGCATTGACAGACATTAATAAATACACTCATCATATGCAAACATAATAAAATTACATAGCTATTACATTATTATATGCACATATCTATATTATACTGCAAGGGAAAAGGTCACTTTGTTAAAACATGTCTTCCCTATTCTACTCATTTTTTCAAATAAATATATATATCTATAGGAATAATTATCAAAACTTCCCCTGGAAGTTAGCATAATTACAGATTGCACCCCTCTTATTATTGAAATTAAAAAAACCTCTCCTAAATTTTACAAAACATAACATTTGCCTCCCCAAAAGTTCACATTTTGTAACATCCATGCACAAAAATACCCCGTCGGAGTACATTTTAAGGGGAGGGGGGGTTGAAAATGGATGTTATGAAATGTGAACATTAGGGGAGGTAAATCTTATGTTTTGTAACATTCAGGGGAGTTTTTTATAATTTCAATAATAGGAGGGGTGCAATCTATAATTTTTCAAACTTAGAGGGGAGGTCCCAATAAATGCCCCTATAGATATCTATGTAGAGATGGAGAAAGCCAACCTTGTATATATGTCCACTTGGTACAAATACAAAGAATGAGTACATATATATAGATGAGAGAAAGAGAGAGGAAAGTCCTATACACAATGTGGGACTAAAGAGAGGAGAGAAAAACAATAAATGCTATACAAATGGGCCTAGTTTAAGTGGGCTTTTCCAACACTCCCCCGCAAGTTGGAGCGTATAGGTCATATGCACCCAGCTTGGACAAACACTGGTAGAACAGGGTACTTGATAAGGCCTTTGTGAGGATGTCGGCAACTTGATCAGTTCCTGGAACATGCTTCAATTCAAGTTTCTTCAATTGAACCTTCTCACGAACAAAGTGACAGTCAACTTCGATATGTTTTGTTCGCTCATGAAACACCGGATTCTTTGCGATGTGTATGGCGGCTTGACTATCACAAAATACAACAGCAGAGGAGGGGAGTTTTACTCCCAGGTCAGTAAGGAGACTTTCAAGCCATGTGAGTTCTGAGACAACCGAGGCCATCGATCGGTATTCAGCTTCTGCAGAGGAGCGGGCTACCACAGCTTGTTTCTTACTTTTCCATGTAATAAGATGACCACCAAAATAAATACAGAACCCACTTGTTGACCTTCGATCGTCCAGGGAACCCGCATAGTCGGCATCAGAATAGGCAACCAATGCGGGAGCAGAGTCGGAGGTTTTGTAAACCAGCCCTTGACCCGGAGCTCTCTTAAGGTATCGGAGAATCCGTTCAACCGCCTGGAGATGAGAAGCCCGGGGGCATGCATGAACCGACTGACAACCCCAACTGCAAACGATATATCCGGCCTCGTGACTGTTAGATAGATCAACTTTCCCACAAGGCGTCGATAGTATTCCGGGTTCGGAAGCAGCAAATCGTCATCCGAAGCATGAGCACACAGTTTGTGATTTGCCTCCATCGGGGTACAAGCTGGCTTGCAACCAGACTGACCAGCATCTTTGAGAAGATCGAGACAGTACTTTCGTTGGGAGAGCACCAACCCGTCCGGCCGCCGGGCGATCTCGAGACCAAGGAAGTAGCGAAGTTTCCCCAGGTCTTTAGTCTGAAAAACAGTGCTCAGATGTTGTTTGACCTCTTGAATCCCCTTTAAGTCATCCCCAGTGAGAAGGATGTCATCAACATAAACCAACAGAAGGACGGTGTCAGTGGCCCAATGTCGGGTAAAAAGGGAGAAATCTGCAGAACTCCGAGTGAACCCCATGTCCCGAACCACCTTGCTAAACTTGTCAAACCACGTCCGAGGGGACAGTTTGAGACCATAAATGGACTTTTTGAGAAGACATACCCGAGACTCCCCCGTGGTCTCAAACCCGGGCGGTTGGCGCATGTAGACGGTTTCCTGAAGGTCGTCATTCAAAAAGGCGTTCTTGATATCGAGCTGATGAAGGGGCCAGTGGCGGTGCACCGCGACGGAGAGAAGAACGCGGACAATGTTGAGCTTGGCCACCGGAGAGAACGTTTCCTCATAGTCGAGGCCCTCCTGTTGTGTGAATCCACGGGCCACAAGACGGGCCTTCAGTCGGGCAATAGTGCCATCCGGAGCATGCTTGATGACGAACACCCATTTACACCCAACAGGGTGCTGACCGGGAGGTAAGGGAACCAAGACCCAGGTCTGGTTGGCCCAGAGGGCCGTCATTTCTTCGTCCATGGCAGCCCGCCAGCCAGGATGGTGAAGCGCCTCCTGCAAAGAGTTAGGGACCGAAACAGAGGATAATGAGGTGGCAAAGTGAAGAAGAGAGGGAGAGAGGCGATGGAGAGAGACGTAATTTGCCAGGGGATGAGCGGTAGAGGCGGGAGCCGGAGAAGCAGGGAGCAGAGCACCCGAGGGCGAAGCCGACTGCAGAGGGGCAACGGGATGAGGAGAGCGACGAGAATAGACTCGGATAACCGGTGGTGGTGGACGGACAGGAGGTAGGGAAGGCGGAGAGGATGAGGAGTGAGGAGCAGGAATGACAGGACGAACGACGGGATCTGAACTCAGAGCGACATCTAGAGCAGGGAAGAATGGAATATCTTCACGGAAAGTCACGTCAGCCGAGACAGTAACCTTGCGGGTAGCAGGCGAATAACATACATAACCCTTTTGAGTGCGCGAGTAGCCCACAAAGATATGCTTGGTGGCACGAGGAGCCAACTTGTCCGTGGAGGGACCAAGGTGGTGAACGTAGCAGGTACACCCAAACACCCGTGGAGGAACGGGAAAAGGCGGAGTTGTGGGAAAGAGGAGGCTGAAGAGAGTAGCATACTGGAGGACAGAAGACGGGAGGCGGTTGATGAAAAAGCAAGCCGTGGAGAGCGCGTAGTTCCAGTATGGTTTGGGAACCTGCATTTGAAGCATAAGGGAGCGAGCGACATCAAGAAGGTGACGATTCTTGCGCTCGGCGACACCATTCTGTTGTGGAGTGTACGGACATGAGGTTTGGTGAAAATGCCGAACTCAGAGCAGAGAGTGGCGAAGGTATGACTGGTGTACTCCCGCGCATTGTCAGTACGAATAGTACGAATAGGCGCAGAGAACTGAGTGCGAGTCTCAAGTATGAAAGCCCGGAAGACGCGGGGAAGTTCAGAGCGATCCCGAAGGAGATATAACCACGTCATGCGAGAGTAATCATCAATAAAAGTAAGAAAATACCGATAGCCAGAAATACTAGTAAATTTGTACGGACCCCATATATCGGAGTGTACCAAAATAAAAGGAGCGGAGCTCCGAGTACAATGAGGAGGGAACGATTTGGACAAGGCAGGCCGCAGGGGCAATGCGACTAGGAATGGGAGTCCGCAGGAGTCCGCAGGCTGCTGGGCGGATAGAACTCGGAATCCGCAGGAGACCGGAACCTGGCTCTGATACTATGTAGAGATGGAGAAAGCCAACCTTGTATATATGTCCACTTGGTACAAATACAAAGAATGAGTACATATATAGATGAGAGAAAGAGAGAGGAAAGTCCTATACACAATGTGGGACTAAAGAGAGGAGAGAAAAACAATAAATGTTATACAAATGGGCCTAGTTTAAGTGGGCTTTTCCAACAATATAGTTACGTGACAATAAATGAGTAATAATGATTTATAGTTTGAATAATATATTTTATATTTGTTTTTTTGTTTTGATGCTTCCGAATTAAATTTTCCTTTAAATTGTCCAAAATTTATTAAATAGTTTAAGTCATTTCCATAGTGCACAATGTAACCTTCGTGAGTTGTATCAGCGACAACATCCAATCATCACTCAATATTGCATCAAGAACAATAAAAGGTATTATGTGTACAACCCCGTAGCCGGGCGAGTGGGACCCTCCCCAAATAGCAGCCTAGGGTCGTGTTGTGGGCGACGAGTTGGTGCGACCCCGTGCGGGTCCTCGTGCGTGCGTGCGGAGGATTTAGGTGCGCGTGCTTAGTATTTATATATATGTATATATATATGTGTAAATATAATATTATATAATATATATATTATTATATTATAATATATATATATATTATATAATATATGAGATATTTAATGTAAAGTAAAAGAGAAGTAGGCTGGGGTGGGGGAGGGCAGGAGAGAGAAGAAAGAAAAAAAGAAATAAAAAGGCAAAGAAGGGGGCTCGGGGACAGGGAAAAGAGCAGGAGAAAAAGAGATGCAGGGAGAAATCGGGGAAGCCCTAGCCCGGATCCGGAGCCCAGCCGCCGCCTCCAGCGGCAACCCGAGCCGCTCCTCCCTCTCTCTCCCGTCGGCCTGGAGTAGCAGCCGCCCGCGCCCTCCCTCTCTCACCCTCGGCCAAGCAGGCCGCCACCGCCGTTCCCCCCCATTTCCCGCTCCCGTCGCCGGCAAAGTAGCGCCGCCGCCGCCCCTCACTCTCTCATCCTCGTCCTGGAGCAGCAACGCCGCCGCCGCCCCTCCTTCTCTCACCCTCGGCCAAGCAGGCCGCCACCGCCGTTCCCCCCCATTTCCCGCTCCTGTCGCCGGCAAAGTAGCGCCGCCGCCGCCCCTCACTCTCTCATCCTCGTCCTGGAGCAGCAACGCCGCCGCCGCCCCTCCTTCTCTCACCCTCGGCCAAGCAGGCCGCCACCGCCGTTCCCCCCCATTTCCCGCTCCTGTCGCCGGCAAAGTAGCGCCGCCCCCGCCCCTCACTCTCTCATCCTCGGCCTGGAGCAGCAACGCCGCCGCCGCCCCTCCTTCTCTCGCCCTCGGCCAAGCACGGCAGCCGCCGCCGCCCTTTCCTCATTCCCTCTCACTCGTCGTCGGCAAGGCAGCGCACCCGGCCCCACGACCTTTTTCCCGACCTGGAGCAGCACACCTCGACCTCCCCTTCTCCCGGCGGCAAGCTCGGCCTGGAGCGAGGCTCGGCCTGGAGCGAGGCTCGGCCTGGAGCGAGGCTCGGCCTGGAGCGAGGCTCGGCCTGGAGCGAGGCTCGGCCTGGAGCGAGGCTCGGCCTGGAGCGAGGCTCGGCCTGGAGTGGAGGTCGAACGCCGACGCGGCCGCATGCAGTAGGATCGACTCGGAGCTCCTCTCCCGCCCCCGCCGCCAAGCACGCGACAAGGGTAACGATGTTTCAACTTGGGCATGTGAAGCCCTCAGTTTACATGTTTGCACGGAAGCCCCTCTCCACCAACGGGTGGGGGGAAGGGAGCTCCCCGACGGGTTGACGTGTACGTCCCCGCAGTTAATTGCATTAGTACCCGGAAGCGTGAGTACGGGTTTAGGCATGCTGTGTGAAGCCCATCCGGACGTGTGAGCCGGATTGGTGATGTTCTGGGGTTCCCGGAGAAGACTCCGAGGAAGTTGTTTATTTAGCCGCTTGCAGGGAATGCGCGCCACAAGCCCCAGAAGGGGGGTGTGCGCAATATGTTTGGCCCGCTTCTGTTAGCCGACTGATGACTAGTTGGTCGCCGCTCGTCGAGACGTTGGCGTACAGGTGTTGCAGTACCGGGCGGGGAGTAGCGGGCTTAAGCCCAAGCTTGTGCTGGCCCTCGAAGGCCTTTTTGTTTATATTTCCGGCCTGCGTGCCGAGTATGGAATTAATATTCCTGTAATATTCTTTTATATCTGTGATGCTCTGCGATTATGGTTTACTCCTCTTATCTTGGGCGAGCGGCGTGTTCGTGAACCGCTCCCCCGTGTGGGCCCCGAGGTATAGATGCCGGGAAGCCCCTGATGGCCCGTTGCCATCCTTTCAGAGTAGCGGAGTTTCGCTATTAGCGGCCCAATTGGGGCTGCGTAGAGTAGGGCAGCTGGGCGGTTTGGCGCCAATAGTAAGACAGGCGGGGAGCATTTTGTATAGACCCGAGGTGGCACCTCTAGTTTGGGAGTGGATCTCGAGATCCTCCTTGGATGTTCCGGTCGGCCAAGAGAGCCCTCCGAAGGTGCCTTAGCTCAGCCCTTGGCTTGGGAGGGGAAGAGTTAGTTAGTCTTCCGGGTATGCGGCGGGTCCTCCACGCTGAGACCTTGGGTCTGTCCCTCGTGTTCCTAGTCTTGTGCCTAGATCGTTCGCTTGAGGGTAGTAGGTGCGCGGTCACCCCTTCCCCAAGGATCGAACTCCACATGAGACCGATTTTCCGGTTTCAACATTTTGGTGCGGTGAGCGTGGAGAGTGACCAGCACAGAAGAACTCAGGCGAACATCATGGCTATAGAAGTGGAACCAGGTGACAACCAGGGTCATGCGTTGATGCTTTGTGCGTGAGGTCCTCGTACTCGGGGTTGTCCCCTCCCATAGCTGTTGTTTGGATCTCATAGCATTTGGAGTAGGATTTGCACCTATTTGAAACGCTTCTGCCTATGAAAACCCGTGTATCCCCACCTGTTACATCAACAAGAAACCTGGAGGTTATTATCTTCAAGATCGAGTAAGAGAGCAGCTGAGAGGTATTAGAAGCCGGGGTGACCTGAAAGGATTCCCTCCCTAGCGGTAATATATTATCTCTTTCTTGTAAATCAGTAGCGGTCGAGTTTTCTCTTTGTTACCGATTCGCCTCGAGCTTCTGAGGGCTTCAAGGGTCAGCCTCACAATCGACTCCGGAAGCCAAGCGTCCAACCCGTTCCTTTTAAATAGCCTAGTTCGGACGATGGGACGGTGCCGCGGGACTTTAAGCGCTATTGTAAGACCGAGCCTCTGCACTGACGGCCGAGATCAGCTCCCCCCTTGCACGTCGGCCTATGTCCCCCCGATCGCACCTCTCCTCCGACTAGAGGAATTATCAGGAACGAGCCTAGACGCTAACCTCCCAGATTTGATAAAGGGCCGATCTCTCCAAGCAATCACAAGTGACATGGCGGAAAGTGATCTTTGTCATTAGATCAGGATACGAAACGTCCAACCTGTTCCTTCTAAATAGCCCAGTTCGGATGATGGGACGATGCCTCGGGACTCTAAGCGCTATTGTAAGACCGAGCCTCTGCACTGACGGCCGAGATCAGCTCCCCCCTTGCACGTCGGCCTATGTCTCCCCGATTGCATCTCTCGTCCGATTGGAGGAATTATTAGGAACAGACTCGGACGCCAGCTTCCCGATTTGACGACCTTCAGATCGTCTCTCTTAGGAATAGAATGCGTCCTCCGTTTGTAAAAGCATCGGTGCAATTGACTCTCCAGCGCCTCTTAAGTAGATAGGATGTCTCCATCTCGAGCAAAATCAAGTCGTGGTAGTTTTGGACCCCGAGCAGATCCCGCTGTCAGGCTCTCACCTAGCTGGCAGGGCCGGACGTCACTCGGTGTCATCCGTGGGCCTCGAGCAGATCCCGCTGTCAGGCTCTCACCTAGCTGGCAGGGCCGGAAGTCACTCGATGGCGGTTGTTTTGGACCCCGAGCAGATCCCGCTGCCAGACTCTCACCTAGCTGGCAGGGCCGGACGTCACTCGGTGTCATCTGTGGGCCTCGAGCAGATCCCGCTGTCAGGCTCTCACCTAGCTGGCAGGGCCGGAAGTCACTCGATGGCGGTTGTTTTGGACCCCGAGCAGATCCCGCTGCCAGGCTCTCACCTAGCTGGCAGGGCCGGAAGTCACTCGGTGTCATCCGTGGGCCTCGAGAAGATCCCGCTGTCAGGCTCTCACCTAGCTGGCAGGGCCGGAAGTCACTCGATGGCGGTAGTTTTGGACCCCGAGCAGATCCCGCTGCCAGGCTCTCACCTAGCTGGCAGGGCCGGAAGTCACTCGGTGTCATCCGTGGGCCTCGAGCAGATCCCGCTGTCAGGCTCTCACCTAGCTGGCAGGGCCGGACGTCACTCGGTGTCATCCGTGGGCCTCGAGCAGATCCCGCTGTCAGGCTCTCACCTAGCTGGCAGGGCCGGAAGTCACTCGATGGCGGTAGTAGTGGACCCCGGGTAGACTCGCTGTCAGGCTCCCACTAGCTGGCAGAGCTGTAGGCACACCTGGGGGGTAAGAGAGAGAGTTTGGAGTTTGGAGAGAGAGTTTGGATATCTTGCAGGACCCCGAGTGATGCTCGGCCCCGGGTAGACTCGCTGTCAGGCTCCCACTAGCTGGCAGGGCTGTAGGCACACCTGGGGGGTAAGGGACCCCGAGTGCTGCTCGGCCCCGGGTAGACTCGCTGTCAGGCTCTCACTAGCTGGCAGGGCTGTAGGCACACCTGGGGGGAAAGGACTAGCTCAGCGTGTACCAGAGGATACAGAAGATACGACTTTTTTGTTTCGCGATATCACGAGAAATTGTATACTTGTTGTAAGTATTGGTATAAGGGCAATTTGATAGCAGTGAGCCAAAGGGTATCGAGTGATTCAAAAAGATCAGAAAGGTCGTGGAGAGATTGATGCTCCAAGTGCAGATTTCTGTTTGCCTCGAAAATTTTTTTTTTGGGTCGGCTCTCACTCGCCGGATACGTTGGGTTGGATGATTCTTTCCGAGCTTGTGCCAAGCTCGAAAAGAGCGGGGATTGTGTACAACCCCGTAGCCGGGCGAGTGGGACCCTCCCCAAATAGCAGCCTAGGGTCGTGTTGTGGGCGACGAGTTGGTGCGACCCCGTGCGGGTCCTCGTGCGTGCGTGCGGAGGATTTAGGTGCGCGTGCTTAGTATTTATATATATGTATATATATATGTGTAAATATAATATTATATAATATATATATTATTATATTATAATATATATATATATTATATAATATATGAGATATTTAATGTAAAGTAAAAGAGAAGTAGGCTGGGGTGGGGGAGGGCAGGAGAGAGAAGAAAGAAAAAAAGAAATAAAAAGGCAAAGAAGGG
The DNA here is from genome assembly GCA_039583875.1 of Platanthera guangdongensis. Classification (NCBI taxonomy): domain Eukaryota; kingdom Viridiplantae; phylum Streptophyta; class Magnoliopsida; order Asparagales; family Orchidaceae; genus Platanthera; species Platanthera guangdongensis. Next base: position 294,639,151 of record CM077153.1, read on the forward strand.
GGCTCGGGGACAGGGAAAAGAGCAGGAGAAAAAAGAGATGCAGGGAGAAATCGGGGAAGCCCTAGCCCGGATCCGGAGCCCAGCCGCCGCCTCCAGCGGCAACCCGAGCCGCTCCTCCCTCTCTCTCCCGTCGGCCTGGAGTAGCAGCCGCCCGCGCCCTCCCTCTCTCACCCTCGGCCAAGCAGGCCGCCACCGCCGTTCCCCCCCATTTCCCGCTCCCGTCGCCGGCAAAGTAGCGCCGCCGCCGCCCCTCACTCTCTCATCCTCGTCCTGGAGCAGCAACGCCGCCGCCGCCCCTCCTTCTCTCACCCTCGGCCAAGGAGGCCGCCACCGCCGTTCCCCCCCATTTCCCGCTCCTGTCGCCGGCAAAGTAGCGCCGCCGCCGCCCCTCACTCTCTCATCCTCGTCCTGGAGCAGCAACGCCGCCGCCGCCCCTCCTTCTCTCACCCTCGGCCAAGCAGGCCGCCACCGCCGTTCCCCCCCATTTCCCGCTCCTGTCGCCGGCAAAGTAGCGCCGCCCCCGCCCCTCACTCTCTCATCCTCGGCCTGGAGCAGCAACGCCGCCGCCGCCCCTCCTTCTCTCGCCCTCGGCCAAGCACGGCAGCCGCCGCCGCCCTTTCCTCATTCCCTCTCACTCGTCGTCGGCAAGGCAGCGCACCCGGCCCCACGACCTTTTTCCCGACCTGGAGCAGCACACCTCGACCTCCCCTTCTCCCGGCGGCAAGCTCGGCCTGGAGCGAGGCTCGGCCTGGAGCGAGGCTCGGCCTGGAGCGAGGCTCGGCCTGGAGCGAGGCTCGGCCTGGAGCGAGGCTCGGCCTGGAGCGAGGCTCGGCCTGGAGCGAGGCTCGGCCTGGAGTGGAGGTCGAACGCCGACGCGGCCGCATGCAGTAGGATCGACTCGGAGCTCCTCTCCCGCCCCCGCCGCCAAGCACGCGACAAGGGTAACGATGTTTCAACTTGGGCATGTGAAGCCCTCAGTTTACATGTTTGCACGGAAGCCCCTCTCCACCAACGGGTGGGGGGAAGGGAGCTCCCCGACGGGTTGACGTGTACGTCCCCGCAGTTAATTGCATTAGTACCCGGAAGCGTGAGTACGGGTTTAGGCATGCTGTGTGAAGCCCATCCGGACGTGTGAGCCGGATTGGTGATGTTCTGGAGTTCCCGGAGAAGACTCCGAGGAAGTTGTTTATTTAGCCGCTTGCAGGGAATGCGCGCCACAAGCCCCAGAAGGGGGGTGTGCGCAATATGTTTGGCCCGCTTCTGTTAGCCGACTGATGACTAGTTGGTCGCCGCTCGTCGAGACGTTGGCGTACAGGTGTTGCAGTACCAGGCGGGGAGTAGCGGGCTTAAGCCCAAGCTTGTGCTGGCCCTCGAAGGCCTTTTTGTTTATATTTCTGGCCTGCGTGCCGAGTATGGAATTAATATTCCTGTAATATTCTTTTATATCTGTGATGCTCTGCGATTATGGTTTACTCCTCTTATCTTGGGCGAGCGGCGTGTTCGTGAACCGCTCCCCCGTGTGGGCCCCGAGGTATAGATGCCGGGAAGCCCCTGATGGCCCGTTGCCATCCTTTCAGAGTAGCGGAGTTTCGCTATTAGCGGCCCAATTGGGGCTGCGTAGAGTAGGGCAGCTGGGCGGTTTGGCGCCAATAGTAAGACAGGCGGGGAGCATTTTGTATAGACCCGAGGTGGCACCTCTAGTTTGGGAGTGGATCTCGAGATCCTCCTTGGATGTTCCGGTCGGCCAAGAGAGCCCTCCGAAGGTGCCTTAGCTCAGCCCTTGGCTTGGGAGGGGAAGAGTTAGTTAGTCTTCCGGGTATGCGGCGGGTCCTCCACGCTGAGACCTTGGGTCTGTCCCTCGTGTTCCTAGTCTTGTGCCTAGATCGTTCGCTTGAGGGTAGTAGGTGCGCGGTCACCCCTTCCCCAAGGGTCGAACTCCACATGAGACCGATTTTCCGGTTTCAACATTATGACTACTGCGCATGGGGGCTCACCGTGCACGACCTCTAGTATACTACATGCAATTTTGTATAGGCATCAAGAGAGAGGGAGAGGTTGTGACAACCCAAAATTTCACGCACGTATGTTAATTTATTTTTCTCTCCCCGATGATGAAAAAGCAGTATGATATTTTTTCCTCGAGATTTATCCTTTTGCGCATTTTCCGTTTCATTTGGTTTTAGTTGTGGAGGTGCCAAAAACAATTGGTTAATATTATATGAATATCAAATGGGCTTATATATTTATATGGGCTAGCCTTGTTAATATAGGCTTGCTGCCTTTAATGGTGGGCTGGCTGTGTTGGCTGGATGTTGGATATGGATAATGCTGACTGAGGTGTGTGCTGGCTGCGTTGGCTGGATGCTGGATATGGATAGTGCTGGCTGAGATTGGGCTTGTGTTGGATGGTATGTTGACACTTGGGTGTTGAGGTTTGACACTTGGCTTGTGCTTGGCCACTTAGTTGTTGGCTTAATTGCTATGTGACACCTATTTGAGTTAGCCACTCCATTTTGACTTCTTGTTGCCTCTTCACCGCTCATGCCCACTTTAAATAATTGGTGGATTTCTTCCTCTCCTTCTCCAACTATTTTCCCTCTTCTCTGTTGTCCCGAGACTGCTGCCACTGCTGTCTTTTCTGCTGCTTTGCAGAGCTATGTTGGAAGCTTGTTGCTGCTTCCTGCTGTCTTGCTGCACCACTGTCCCTTAGCTGCTACTCCCTGCTGCCCCTATCTGCTGCTCTTTTACTGCTTTAGCTGTTGCTGCTATTACTCTTGGCTGCCTGACTGCTGCCCGCTCTCCTCCTCCTTCTTTCTCCATTTTTGCTGGTTAGTCTATTACTTTCATGGTTATTTGGAAACTATTTTTCGTTCTGATTTTGGGCCGCCTAATTACTGATTTTGCGTTGTTTTAGTAGCTGTTGTATAGTTGTTTTATATGGAGGCTGAGCTCACTTTTTATACCTTGCTGAACATCATTTTTAAGAGGGACGGGAAGTCCATTTGTGGGTTGGTTTTAGCCCATTTCGAGGCATATTTATGGTTGTCCGGCAAGATATAAAATTAGATTTTGGCCTTTTTGCGATTTTCGGTTTATCGTGTCAATTTTCCGATGATTTAGCGAATCATTCTAAATCTTTTGCGCATTTCGCTACGCATTCCAAGTGACGCAACCCAATAAACATGTGTATAATTTCAGTGGGTCCCAAGACTTCAAAATCAGAGGATGGCGTCGCAAGGAAACCGTGAAGAAAATGCGATTAAAGGCAAAACTGTGGTGAGTATTTTATTTTTTAAAATTATGGGTATTCAATTATTTTGTCATATTTAATGTCTTTGAACAAACTTGCTTGTGCATATGAATTTTGCCTTAAAAATATATCGCTAAGTAAATAAAGTGGGCGAGGGGACAATTAAGCGATATTTATTCTGAGGGGATTATGTTATTATAAACTCATATTTACACGTCAAGATAAAATCCATTTAAAACTCTGCATGGGGAAATGTGATGGCTTTGAATCCGATGATGTGGAGACATCCACTGATGGATTCACCAGTAGGGGTGAGCCTACACTTACGCTCTTTGGGGGCGGGGCCCAATCAAGATGCATCACCGAAGCATTTCTCATTTTATGTAACTAAAGTTAAGGAGAAATTTAATGACTAGTATTGAGAATAATCAAGTGATTAATTTTTATTGTACTGTAAGCATATTGATATCATCCCTCTTGTTTGCATGTATAACTGTTTCACGAAATACTGTTCTCACATAGTCATAATTTTTATGACTAACCCCGAGTGGACACATTTTTTTAGGCAGCAGGGCAAACTCCAAGCAGAACATGCAAGATCGTGGCAGTCGAACTGGTAAAAGCACTAATTGAAACCCGGTACTGACATAGAGCTCGTTGTACTGGACCTACGTGTATCTATTGTAATAAGTCTATCTAGTATATGTAAATGATCGTGTAATAAACGAAAAAATGGAATAAAAAGCTTGGTGTATGTTCTTTGTACTTTGCATTCCGATGCACTGTGACATTTTTATTCAAAACTGTTGTTCGATACTTGATTCAGTTAAAGAGCCCAGGATTTAGGTCTCTACAAATTGGTATCAGAGGGGCAAGTTTTCAATAAATTGTATCAGTGAAAGAGCCCAGGATTTGGGTCTCTACAGAGGCCAATGTCCAATTGCCCAGAACATCATTTTGCTGACGAATTAAATTTTAGCCACAGACAAAAAAATCAAAGCCTAATATATAATATCTAGCTAGGAATGAAATCTATAGAGTTGTGAGATTAGTGAGTTTAAGCATAAGTAAATAAAGAATGGTGTACAGTTAATGATGCAAAAGTATCTAACTATTGGAGACATGTTTAAATCCAAATCGATTGCAATCCAGAATGAAATTGAGATCAAACCTAATATATACCAAACAAAATATCAGGCAAAATTATTAAATTTAATGCAAAATCAATCAAGTTGAGTGACACATCAAGATTTGAGTAGATCATAAATTTAATTAAGAAACTAAAATTTAAAATTAATAAAATAATAAAAAATATGTCAGATGCAGAAAAATTAAAATATAATTTAGAATTCCAAATTCAACTTAATACAATATGCATCGGATTCAGAAAACTGCATCAGACTGCTGAGTTGCTTTGGAAGTCAATTTGCCCAGCCAAAAGCAACCCGTATTACAGAGTTAAATAGATGGCCTGAGAAAGTGGATGTGGAGGAATAAGTTCCCATGTAGAAATATTGGTAATAGCCAGACAACAAACCTTAAGGAACTGAATGCCAACGTAATTGTCAGGATGGTGGCAGTACAAATTTAACCACCTAACAATTGTACTTCTAAAAGTGTAAAAGCTCAAGTCTAATAACAATCTCATGAGGGGTTCAAGTTATAATAAGCACAACCTCAAGGGCAAAAGGTGCAAGTTCAGCACAATTAAGTTTCTGCACAAGTTGTGGGAGTGAGGCGGCTCATGGAATATGTGCAATTTTTGGCGAGGAAATTAATTTAAGTACTATGTCACATCTTGGGCTGAAGAGTTGGAATTAATGAGACTGGAATGAATGCGTGAGTTAACGATTGCCTTACTACATGTTTTCGGTCAATGCGGTTTTTAATTCAATTTTGGACCATGTGATTGTGTCCTTTAAATGCACTTTACGTACCTTCATACAAATTTAAACCCACAATTCTTCCAACACTTATACTCACACAAAACCATAGGTTAAGGTTCACTTATCAATATGATTACACTTCATGCACAATAACAACTCAATCACATAATATAATGTTCATACTAAATACCAAGAATAGAAATAAATAATAACACTGCTCTGTTACTTCTTCTGCCAACTCTTGCTGTCGGAGAAGATCGAGTTGTTGGATAGTCCCTCGACTACTCTGATGAAGCGACGAATCGAGCACATTCAGAAAGTTGAGCTCTTCTTCCACATTGGGCCAAGCGCTAGAGGACAAGGATGCATATTATGAGAAAATTTGCTGAGGGGACAAGTAGCAAAGAAGGAAGTTTCCAGAACTTTGTATCCTCAATTCCAAGCATATATAGCTCACCAAACCAGGGTGGTGTCGTCATTCGCAACTGTGATAAACTTGGGAGTAGCAGTATCCGTGTATTGAGAGGGAGGTTGAGGAGAAACGTGATTAGTAGACAAGGAGTCCACAATTCAAGATGAGCCAGAAGGAAGAGAAGATAAGTCAGTATGGGAGGAAGAGGGCACAGGTTCGCAGGTGCGAGTAAGAAGCTCTTGCAGACACCAAAGTTCATCCCACAAGACGTTGACATCAGCACGAGAACTAGAATGGCTGATAGGAAAATTGATGTGAGACCAATCAGAGGAAGGGCAAGCAGGAGTGTGGTGGATAGGAGATCACATACTGGAAACGGTGAGCCTAAGCACCAAGGAGCGGTGAGCACTTAAGAGGAGCGAAACTGCGGGTGAACAGTAACCAAGGACCCATAAAAAACAAAGATTGGCGGGCACCCGGAGAAGATAGCAATCTCGTGCGGTCAGCAGAAGCAGAAGACAGACGACGCGAGTGAAGCAGCGGCACATAATGTCACCGCAGGAACAACAATGCGAGGAGGAAGGCATAAGAAGACGGGTAAGGCGGTCTTGGCGAGCTCCAGGAAGCAGCGACACTAGCGGTGGAAGAGTAGTAGCAAAAATATAAAGGGCGTGAAAGTCTTGGGGCTATAAAGGAGCCGGTAGTCCAAGCGAGGGAGGAAGCCAAGGGAAAGCAGTGAGATGACGAGCAAAGATACGGACAACACCCGAGAAGCGAGCTTGCAAACACCAATAATGAGCTCTGGTATAAGCAGCAGGAGCTCAGCACAGGATGAGCTTGATAAACACGGCTAACAGCGACGATCGTGGCGAACAGGGGAACTCAGCGACTAGGAGAGCTTCGCACAGGAACTCGCATCTAGGGGAGCTCGTTGGAGAAGCAAGGGTGTGCATGATGGTTGAAGCGAGCTGAGCAGTCTTGGCGGTCTTTATGGGAGGTCGCTAATGATCGAAAAGGACGATAGCGCAGTTTCAACCCGTACGAATGGGTGTGAAATGATTATCTTTCACAAACACTAAATCAAAAAAAATCATTAAGTTGTTACATTATTTTTTTCTTAATTTTTGAAGAAGAAAAATTTACAGCAAAAATCTCACCCAGGCGCGCCTTTTATATTCCAAATGCGCAAATAAGACGCACAAAATAGCAAACCCCTAAGCCTAGTGAGCCTTGAGCCTTAGGCGCGCCTTTAATAACATATTATGGCGCAACAGGCACATGAAATGGCAAGCAGTGTAACGACCCAAATTTATTTATGTCACGTAATTGTGTCCAAGTCACGAAATGGTGTCAATGTGATGAATTTGTTTGAAGATTGATTTAATGAGATGAAAATATAATATACAATTGTTCACGAACATTTTTGTGTGCACCAAGAAGTAAGACTAAATTGATGAAATTTGGTGTCATTAGACAAATAGGATATATTAAAAGATTTAAAGAATGAATTGAACCTAAATTAACCCCAATTAGGTTTAGGCGGTGGGTATTGAACCAGTGCAATAGGAATTAAATAAAAACGAACTGCTTTTGATTCATCAAACCTGCACCTGTTGACTGCCCTGAACCCGCCACTCTTTGCCTTCCTGTATTAAGACCCGCACGACTACGTTTTTATCCCTCGTTGAACTGTCTTTGATTTCTCGCTAAGGTTCGACTCCTTACAGACGACAACGATAGCGTCTCTTCTCTCCTCTCCCTCTCTTTCTCTCACGCCGCCGATGAGGGTTTCTCCTCTCGTTGCTAGGTCGACTTCGCGGGAAGCCTTGATGAAGCTCGACGCTGCTTTTCCTCTCCTCGGAAGAGGCCGATTGAACTGCACAAGTTCTTTCCCTTCTTTTTCCTCATTGTAAGCCTTTTTTCCTTTGTGTTTAACCTCTTTCTTTCTTCCTTTTATTGTGGAGTAGAGATGTACAAGTATTGATATGAGATGGCATGAAAGGAACCTAGGGTTTTCTGAAACTAAAATTGTCTTATGGGGGATTTTATTGGTAATGGTCATCTGTTATGATCATTTTAGGGCTTTTACAATTAATTGTTATGATCATTTATGTCTTATGGATTTTTACAAGTAATTGATTAGGATCAATTTATGGCTTGTTGTTGTAGCGTTAATTGGGATGATAATTTGGAGACTGAATTAAAGTAATAGCTATTCATAATACAAATGTTTTTAATTTGGGGAGTTCACTAAAATTTGTAAATTGGTTAGTGATGGTTGGCTGTCATTTGCAATTCTCATTAGATTTTGGATTCATTCATGATTTATTGGAGTATGTATTATATATATATGTGGAGATCAAAGTTCAACAAGCATGAGTTATTAAATCATTAAGGTTTTTGTATCATACCGTGAATTTGTACTTGTATCTTTGGAAAAGTTCCTAACAATTATGCCAAGCAAAGGGGTTTCATATTTTTGTGTGTGACGGAAGCTAATACAATTTATTTTTTGGCTCTTGGCCGATTGGGTAGAAAATATGGCAGATAAAGAATTACTAGATTTGGAGAATTTGGGGTTTTTATTTGATGAATGGATCAAAATGGGATATTTATTTATTGTTTCTCCTTGAGATAAATTCTACTAGAGTTTAAGTCATTTTAGGATTTGAAATTGTTCTTTTTAACAAGACGCAATTTATTAAACGTAGCCCAAATTTCAGATATTACAATGGATGTGATGATGCTCTGAGAAATGCCAAGGAAAAAGACAAGATTATTGTGAGTACTTATCGCTTTAATTATGCATAACATTAAAATAATTCCAGATATAAAGTGTATAGTTTTTCATACAAGAATAAATGGAATGCTTGTGCATGGACATGAATTGCTATGAAATTAAAAGAGAGAAAATCGCTAAAAGATATCAAAACGATAAAAGAATTCTGATTGAAATATAGAAATAAAGAACATGGTGATATGAGAATTTCAAACAAATACTGATATGGAAAATTGAATAAGAATGCGCGATTAAACAAAATATTACAGACCGTAACGTAATAGGAAAAGATAAAAGATGTTTAAAAATCTGAATATGAGAAATGTCAAGGATTAAATCCTATGATGTAGGAAGGTACCTACTGATGGATTACCCACGTAGGGGGCTTGCCTACGTTTGATTACCCCGAGAGGGGTGGGGCCCACATTTGATGCATGCTTGACATTTCCTGAGCTATGAAATTAAATGAACGATTGAATTATATGTGTGGAATAATTGAATCTATTTGGGAGGAATGATGGAATTATTGAATGGGATGTGAATCGAGAATTTGATTGAAAAAAAAGAAACAAACAGAAGAAAGAACAAATGAATACGATAATTTGAAAAATAACATAATGTTGCTGATATTGCATTTTTTGTTTATTGCTTTTGATATTGCATTGTCATAATGAATTAAGAAATTGAAAACTTATACATATTGATATTGTAATCCTTTGGTTGCACATACAGCAGTTAAAAAGGTATGTTCCTCATCTAGTCATATTATGACTAAGCTCGCCGCTAATTTTGTTTAGGTAGCTGAAGCAACCTTGAGTACGCAAAGAAAGGATAAGTTGACTAATAAAAAAACGCAAAAAGACTGGCAGCAGAACAACCCAAGTATAAGTTATGTTTTTATTATGTGTTTTATTTTGCACTCACTCTTCTTACTTCATCATGGAGCAAATAACTTGAAAGAAGCTGAGATACAGATTTCTTGTGGGGGTTTAACTTGCGGCCTCACAAGCAGAGGCTACGAGCAGAAGGTTGCAAAACAAGGGAGGCAGCAGACACATTAGCCGCAAGGTCACGCGAGCAAGTGATCAAGGTTCCCCCAAGAGCTTGCATTTGTATGGCTCTGATACCATGTAAGAAGAGACGAAATTGAAAAACAAATTTAATTATGTTTTCCTTCCCATTACAAGAGCATATACATCATATTTATAAAGAGAAGAAGTTTTACTCCAAACCAAGATGTGGAACTAAACATCCAAAAAAGGAAGAATGGGTCATTAATGGGCCTTCTAAATCAATAAAAAATTATTGAGTTCTTACATTATTTTTTCTTAATTTTTGAATAAAAAAAATTACAACAAAAATCTCACGCAGCCACGCATTTTATATTCCAAAGGCGCAAATAAAGCACAAGGCACACGGAGGCGCAAACCCCTGAACCTGATGAGCCTTGATCCTTAGGCGCGCCTTTAATAACATACTAGGCGCAACAGGCACAGGAAATGGCAAGCAGAGGCTACGAGCAGAAGGTGGCCAGACAAGGGAGGAAGCAGACACACAAGCCGCAAGGTCGCTCGAGCAAGAGATCTAAAGGAGATTCCCCCAGGAGCTCGCATTCGTATAGCTTTGATAGCATGTAAAAAGAGACGAAATTGAAAAACAAATTTAATTATGAAAATATTTTCCTTCCCATTACAAGAGCATATACATTATAGTTATTAGGAGAAGAAGAAGCTCTACTCCAAACCAAGATGTGGGACTAAACATCCAAAAAGGAAGAATGAGACATTAATGGGTCGTATATCTTTACAATAGAATTAAGTCTTGAAACGAGCCGATTTCATTTTCTTTAACTTTTCAATACATTGAAATAAATTTTCAGTCCCATTTTGTATGTTTACTAAAAAAAATTCTAGATTAGGCAAAAGATTTGATTATACTTTATATACTTGAAGGATTTCCATTGTATTAGAATTTTAATAATTTTCAATATTGCTAAATATATATGTTGGAATATTTTTGGTTTTACCTTTTATGTTGTTTACGTTTTATGTTGTCTGGTACTCGGGCGTGTTGTAATCCCGTGTATATATACATACATGAGTCTCCTTTTGTTTATCCCGGTTTTACTTTTCTCCTCAACATGGTATCAGAGCCGCATCCCTAGGGTTCGGAAAAGTCGCGCGCGTCCTCTGCCCTTCCGCGCTCGATCCGGTCCGCTTATCCCCTCCACTCGTCAGCGCCGGCTACAGCCTCCAAGCCGTGTCTCTCGTGACTCCACCTGCGCTCTTCCGCCTCTCCAGAAGTCGTCGACTCCGCCTCCAAGCCGCATCTCCTGCGACTCCACCTCCGCCTCCGTCCACTCCACACCACCTCCCCCCCCCCCCGTCCCTCTCGTGCTTTAGGACCGCCGATCACATGCTTTTCCGATCTTCTTGTTTTTGGCAATCCCTTTTTGATCTACTTGCCCCTCTTTGGGCATGTGTGTTCTTCCGCTCTTTCTATGAGGGCAGCCCTCCTTCGTTCTCTATTGTGATTTTGTTTAGGGTATCCTCAATTTCTATTCGAGATTTTCTTATGTCGGGAAGTGATTCCTCTACCACCATGTCTTCCAGTGGAGTAGCTTCTCCTACTTCAATTTTCGTTGGATCTTGTCGTGTTCCCTCCAACCATAGCACTCCTCAGATCACCACTATGAAATTGGATGGTTCCAATTACCTCCCATGGACTCGCTCTATCATTCTTGTCCTCAAAAGTCATCGATTGTTTGGTTATGTCAGTAGCACAATGACAGTCTGACTCTCCTGAGTGGCTTCAGTGGGTATTTGAGAACTCCTTGGTGATGTCGTGGCTACTTAATTCTATGATGGAGCTCATCGCTCGGAACTATCTGTTTTTGGATATTGCAGCGGATATTTGGAAGCGCGCAGAGACTAGCTACTCGTGTCGAGGCAATGCAACTCAGATCTACCAACTGCGTTGTCGGTTGTTCCTCCTGTGACAGGGTGATCGTCCTCACTCAGCTTACTACTCGAAGTTCACTCAACTCTATCATGAGTACGATCATTTTGATTCTCTGATCCTTATGTCTCTTGAAGATGAGGTGCTGGTCCGAGCAAGAGAAGAACGCAATCGTATCTTCGAGTTTCTTCATGGCTTACATCGGGATTTCGATTCGATCAGTATTCAGATCATTGGACGCTCCCCTCTTCCTTCTTTGTCTGAGGTGTACAGCCTTGTCCAACAGGAATTCGCCCGTCGCCAGACTCTTCTTATAGACTCAACTACCGAGAGATCTGCTCTTGTTACTCTTTCTCAACCTGGTGCTCGTCCTACTCATGACACGAGATTGAGGACTGCGGAGAAAGATCATCTAGTCTGTGATTATTGCGGGAAGGCTCGTCATACTAGAGATATTTGCTTCAAGCTCCATGGTTTTCCGCCTCGAGGCGGTCCTGCACCTCGTGGTGGTCGCGAAGGTGGATGCTCCCAGCACCGACACTCTCTGCCCAGATCAGCCCACTTGTCAGACGTTGTGAAGGAAACCTCGGTTCATCATTCTCTGGATTCCAAAGCGGAACCCCCGCTCTTTTGGCTAAAGAAATTCTGGCTTTTTGCCGGATGATGCTCGGAACTCCTACTGAGCGTCCAGTTTTGCCTCCTCTTCATATGCTTATCAGGGTCCGGCATGTGCTCACTCTGCTTCCTCTCACCTATCCTCTCAGTGGATCATTGATTCTGGGGCTACAGATCACATGGCAGGATCTGCCACAGGTTTTGTGTCTTACACCCCGCTCTCTGGCAGGGCCAAAGTGAGCATTACTGATGGATCGTTATCTCCCATCATTGGGAAAGGATCCATTCCATGTTCCTCTCTTACTCTCTCCTATGTTCTTCATGTTTCTGCTGTCACTCACAATTTTCTGTCTATTAGTCATCTGACTAACTCTATGAATTGTTTTGTGACGTTCTTTTCCACCTCTTGTGTTTTTCAGGACCTGAAGACGGGGACGGTGATTGGCGCTGGTAGACTGTGCAACGGGCTCTATGTGTTTGCCCCCTCTGCCTCCACTTCATCTAGCATCACTCAGCTTCCCAAAGCTCTTCTTGTTGCTCGTCCCTCTGAGTTGGATTCCTAGCATTGTCGGCTAGGACCTCCCCCTGTTGTTATTATGAAGATGTTGTTTCCTACTATATCTTCTACTTTGTTTAATGTTTTTCATTGTGATGTGTGTGAACTGGCTAAACATTAACGTAGTATTCTTCCTCGTATGTCTCCTCATAACTCTGTTGCAGTTGTCATTCATAATGATGTTTGGGATTCTAGTCCTAATGCTTCTATTTTTGTTTCCTTACGGTTTGTTTCATTCATTGATTGTTACTCTCGTTGTATCTGGGTTTACTTAATGAAATAAAAAAATTAGGTGTTCTCTATTTTTCAACGCTTTCATAAGATGGTCACTATTCAATATGATATTGTCGTTAAAATATTGCGTAGTGATAATGGTCGTGAGTACATTGATGTCAGCCTTGAGAACTATCTGAGTGACCTGAGTATCATTCATCAAATTTCATGTGTTTACACCCCTGCTCAGAATGGGGTGGTTGAGCGCAAGAATCAGCACCTCCTTGAGGTGGATAGATATCACCTTCGGATGCATCTCCTGAAGTATTACTGGGGTGATGTTGTTCTCACCGCCGCCTACCTCATCAATCGTCTCCCTATGCGGGTTCTTGGGTTTCATACCCTTCTTATCACTATAGGGGTCCGTTCCACTTCTCTTTATCCTCATGTCTTTGGATGTGTATGTTTTGTCCACACTCATCCTAAAACCAAACTTGATCCCTACACCCTGAAGTGTGTGTTTATTGGCTACTCCCCTACTCGGAAAGGATACAAGTGCTTCCATCCTACTACCAAGCGGATATTTGTTACTATGGATGTCACCTTCTGGCAGTCGAAAGCCTATTATAGGACCTCTCTTCGGGGGGAGACTATTGATACGGAAGTGAGTTCCACTCCTGTTCCTCTACATATTCCTCCTTCGTTCATGTTGTCTCATCCGTCCACTACTCCATCTATGGTGCCACCCCTCGTCCCTACTCCTCTGGTGCCCCCACTTACTTTTGGAAACCCAGTGGTTCCTCCTCTATTATAGGTTTACACACGTCGTAGGAGGGGCACAAACATTCAGGCTCTTGCTATTCAACCTGTGTCATCACCTGATCCATCGTCAGGTACTAACAGAGGTAGTTCTGCTTCTACCCAGCATCTTTTTTCTCACTTTTTGACTTATGACTCCTTGTCAATTACACAAAGCATTTGTCACCTCCTTGGCCTCCATTTCTATTTCACAGTCTTGGCAGGAAGCTCTTGAGCATAACGAGTGGAAGACAACAATGTTGGAGGAAATGGGAGCCCTTGACAAGAATCATACTTGAGAGTTTGTTCATTTTCCTAAGGGAAAGACGGTTGTGGAATGCAAGTGGGTTTTCTCTATGAAGCAAAACTCACAAGGCCTTGTGGAATGAGACAAAGCCAGATTGGTGGCTAGAGGCTATACGCAGATAGCTGGTATCGGCTATCAGGAGACATTTGCGCCGGTTGCGAAAATGAACTCCATCAGGATCTTGCTATTCATGTGCTGTGTGTAAAGGCTGAAGTCTTCTTCAATTGGATGTGAAGAACGCATTCCTCCACGGTGATCTTGAGGAGGAAGTCTATATGTCTATGCTTCCTGGTGTTATTCAAGAAAGGTCGGCAGGGAAAGTTTGCAGGTTGAAGAAAGTTCTATATGGCCTGAAGCAATCTCCATGTGCATGGTTCAGGAGATTTCACTGGGCTATGATTTCTTTCGGATACAAACAAAGCAATGATGATCACATCTTGTTTGTGAAACACATGGAGGTTAAAGTGGTTGCTCTTATTGTCTATGTGGATGATATAGTAATAACCGGTGATGATACGAAAGAGGTTGAACTTCTAAAGTTTAGATTAGCTAAGGAATTTGAAGTGAAGGACATTGGTCCCCTAAAGTATTTTCTTGGCATTAAGGTAGCTAGATCCAAACATGGGATCTTTATATCTCAAAGGAAGTATCAAGTATGTTCTCGACTTGCTTGAGACAACTGAAATACTTGGATGCAGGCCGGCAGATACACCAATTGAGGTCAATCACAAACTAGGAAGGCATGGAGGAGATGTTGTTGATGACATACCAGCTAGGAAGCACGGATACGTCAAAAATAGGGTTATACCCATAAAGGGTATGTTTCCGGTACGAATACGCGTACCGCACGCCCCGGTTCAGTATAATCAAAATTTTAGGTTATTAGTCTTCATTTGCTCCCGCTACTGATCCCGTCCCGCTCCCCTCTCCTGATCCCGTCCCGCTCCCCGCTCCTGCTCCCGTCCCGCTCCCGATCCCTGTTGCTGGCGATCGTTGCCGATCCCTGCTGATCCCTGCTGTCGACGATCACTGTAAGTTCGTTCTTTTGTTTGCATAGGTATTTCTTATGTTTGCATAGGTACCTACTTAGACAAATGTTATCCATTTCATAGTGTTACTTAGACAAATTTCTGGACATAGGTAGCTACTTAGAGTTTCTGTTCAGATTTCACTAAGAAATCTGAACAGAAATCTGTCCAGATCAATTAGTGAATTCTAGACAGAAATCTGTCCAGATTTCTCTAATTCTTAGACAAATCTAGACAGAAATTCTATGGACAAATTTCTGTCCAGATTTCTCTAAGTTTCTCTAAGAAATTTGGACAGATATCTGTACAGATTTATATATGAAATCTGGACAGAAATCTATATGAAATCTGGACAGTAATCTGTTCCAGATGAAATCTGAAATTTGGACAGAAATCTCGATAGAATTTCAGTCCCAATTTCTCTAAGAAATCTATATGAAATCTGTATTTATTGTGCACTTTGTGTAATGCATAGCTGTTGTTTTCTTCTTACTATTATTTTGTTTTGCTTTTCCTTTCTTTTTTTATTACAGCAATTATGTCTCATTCACAATCTCCTATCAGTGTCACTGGTTCAACTTCTACCTCAGCAACAAGTAGATTTATTTTTGATGGTGTAACCAAGGATGATAATGTTCCGCTCTGTGCTTATGTGTATCTTAATCATATTAGAGAAGTTGGTGGCGGAAATAGAAAATGGAAATGCAATTTTTGTGAGGTTGAGTTCAGCGGCTCTTATTCTATGGTAAAAAGTCACATGCTTAAATTATCCGATAATAGTATTAGGGTTTGTGCAAAGGTGACCCAAGAGTATTTAAAAGAGCGTCAAAGAGTGGTTTCTGCATCAGAAGAGAAATGCAAACCCGCTCCCAAGGTATTATCATTTGATAATGCAAGTCAGGCTTATCAAATTGTTGGGGAAACAAAAAAAGGAGGTGGACTTGTTGATATGGCTTTCCAAAATAAAGCTAGAGATGCGTTGAGGAGCCACATAGCTAGGATGTTCTATTCTGATAGTTTGTCATTTCATCTATCTAGAAATCTATATTATATTAGTTCATATAAATTTGTTGTTAATCACAATCTTGATGAATTTGTTCCTCCCAGATATAATGCTCTTAGAACTACACTTTTGCAAAAAGAAAATCCAATATCACTAGAATGCTTCAACTTGTTAAAAATACTTGGCCCCAAAAGGCTTAGTTAGTGATGGTTGGACTGATGCTCAAAGAAGGCCTTTGATTAATTTTATGGCTGCCTCTGAGGATGGTCCTATTTTTTTGAAGGCAGTAAAATGCATCAGGAGAGTACAAGGATTGATATTATGTTGCAAATTTGATGATTGAAGTTATTAATGAAGTTGGTGCCGAAAATGTTATACAGGTTATCATTGATAATGCACCAGCGTGTAAAGCAGCAGGAGCAATTGTGAATGCACGATTTCCACATATTTTTTGGACACTTGTGTTGTGCACACCTTAAATCTACCTTTAAAAAATATTTGTGCAACCAATAATACAGATTGTTGTGCCACTGTCAGAGAACGATGTGGATGGATAACTCAAGTGTCTAATGAAGCTCAATCCATCAGGACTTTCATTATGTATCATCAATATAGGTTGAACATGTATAACTCTTTTGTTTCACTAAAGTTACTTGCAGTTGCTGAAACACGGTTTGTTTCCACTATAGTGATGTTGAAGAGATTTAAACTTGTGAAGATGGGTTTGCTAAATATGGTTGGATGTCCCGAATGAACTATGTATAAAGCAGATGATGTTGAGAAAGCTTTAAACGTTAAAAACATCATCTACAGCGACCAATGGTGGGATGATGTGGAGAAGATCCTTGATATAACAAGACCCGTATATGATAAGTGTGGAGAAGCTGAAACTTGTATATACATTCTCAATAATGAAATACAAGGTATGAATACACATTTATAGGAGGGAGAAAGAGATAAGAGATTCATAACATGATGTGAGACTAAAGAGGAGAAAAGAAGAAAAATAAACAAATAGGCTTCATCATGGGACTCTTTACATAGGCTTTTCCAACACTCTCCCGAAAGCTGGAGCGTACAAGTCATAGGCACCCAGCTTGGACAGGAACTGATAAAATAGGGTACTTGGTAGGGCCTTTGTGAGGATATCAGGAACTTGTTCAGTACCTGGAACATGCTTCAATTCTATCTTCTTCATTTGAACTTTCTCCCGAATAAAGTGACTGTCCACTTCAATATATTTCGTTCTTTCATGGAAGACCGGACTCTTTGCTATGTGTATAGCCGCATGGCTGTCATATATTAGGATGGCTGGTGAGGGAATTTTTACTCCTAGATCGGCGAGGAGACTTTCAAGCCATGTGAGCTCAGAGACAACCGATGTCATTGATCGGTATTCTGCTTCAGCTGAGGATCGAGCAACCACGGTTTGTTTCTTACTCCGCGACGTAACAAGATGACCTCCAAAATAGGTACAAAAACTATTGGTTGACCGTCGATCATCCAAGAAACCAGCATAATCTGCATCAGAATACGCAACCAACGTTGGATTAGAGGATGAGGTTTTGTATACCAGCACTTGACCCGGAGCTGTTCTAAGATATCTCAGGATGCGTTTGACGGTTTGAAGGTGAGATATTCGAGAAGCATGCATAAACCGGCTGACCACCCTAACAGCAAAGGATTTATCCGGTCTTGTGACCGTTAGGTAGATCAATTTTCTAACAAGCTGTCGATAGTATTCAGGATTTTGGAGAGGAAGATCTGTATCGGAAGCATGTGCACACAGCATATGATTTGCATCCATTGGAGTAGTAATTGGCTTGCATCCAGAGTAGCCACCATCTTGAAGGAGATCAAGACAGTACTTCTGTTGGGAAAGGACAAGTCCATCCGGACGTCTCGCGGCCTCAAGACCAAGGAAGTATCGAAGGTGCCCCGGATCTTTTGTTTGAAAGACGGAGCTAAGATGTTGTTTGAACGCTTGGATTCCCTTTGAATTGTCTCCAGTGATTAAGATGTCATCAACATATACTAACAGAAGAACTGTTCTTGTTACCCGATGTCGAGTGAACAGAGAGAAGTTTGCTGAGCTCCGAGTAAAGCCGACTTCCCGAACTGCCTTACCGAACCGGTCGAACCATCCCTGAGGGGATTGTTTGAGATCATAGATGGACTTCTTAAAATGACAAAATCGGGACTCCTCCGTGGTCTCAAACCCGGGAGATTGCTGCATGTAGACTGTTTCCTTGAGGTCGCCATTCAAAAACGCATTCTTGATATCCAGTTGATGTAATGGTCAGTGGCGATGCACAGCCACGGAGAGTAGGACATGAACGGTGTTGAGCTTGGCTACTGGAGAGAATGTTTCCTCATAATCGAGACCTTGTTGTAAGGTGAAGCCATGAGCCACCAGTCTGGCTTTCAGACGATCAATTATCTCATCAGGAGCATATTTGATGACAAAAACTCATTTACACCCAACAGGTGTCTGGCCAGTAGGTAGAGGTACGAGGTTCCATGTCTGGTTAGCACAGAGAGCAGTCATTTCTTCTTTCATTGCTGCCCGCCAGCAAGGATGTTGGAGAGCCTCCTGCACAAAGTTAGATGCAGAAATCGAGGATAATGAAGTGGCAAATGGTTGAAGTTGTGGGGATAGGCGATGTAAGGAGAGAGTTCGCCATGGGATGAGCGGTTGATTCTGATGCAGGATCAGCAGGACGCGGAGCGTCAGAAGTTGAAGCCGACTACATTGGGGCAACGGAGCCAGGATGGCGATGAGTGTAGACATGAACAAGAGGAGGCTTGGGAAGAGCGGGAGCCCGATCAGGAATTGGTGGTGGTGGAGTGGTAACGGGAATGACGGGTCGTAGGACGGGTTGTGGTAGAGTAGTTGGATCTGGAGCAGAGAAGAAAGGAAGATCATCCTGAAAGGTAACATAAGCAGAAACAGTCACCTTGTGGGTAGCAGGAGAGTAGCACACGTAGCCTTTCTGAGTTCGTGAATAGCCAACGAAGATGTGTTTGGCCGCTCGGGAATCCAAATTGTCTATGAATGGATCAAGAATGTGAACGTAGCAAGTACAACCAAAGACGCGGGGTGTGAGAGAATGTCGGAGTAGAGGGGAATAGGAGGTTGAACGGAGTGGCATTGTGGACTATGGGAGAATGGAGACGGTTAATCAGATAGCATGTCGTTGAAAGCGCAAAGTTCCAATAAGCTTTGGGGACCTGCGTGTGAAGCATGAGAGAGCAAGCAACATCAAGCAGATGTCGATTCTTACGTTCTGTGAATCCGTTTTAATGGGGGGTATAGGCACACGATGTTTGGTGAATGACCCCAAATTCAGAACAGAGATTCGCAAATTCGTGGCTAGTGTATTCGCGAGCATTATCGATGCGAAAAGTTTTGATGTTTGCGGAGCATTGCGTGTGGGTCTCAAGGAAGAATACCCGAAAGACACAAGGAAGCTCGAAGCGATCACGAAGTAAATATAACCACTTCATCCGAGAATAATCATCAATAAAAGTTAAAAAATAGCAATACCCAGAAAGGCAAGTGATTTTGTATGGATCCCAAATATCGGAGTGTACTAAAATAAAAGGAGCAGAGCTCCAAGTACAATGAGATGGAAAAGATAAACGGGGTTATTTGCCGAAAATACAAGATTCACACTGAAAAAGAGGAAGAGATATATCTGGTAGAGCCTTCTGGAGGACCGGTAAATGGGCATGCCCAAGACGCCGATGTCAATCGATGGAGGAGACGGAGGAGAGGATAGTAGGAGAGTCATCAAGAAGGTAAAACCCGTTCTGCAGTCGTCCCTTATCAATGATATTCCGCGTTTGTCGATCATGTATCAGAAAAGAAGATGTAAATGTTCTGGAGCAATGCAAATCGGCGGTGAGGCGACCAACAGAAAGTAAATTAAACGGGGAGCCCGGAACATGAAGAGTCGAGCGTAGGGATAGAGAAGAAGTGAGAGGGATATCAGCAGAGCCGGAGACCGCAACAATGTCCCCATTGGCCACTGCGATACACTTAGGATGAGGAGAATCTAAGTACTAATGTGGCCGCAGTGAGGTTTTGTGATGAGTGACACATGAATCCACTATCCAGCGCGGACTAGTGGAAAGACAAGCGATACCTTCATTTGAGATGGAGGCAACGGAGGCAGGTGGGCGGCTGAGCAGACCATGAAGTTGTTGGAGATGAAGTCGGACCTCTTCAAGGTCAGTACGAGTGACAGATGAGTCGTTGGCAGCAACAGAGGCAAGCGGACGAGGAGGAAGCTCATGCTTGCGGTAGCAAGTGGCCTCAAGGTGGTCGTCCTTACCGCAGAAGGAACACTTGAGTCGTGGCTGGCCACCCCAACCACTTCCCCGAGAACCTGAACGTCCCCCACGAGCAGGAAGAGGGAGAGGCAGTAAGGGCGCAGAAGTCTGCTGAAGGAGGGTCGGTGACGGAGGTCCAGAACTGTCAGTAGGAGGTGAGACCTTGAGTAACATGGAGCACACATCAGATAGTGACAGAATAGCAACAGAGGAGAGGATCTGAGCCCGAACGCTCTAAAGATGAGGCGGGACACGAGCCATCATCATGGCAACACTGACGGCTTCTTTTTGGGCACGTTGGGCAGCAAGATCCATCGTAGGGGGTTGATGTTGAATTCAGGCTTCAACCAGAGTCTTGGCCCGAGCAACAAAGGAGGTGAGGTCGGCGGCCCCGCCAACGTCAAGAGTCTGAAGATCTGTTATGATGTCATACATGTGCTGGAGACTATCTTTGCCGGAATAGAGAGAATGGAGCTCATCCCACATCGCCTTAGTTGTCTCGTGATACATGGTCATGCGATAAGGTTCGCCATCAAGGGAGTTGAGGAGGCAAGTCTGAATTCGACCATTGTTACGCAACCAGTCTTTAGTAGGAGCAGCGGGAAAAGCTTGGGTCAAGTGATGTAGAAAGCTGTTGGACTGAAAAAACTCGGCGAACAGAGTGCACCCACTCCACAAAGTTCTTTTTCCCGGCTAAAGAAATAGTGGTGATCCGCAACTCATCTCAGAGTTCAGGGACAAGGGTCGGGCAGTCTGCAGGAGAAGAAGAAACCTGTCTGATAGAATCAAGAGGTCATGGCAAGGCGGACAGGAGGCTAGACCGGCGGCAAGAAGACCAGCGAATAGAGAGGAGACCGCGCGAGCAGATCGGGCGATCGGAACAGCGAGCAGAAAGAGGCTGCCCGGTAAACCGCGCAAGAAAACCGCACGATCTTGGTGACAACACACCAGCAGCAAGGAGATATCGCGACCAAGATGCGGAGCGGTTTAGAGAGGAGAAGCCGCCGCAACTAGAGAAGACGAGAAGTCGCACGATCACGGTGACAACACACCAGCGGCAAGGAAGATGTCGCGACCAAAATGCGGAGCCCGCGGCAGAGAGGAGAAGCCGCAGCGATTAGAGAAATCGCAGCGAGCAAGCAGCAAATAAACCGCGCGAGAAGATCGCACGGTCACGGTGACAACACACCAGCGGCAAGAAAAGAGGTTGCGACCAAGATGCGGAGCCCGCAGCGGTTAGAGAAGTCGCCGCGACTAGAGAAGTCACAGCGAAAAGAAAGAGGAGACCGCAGCGAGAAGGCGAGTAGACAAGCACGCGGCGAGAAGACAAGCACACGGTGAGAAGGCGAGAACGTGGCAGCAAGGCGAGTAGACGAGGAGATCGCGTAAGGAGATCGCAGCAAGTAGAAAGAGGAGCGGGTAGACAGGAAGAAACTGCGCGGTTAGATGGGGAAAGGGGAAATGACCCCACCTGACAGAGAGAGAGTTATAAGAGGGTCAAGAGGAAGAGGAAGAAAGGGAAGTGGAAGCCACGAGAGAGAGCAGAAGTAGGAGCGGTAAGAGAAGACTTAATTGCGCGGGAAGCAGCGGTTAGAGAAGGCTCCCGCGCAGTTAGAGAAGGCTTAACCGCACAGAGAACCTGCCTCTGATACCATGTGGAGAAAACCTGAAACTTGTATATACTTTCTTAAAAATGAAATACAACATATGAATACACAATTTATAGGAGGGAGAAAGAGAAAAGAGATTCTTATACACGATGTGAGACTAAAGAGGAGAGAAGAAGAAAAATAAACAAATGAGCTTCATCATAGGCCTCTTTACATAGGCTTTTCTAACAATATGCTTCAGGTTTGTGATACAGACAAACCTAACCTTCATTTGGTGTATGACATGTGGGATTCAATGATAGAAAATGTAAAGATTGAAAGATACAGACACATAAATTTAACGGACTTGGAAGCTCATTGCCCTCTTTATCAAGCATTTTATGATGTCCTTGTTGATCGATGGACCAAGAGTTGCACACTACTACATTGCATGGCTCATTCCCTTAATCCAAGTTTTTTTTTGCATATTTGATATTTAACATTTATGTTAGAAAAGCTCATTTAAGGGCTCATGTTGTTTCTTATTTTTCTCTCTTCTTGTATTAGTCCCACATCATGTATTAGGATTTCTCCCTTCCTTCTTCTCCTATATAAGTGTGTGTATACTTGTAACTATTACCAAGTGGACATATATACAAGGTTGGCTTTCTCCATTTCTACATGGTATCAGAGCCAGGTTCCGTCTCCTGCGGACTCCGATTTCTGTCCGCCCATCGGCCTGCGGTCTCCTGCGGACTCACATTCCTATCCGCCCAGCGGCCTGCGGTTTCCGCGGCCTGAGTGTGTGTGTCCGCGACTCCTAGTCGCATAGCCCCTGCGGCATGCCTTTGTCCAAACCGCTCCCTCTCCTCCCGTGGAACCACTCCTCTTTCCTCCTCTTCTGGTCCTTCTTTATAGCCCTCTCTCTCTGCTCTGTGAGGTTCACTGCTTCCCATAGTCCGCTGCGGCCTCTTCTTGTCCGACGCGAGATCGGCGAACTCGTTCCTCTGTCCGCGGTCTTCTTCTGTCCGCGGTCTCCTTCTGTCCGCTGCGAGCTCAGTATTTGCCTCCTCTTCTTGCTCTCTTTTGTCCGCCGTGAGCTCGGCGGCCTCCTTCTGTCCGCGCTTCTCTCCTGCCTGCGGCTGCTCTACTTCCTCTTCTGGCGGACAAGTTTCTTTTCCCTGTCCGCCGCGGGCTCACTTCTCTCTGCAATTTCCGCCTTGCGGACTGGTCCAGCCCGCTGCGGTCGCCCTCTAGTCGTCGCGACTTGCCAAGTTCCCGCGACTTGCCAAGCTCCCCCAGCTTGCCCTCTCTTCTCGGCCAGCTGTTGTGCTCTACTTGCCACGGCCGGCACCAGTCCGCCGCGGTCTGATCCAGTCCGCCTCGGCCTAATCCAGTCCGCCGCGGCCTCCCATAGCCCGCTCCTTGTTGAGCGTGTCTGTACTCGCCGCGGCCTACTCCAACTCGCCGCGACCTCATCCAGTCCGCTGTCTCTGCTCGCTGCGGCCTATCTCTGTCCGCGCGGACTCTCTTCCCGCTGCGGCCTCTTTCTGTTTGCGTGGTCTCTCTCTGCAGCTGCGGTATGCCCTACTCGCCTCTGCTAGCCACCTGTTTTTTTTTTCTGCTCTCGCATGGCACCTGCTGCTTCAGCTGTCACCTCTGTTGTGTCCTTCTCTACGGCGGGTATCACCTGCCTCTCTCATCATCCTTGTTGGATCGTTGATTCCAGCGCTACTCACCATATCTCCTCCCAGAAGCCCCCAGCATATCTCCAAACGCCTCATCCTGCTCGCATCACTGTGGCCAACGGTGACACCCTCCCCGTCTTTGGCTCCGCTGATCTTCAGCTTACGCCAACCCTTTCTCTTTCCTCGGTTCTTCACGTTCTGGGGTCTCCCTTCAATTTATTATCAGTTAGTCGTCTCACACACGACCTTGACTGTTGTATTACCTTTTCACCCACTTCTTTTCTTATGCAGGATCGCCGCACCCAGAGTACCATTGGTCAGGGGCAGCTGGTGAATGGGTTGTACATCTTGGATCTCCCACCAACTCTTCTCTCCACCATCTCTACTGTTGATTGGCATTGCCGCCTTGGACATGCTCCTCTTTCGATTCTCAAGCGGGCACTTCCTGATATCTCTTTACAGGAGTTCTCCTGTGAATCTTGTGTCTACGGCAAACAACATCGTTCCTCTTTCCCCCCTGCCTGTACCAGGAGTACTACTCTCTTGTCGTTAGTTCATTCTGATATTTGGGGTCCTTATCGGCTCCCTAGTATTTTTGGCTTTCGGTATTTTGTCACGTTCATTGACGATTACTCCCGTACCACGTGGCTCTATTTCCTACATGATCGCACTGAACTTCTCTCTGTCTTTCGCGCCTTTTTTACTTGAGATGCGTACGCAGTTCGCCACTCCTCTCAAAGTCATTCGCACTGATAATGCTCGGGAGTATACGGGTCGTGCCTTCTCCAATCTCTGCACTGACTTTGGTGTCATCCATCAAACTTCATGTGCGTATACTCCTCAGCAAAACGGGGTGGCAGAACGCAAAAATCGTCATCTTCTCGATGTTTCCCGCTCCCTTATGTTTCAAATGCACGTTCCCACCGAATATTGGAACTTTGTTGTTTCCACCGCCTGTCATCTCATCAACCGTCTTCCCTCCTCTGTCCTTGATTTTGCCTCGCCTATCCAACTCCTCTATCCCTCCATCCCCCTCACCTCTCTCACACCACGGATCTTCGGGTGTGTTTGTTATGTCCACCTTCTTGGCCCTCCTTCCGACAAACTTGCTCCACGGGCCGCCAAGTATATGTTTGTTGGCTACTCCCGCACTCAAAAGGGGTACGTCTGCTACTCTCCTACTACCGGCAAAATGGTCGTTTCTGCAGATGTCACCTTCTGCGAAGACCAGCCCTTCCACTTACCCGGCACCACCTCGTCTTCTGCTCCCTCGTCTTCTGCTCCCTCTCTTCCCCGGCCCGTTGTCCCGGTCACGCCATCTGTGCCGTCTTCTTCCTCCTCTCCCCCCGTTCCTCCTCGGATTCCTCCACCGCTAATCCGTGTCTACTCTCGTCGCCCATCCAAGGATGCTCCCGTGACCCAGCTCCCTGCTGCCAGCGATAGCTCGGTTGCGGTCGATCGCGCTCCCGTCTCGACAGCTCATCCCTTGACCAACTACATCTCTCTACATCGGCTCACACCGCCTCTCTACGCATTTGCCACCTCCCTTTCCTCTATTTCTCTTCCTAACAATGTGCAGGAGGCGCTTCACCACCCAGGATGGCGGGCTGCTATGCACGATGAAATGCAGGCTCTCTGGGCTAACCAGACCTGGGATCTGGTTCCTCTTCCTGCTGGCCACACCCCTGTTAGCTGCAAATGGGTCTTTGTCATTAAACATGCGGCGGATGGCACTATCGACTGTCTGAAGGCACGTCTTGTGGCACGGGGGTTTACTCAGCAACATGGCCTTGATTACGAGGAAACCTTCTCTCCCGTGGCCAAATTGAACACGGTTCGCGTTCTTCTCTCCTTGGTTGTTTATCGTCATTGGTCACTTTATCAGCTGGATATCAAGAATGTCTTCCTCAACGGCGATCTCCAGGAGACAGTTTATATGCAGCAGCCTCCCGGGTTTGAGACCACGGGGGAGTCTTTGGTATGTCATCTTCGGAAATCCATTTATGGTCTCAAACAGTCCCCGCGTGCATGGTTTGAAAAGTTCAGTAAGGTGGTCTGTGCTAGTGGCTTCACTCGGAGCTCGGCTGATTTTTCTCTCTTCACCCGACATCGGTCAACCGGGACTGTGATTCTTCTGGTCTACGTTGATGATATCCTGATTACTGGCGACGACACGGCAGGAATACAACAGATCAAGGCACAGTTGAATTCTGCCTTTCAAACCAAAGATCTGGGCAACCTTCGGTACTTTCTTGGGCTCGAGGTCGCCCGACGCCCTGATGGTCTTGTGTTATCTCAAAGGAAGTACTGTATGGACCTCCTTCGTGATGCAGGCTATTATGGGTGCAAACCTGCGGAGACTCCTATGGACGCAAATCACAAGCTCTCGGCCCATAGCTCTGACTCTGACAAGCTACTTACAAATCCGGAATATTACAGACGCTTGGTTGGGAAGCTGATCTACCTTACGGTGACTCGACCAGACATCTCATTTGTTGTGGGAGTTGTGAGCCGTTTCATGCACGCTCCTCGGACATCTCATCTTCAAGCTGTCGAGCGCATCCTTCGATATCTCAAGATCGCCCCCGGACAAGGACTCGTGTACAAGCCATCCACATCTCTATCTCTTGTCGCGTATTCTGACGCTGACTACGCAGGATCTATTGATGATAGGCGCTCCACAACTGGATTCTGTGCTTACTTTGGTGGACACCTCATAACTTGGCGTAGCAAGAAACAGAATGTGGTTGCGCGTTCCTCTGCCGAAGCCGAGTACCGAGCTATGGCTGATGTTGTCTCTGAGCTAACCTGGCTTGAAGGCCTTCTGAGAGACTTAGGTGTTCGTCTCTCATCTCCGGCAACCTTATTTTGCGACAGTCAGGCAGCAATTCATATTGCCAAGAATCCGGTTTTTCACGAACGAACAAAGCATATCGAAGTTGACTGTCACTTTATCCGAGAAAAGGTACAGTCAAAGAAGATAGATTTGGCGCATGTTCCTGCTACCGACCAAGTTGCGGACATCCTGACGAAAGCTCTCTCCAGGCCGCTATACTATCAGTTCTTATCCAAGCTTGGCGCCTACGACTTGTACGCTCCAGCTTGCGGGGGAGTATTAGAAAAGTCCATTTAAGGGCCCATGTTGTTTCTTATTTTTCTCTCTTCTTGTATTAGTCCCACATCATGTATTAAGATTTCTCCCTTCCTTCTTCTCCTATATAAGTGTGTGTATACTTGTAACTATTACCAAGTGGACATATATACAAGGTTGTCTTTCTCCATTTCTACAATTTACTATGATTTATTTATTTAATATGTGCTTGTATTTGTAGGTATTATAGTCGAGAATGGCTTGATGGAGGGCAAATAGAGTTGCTTCAAATACGGATAAGAAGATTTCTTTGAGAGCAATAAATGCTTAAGAAAATATTTTCCTGGTGTGGTGGAGAGGAATATAGTAATCAATGAGTTCTCTAGGTTCACGGGGTTTGGTCAAGCTTTTAATGAGTCAGATAGTTTGGAGAGTAGAGTCTCATTATTGTCCAAAGATTGGTGGAGTTACTATGAAACTTCAGCACCTAAATTGCAAAAAAATGTTCTGAAGCTTTTAGGTCAACCTTCACCATCATCATCCTGTGAGAGAAATTGGAGCACATATTCATTCACTCTTTGAGAAAAAACAAAATTCAACCACAACGAGCTGATGATTTGGTTTATGTGCATAGTAATTTACGTCTATTATCGAGAAGAAACGAAATCTACAATCAAGGAAGGAGTAGAACGTGGGATATTGGAGGAGATGCATGGGCAAATCCTTTTGATGGAGTTGGCATGCTTACGATTGTCAACTTGTCTTTAGATAAACCAAAAATTTAATATGCACTGATCTCTAACAATATGGAGGAAGATGAAGAAAATGAGTGATAAACAATCATCAATTTAAAAGGATTATGAATTTTTTTGTTTAAGAACATCTTATATTGCATCAGATATGAATTTGTACTTCAATTGATTATTTATGTTTCATGTTTTATTGTTTTGATAATTTATAATTATATATGTGATATATACATATATATTTATTATATTTAATACAACGTAACCTCACGTACCCGTATCCTTGTTTTTAAGTTTTTGTTGTACCGCCGTATCGGATACATATCGTACCTGGTACCCATACTCGTACCGTTGCTTCATAGCATACCAGGCTTCCAATGACTGGTGGGAAAGTTTATCTATCTCACATCGTCTGGATATATCTTATGTTGTGGTATCCTTTGTCGGTACATGCACTCACCTAAATATCATCATCTGGATGCTGCGTACAGGGTCCTAGGTATCTCTAAGTCTTCTCCCGACAAGAGAATTTTGTTCTCGCCCAACGAGGCATTGACCATAGAGGTCTACACTGATGCGGACTGGGCAGATTCAGTTGATAACCGGAGGTCAACATCAGGGTACTGCTCCATTGTTGGGGGAAATTTGGCGACCTGGAGAAGCAAGAAACAACATGTGGCCAGATTCAAAACAGTGGCAGAGTTCTGTGTCATGGCACAGGGGATATGTGAAGTGTTGTGGATTCAGGCGGTCATGAAGGACCTTGACGTGAAGTGTGATGGTCCAATCAGAATCTATTGTGATAATAAAGTTGTTATCAGCATCGCCCACAATCCGGTCCAACACGATCGCACCAAACACGTGGAGATCGACGGACACTTCATCAAGAAAAACATAGTTAGGGGGATTGTGAGTACCCCGTTTGTTCCATCAAACCAGCAGCTTGCAGATGTGCTTACCAAAAGGTTGAGTCGGAACTCGTTTGACAGAATATTGGGCAAGTTGGGCATGACAGACATTACACGCCCAACTTGAGGGAGAGTGTTGGAATATTTTTGGTTTTACCTTTAATGTTGCCCGGCACTAGTGCGTGTGTTGTAATCCTGTTTATATATACATACAGGAGTCTCCTTTTGCAATCTGGTCCAACACGATCGCACCAAACACGTGGAGATCGACGGACACTTCATCAAGAAAAATATAGTTAGGGGGATTGTGAGTACCTTGTTTGTTCCATCAAACCAGCAGCTCGCAGATGTGCTTACCAAAAGGTTGAGTCAGAACTCGTTTGACAGAATATTGGGCAAGTTGGGCATGACAAACATTACACGCCCAACTTGAGGGAGTGTGTTGGAATATTTTTGGTTTTACCTTTAATGTTTTTTACGTTTAATGTTGTCCGGCACTAGTGCGTGTGTTGTAATCCTGTTTATATATACATACAGGAGTCTCCTTTTGTTTATTCCGGTTTTACTTTTCTCCTCAACAATATAAAATGTTTAAATTCTGAATTCATTGCAAAATACCAACTTTTATATATTAAAACCTCAGTATAACATGTTGAAATCTTTTGCATGTATTTCCAATCTATAGTATATTTTATTTAAATAATTTTTATATTGAAATATTATGAAATTATATTTAATCATGAGTTGTACATTTCTTCCCTACTTGCACCTCATCATATGTGGAAAAAATAAATAACAAAACCAGAAGCTAAAATGAATAGACTAAAAAAAGCTTGAGCAGTACCTTAAGCAATATTTGAGAAAATGAAATGGCATTTAGGGATAACTTGATAAGAGGGATGGAAACGTATGATTAAGAAGATATACCTCTTCTATGTAGAGCTGCAGAAAGGATGTCACAAAACTGTTACATGATTCCAAGTAGTTTATGCAACCTTGAAAATTTGCCAGAGGACACCACCTCTGAAGCCAAGAAAATGCATCCAAAGAACCCAAGTGGCAATGATTCCTGCATATTTGTGAACCACAAGATGAGGACGTGGTTTCATCTTCACAAGCGCATTCCTTACTAGCTTCACCAACACGGGCTATTGTAAAAGAACATTTAAACAGAAGAAAAATAGTCTGTCTCTGTAGATGTCTTGTATAAGACTTGTCTACTTCGCATTTACTAGCTAAAAATGGAGACTCTCCTAGACATTTTTTGAACTCAGTACCACATTCTGAGATGGATTGATGTAGAATTTCTCCAAAAAATTGACTTAGATATTTGAGCCAAGATTCAGGATGAGATTTTTCCCATGAGCTGTGAAGACTAAGTCTGCTCATCATGATCTGAATGGAAGGAAATAGAACAGTGTTACCCATTCGAAAGTATTAAACAAGTTCATCAACATTGTTCAAGAAGAACGCATTTTGCTCTAAACTGCAGAAATATTCATTTTCTGACAGCACACACCTCCAAAACAGAACAAAGCATACATGATATATAATGCAGAAGTTGTACTATCAAAATATATTCAACAAAAATATTAAACTCACCAATGATTTGTGTTTCAAATATCCAGAAAGAAACTTGTTTTTATCCCCCAGCGGATGACGGAAACAGCATGAGAGAAGCTTAGGCACTAAATCACAGAATTTTAAGTACGTTGAAAGCTCATTCGAGCGGCCGGTGCCATGAGCTTCGTAATCATATATCTGAACAAGAGAACAGCATAATTGAAGTATTGTCCCCAAAAGAAGATTCTTTATCCCTGTGAGAGAACTTCTACTATCTACTTCATCAATAGGTACAAATCTAATCAGACTGGCATAACAACAATTACTGAAGATGTCAATCAACGAATCCCAAGGCATTTTGATCAAATAAGAAACGCCATATTGCATAAATACTTCTTCAAGATCATCAGATTCATGTCTCAATGATTTTAGTATACTTCGGGAAGTTTGAAATAGGTGCACAACCACAAACAGATTCGCATTTAACAATCTAGACTTAAGGAGTGCAATAAATCTTGAAAACTGGGAAGTATGATCTTGAGCACTATCTGCTATATTTGGTTCATGGAGCATCAAGCTTTCATTTATACTAATAACAGATGGAGTTAATAACTCTTGGCGAGAAAAAAATGTTGACATAAAATACTGCAAACTAAACCAGACCAATTGAAGAGATTTGCACCACAAACATTCCTGAGACAAATACATTGCCAGAAAAATAAAATGTCAGAAATAAAAGGAAACTGCAGTGTGAGCATACCCATTCACACTCAGATGTGCATAAATAAGAATGCTAGCAGTGGAAACACATACAAATTTGATCAAGAAGTTGGAGATGGATAAAATAATATTTCCAGATGCATGACGAACAAATTGACAATCAGCATTCAGGAAAGCCACCTTGAAAAATAAAAAAGTATTAGTGTGCATCAATAAGAAGGTATAAGAACATCAACATGATAGAAATTAATCCAGGGTCTACTTTCAAACTTCTAAAATTGAAGAAAATATCAATCCCAGGAGTAGGAATTGTGAGAACCCCGAGCGTGTAAATATATAGAAACTACCTAAATAACAAACGTGTAACAAACGTGGTGGGTTGAGAAATATTTGTATACTTTGATCAAGTGCAATCATCTCCCCACGCCCACTAGAAGAAAAAAAAATCTTTAAAAACAGAAATTCAAGTAATGGTAATAATAATGCGCACTCTTTCAAGATGTGCATACTGCATAATTTTTTTTTTACTAGTGAAACATAACAAATTTATTACCTAGACGTGAATAAACAGAATAGAACTACAAAAAATTGGGTGTCTACACCTAGTGGTATATTTTTTGATGAAAAAATCCTAGTCTTATAAAATTTTACAGCATCAAGCTTTGATATTGTTGAAGGAAAATGTAAAGGCCCAATTATAAGGCCCATGATTCTAGCTCATCTCTTTGTTTTAGTCCCAAATTGTAACCATTCTTATTTAAAGTGCACAAATACTTGTAATCCATAACAAAACAATTGGAGAAATTAATAAAACTTTGTTTTATTTTCTCACTTCTATTATTCCTTGCATGGTATCACAGGGAATATGGTCTTCCGGCAATTTTCTCTGCATTCTGCTCTGGGCGGTTAGCTCTCTTCTACTCGCCTGTCTCCCTTGGCTCCCTGCTTCGTTGCTCTAATCCGTGCGAATTCAAGAGTTCTAGTCGCGGTCTGCTCACGGTCCTGGTCGCCGCATGCACCTGATCACTGCAGCCCGCCGTTGTTGCTTCTGTATTTGCCTTCTGATTGATCTATTGTGCTCGCCGCGGCCTGCTCACAGGAGATTGCTCTCTGGTCTGCCTCCTCTCTGTTGCTCTTCTTGTCGCGATCTTCCTCTCGCCACAATCTTCTTTTGTTTGCCGCAGATTGCTCACGGTTTGCCGCAATCCTTGTGTTTGCTAGTCGCGCTTCTTGTCTGTTGGTCTGCCCGCGGCCTTCCATTTAGCTCGCTAGTCGCTTGCTGCTCACCACTAGCCGCGCTCCTCTCATGTCGTTGGGCGTTGTCTGCTATCCGTCTGCTTGCCCGCGGCCTTTCTCTCCGATCACCCCAGCTTGCTCTCAGTTCGCTGCCTCCCCTCAAACCGTCGTTCTCCCTCAGGTCGCTTCTCCCCCCGCCGCCATTGTTCTTAGGTCGCCCCTTCTCTTGTGGTCGTTGTTCTTCTAATATGCAGCTCGTGTTCTCCTGGGCTATCCTGGATTGTTTCAATTTGTGTTCGTTCGAAGTTTTTTTTCTTGCAACCTCTCATGTTCCATGAATTCAACGGCTGCTTCCTCGCTTCTTGCCCGTGCTACTGCTACTCTCCCTGAAGCACGTGATGAGCTTTGAATCACTACCATCTCTCTCATTGGGAAGCGGAACTTTGTTGAGTGGGTGCACTCTGTTCGTCGGGTTCTGCAGACAAAAGGCCTTCTTCTATATAACTGCAACCCCTCCAACTGTGTCGACCGAAGAGTGGCTCTATGATGACGGTCGTGTCCAATCTTGGATCCTTAATTCAATGGACACTGAGCCCTATTGTATGTCCATGTATCATGAGACGGCCAAAGCGATGTGGACAAAACTCCACTCCCTCTACTCTGGCCAGAACAGCCTCCTACACATGTTCGATATCAT
Organism: Platanthera guangdongensis; assembly: GCA_039583875.1. Taxonomy (NCBI): domain Eukaryota; kingdom Viridiplantae; phylum Streptophyta; class Magnoliopsida; order Asparagales; family Orchidaceae; genus Platanthera; species Platanthera guangdongensis. The sequence continues at coordinate 294,671,529 of CM077153.1, forward strand.
CACTGACTTTCAAACCCTTGACCCTGGCACAACTGTTGACTTAACCTCCTTTGTTGTGAGATCCAAGACTCTTGTTGAGGCATGGATACAACATCAGCCTCCTATGTCCGATCTTATTACACAACGGGCACAGAAAGAATCAATCGGCATAGCCATGATGATGGCCCGGGTTCCACTCCATCTCCACAGCGTTCAGGCTCATTCTCTCATCGCCTACAACTCCCTCCCTGTCAGATGCATGCTTTATACTTTTGGAGGTTACTCTGCCTCCTAATGTCCTTGGCCATCCCTCTCCGGCTCTCCTCCAGCAGCCCTTCATCGCTTCTTCTACTCCGTCAGCTCGAGGGGGTCGCACCAACAATCGGGGACGGAGCTGTACTGGAACACCCCGTCCTAAGTGTTCTCATTGTGGTCGGGATGGTCACATGTAAGCCACCTGCTATCGCAAGAATGGTCTGCCTCCACATCTCGCAGTTGCACTTTGGTTGATCCAAACTCTTTCACCCATGAAGACATCAATGTTTTACGCACTCAACTCCAGCATCTCCAAGGGGTGATCACTCGCTCCTCTGGTTCTGTTGCAACGATTCCCCCTGAAGGTATGTCTTGTCTCTCTCATAATTTCGATTGGATTGTGGACTCGAGTGCACACACCATATTACTCTGCAGAAACTGTCGCGGTACTTGTCTGCATATCCCAAGCTCATTACAATTGTCAATGGTGACACTACCCCGATTTCTGGTGTTGTATATTTGACGTTATTTTTGACCATTACACTATCATCGGTTCTGCATGTCCTGGGATCGTCTTTTAACCTGCTTTCTGTTAGTCAACTAACTCAGGACCTAAATTACAGCGTTAATTTTTCACCGACTTCCTTTGTGGTGCAGGATCGGCGGACGCATAGTATCATTGATAAGGGGCGGCTGTCTAATGGGCTCCATCTCTTGGACAGTCCTACTGCTCTCTCCTCGGTCACCTCTATTGATTAGCATTGTCGTCTTGGGCATGCCCCCCTCCTGATTCTCAAGAAGGCTCTTTGTGATGTCTCTCTTTAAGAGTTTACTTGTGAATCATGTATCTTTGGCAAACAGCACTGTGTATTTTTTTACCTAACTGTACTCGGAGTGATGCTATTTTTTCTTTAGTACATTTATAAAATTTCTAGTGTTTATGATTATCGTTATTTTTGTTAAATTTATTGATGATTACTCACACATGATCTGATTATATTTACTTTGTGATAATGCTGAAATTATCTTTACTTTTCGTGCAGTTATTGCAGAGACTCGTACTCAGTTCTCGACTGCTATTAAAGTTCTCTGAACTGATAATGCCTGAGAATATACAAGTCGTACCTTCTTTAATCTGTGTACTGAGTTTGGAATCATCCATCAAACGTCATGCGCTTATGCTTCGCAACAAAACAATGTAGCAGAAAGGAAAAATCGTCACCTTCTTGACGTCGCACAATCCCTCATGTTTCAAATGCAGGTCCCCACCTTATACTAAAACTTTGTGGTCTCTATTGTCTGTCATCTCATAAATCGCATGTCCTCCTACATCCTCAACTTCGTCACTCTGTTTAGTCTTCTTTTTCCTTCCAAATAGCCTTTTTCTGTCGTGCCTCGTATTTTTGGTTGTACCTATTATGTCCATAATCTATGTCCTTCGGCTGACAAGTTTGCACCTCGCACTACCAAATATATGTTTGTTGGATACTCCCGCACTCAGAAAGGTTGTGTTACTCTCCCATCGATCGCAAAATTGTGGTTTCGGCATATGTTACCTTTCTCGAGGGCCAACCATTCCACTCCTCTACTCCAGATCCACTTATCTCCTACCTTATCCTGTCCTACCGTCCCTGTTACGATTCCTCTTCCACTGCTTCTTCCAACGCCACCATCACCACATGTGCAACCCCAATCAGCATTTCGTGTGTGCACACGCCGCCCTCCCAAATCTGATTCCCCGCGGCAGTTACCCTCTACCAATGATCTCGTACGGTCAGCTGATCTGGCATCCTCCTCTAAGACTCATCCCTTGGTGAACTATGTATTCTTGCATCACCTCTCCCCGCCTCTTCTCAAATTGCATTGTCTCTCTCCTCCATTTCGATACCTCATTCTTTGCAGGAGGCTCTTCAATATTCGGGGTGGCGTGCTACCATGGAAGAGGAAATGACTACCATATGGGCTAACTGGACCTGGGATCTTGTCTCACTCCCTCCCGGATAGACTTGTGCGGGGTTTAAATGGGTTTATATCATCAAACATGCTCTAGATGGGATAGTCGACCACCTTAAAGCTCGACTTGTGGGTTGAGGCTTCACTCAACAACAAGGTCTCGGCTATGATGAGACTTTCTCTCCGGTTGTCAAGATAAATACTGTTCGGGTCCTGATCTCCTTGATTGTTCATCACCAATGGCTCTTAAATTAGTTGGATGTCAAGAATGTTTTCCTCAATGGTGACCTTCAAGAAACTGTCTACATGCATCAACCTCCCGGGTTTGAGACCACAGGGGAGTCTCGTGTCTGTCACCTGAAAAAATCCATTTATGGACTCAAACAACTTTCTCATGCGTGGTTTGACAAGCTTAGCAAAGTTGTCCAGGATGTTGGGTTCATTCGGAGCTCTACTGACTTCTCTCTCTTTACTCGTCATCAATCAACAGACATTGTAATTCTCTTGGTTTACGTTGACGATATCTTAATCATGGGAGTTGACTCCACAGGAATACAGATGATTAAGCAGCACTTCAACTCGATTTTTCAAACCAAAGACCTGGTAAATCTTTGGTACTTCCTTGGACTCGAGATAGCACGACGACTTGATGGTCCTGTCCTATCTCAAAGGAAATACTGTCTTGACCTTCTTCAGGATGTTGGTTATTCGGGATGCAAGTCTGCTAACACTCCGATGGACGTCAATCACAAACTCTGTATTCAAGGTTTTGATTCAGATCTGCTACTTCCAAACCTGGAGTATTATCGACGTATTGTTGGAAAGCCGATTTATCTTAGAGTAACAAGACCTGATATCTCATTTGATGTTGGAGTTGTCAGTCGATTTATGCATGCTCCACGGACCTCTCATCTTCAGGCCATTGAGCGCATTCTCAGATACTTGAAGACGGCGTCTAGACAAGGGCTCGTATATAAACCATCTTCTTCTTCCTCCTTAGCTCTGATTGCCTACTCTGATGTGGATTATGTTGATTTTTTGGATGATCGATGTTGATGCGCGAAAACGGCACCGGGGGGACAGCTATCACCGAGGGGGTGATTGGGCCTCACAGGCTAGGTGAGGAGGAAGGAGAAGGTTGCGGAGGAAGGGAGAGGCTTGAGAGAAGAGGCGAGCCTTGATCAACAGAGAGGGTTGATCAAGAGGGGAAGAGGAGGGAGACCGGGAACGGTCGAGCAGACAGTAATCGCAACGGTTGCACTTGCAGGTTGAAAGCCGAGGAGAGCTGAGCTGAGCTGAGGGCAAGGCTTGCTGAGCAGAGGAGCAAGGCTTGCTGAGCAGAGGAGCAAGGCTTGCTGAGCAGAGGAGCAAGGCTTGCTGAGCAGAGGAGCAAGGCTTGCTGAGCAGAGGAGCAAGGCTTGCTGAGCAGAGGAGCAAGGCTTGCTGAGCAGAGGAGCAAGGCTTGCTGAGCAGAGGAGCAAGGCTTGCTGAGCAGAGGAGCAAGGCTTGCTGAGCAGAGGAGAGAAGAGGGGGCCGCTAGCAGCGGCAACAACACACTTCGCCCGTCGCGGCCTAAATGTCACTCCTGCGTCGGGCTTTCCTCTTATTAAAAGCTAGAGGTTACAAGCTTACAAGTACACCTTTACAACAAATCAATAAAAGGGGTACAAGTAGAAGCTGGCGGCTAAGAGAGAAGAAGATGCCAGAAAGCAGAGGAGAGAAGCTGCCAGAGACTAAGTAAAATAGTCTGCTAGCTGCTGGAGGACTGGGAAACTGAGTCTGCAGAGTCTGCTGGCAAGCTGCTGAAGAGCTGTGGAGGACTGCGCGGACAGGAAACTGAGTCCGCTGAGCTTGCTGGAGAGGTGATGACGGACTGGAAAACGGAGTCCGTAGGGGCAGCTGGCAAGACTTGTCTCCACCACCAGGATCCAGGATCCCTGAATGAGAGGCTTCAGGGGGTATTTATAGGCTCAGGGAAGTTCTTGAAGAAGCGGGGCCCAGTGACATCAGCATGAAGACCTGCGCGGACTCCGCGGACTGAGATTTTGCGTCCGCCACCTTGACAGATGAAGCAAGCGGATCCTCCTGCAGAGAGCTGGAGGTCGCCCCCTAGCGGGCGACCTGGGCGGACTCCAGGGGGAGTCCGCCCGGCGGGACGCCGGGGCCGCCCCATAGCGGGCGGCCTGGGCGGACTCCAGGGGGAGTCCGTCCGGCGGGCCTGGCCGCCCCCTTGCGGGCGGCCTGGGCGGACTCCAGGGGGAGTCCGCCCGGCTGGCTGCCGGGGCCGCCCCCTAGCGGGCGGCCTGGGCGGACTCCAGGGGGAGTCCGCCCGGCGGGCCTGGCCGCCCCCTTGCGGGCGGCCTGGGCGGACTCCGGGGGGAGTCCGCCCGGCTGACTGTCGGGGCCGCCCCCTAGCGGGCGGCCTGGGCGGACTCCAGGGGGAGTCCGCCCGGCGGGCCTGGCCGCCCCCTTGCGGGCGGCCTGGGCGGACTCCGGGGGGAGTCCGCCCGGCTGGCGGGCGGAGGCCGCCCCGGGTGGGCGGCCTCGGCGGACGGCGGCAGGAGGCCGCCCACCCTCGGGCAGCAGGGAGGCCGCCCCTGGTGGGCGGCCTCGGCGGACGGTGGCTGGAGACCACCGCCCCTTGGGCGAAATAGGAGGCCGCTCCTGGGAATGCTGTTGGCGAACTCCTGCAAGGAAAAGCACTGCACGATTAGCGGACCTAACCGCATGTCCCGCGAGGGTGAGCCATGGAACAGCCCGTCGTCCCGCAGGGCACGCGGTTGCTAGGAAACCTAGGCGGACAGGGAAAACTGTCCGCATACGCGGGGACTTGTCGCGATCGAAAGGGAGAACCTAAGGGTCGCGGCTAGCCAGCTGGCCACCTTGGGAAGGATCGCCGATTTCTGGGTTAACATAATCCCCGCACTTTTTTAAGTTCCGAAGGGAACTTCGAAAAAGTTGGAGACCCACGAAAATCGTGATCCACCCCAAAGGAAAGAGAGGGGGAAGCAAGGAGAGATAGAACCTGAAGCCTCTCCTTACAAGCTTGGTGTTTCCTGTTTTATTTTCCTGCAAGAGGAAAATTAAGGGTAAGCACGTATGAGTGGTACATCGAGTGTGTACCTGAGTTTGATTTTGCAAAACGAAGAAGGCGCTTCTCCTGTAAATTTCTGCAAAACAATAGTGAGGGAAAACAGAAAGGCATAATAACTTGCAAGTACCTGATAGAGGCTTGCAAGCACCTGTCATTCTCTGCAAAAGGAGAAGGGAAAAGAGTATACAAGGACAGAAAAAATGAGTTACAAGTACCTGGAAGGAACTTGCAAATCTTTGGCGGTCTCTGCGAGAGAAGAGTTAAGAGTATGCATAGTACATGAAAGTAACTTGCAAGTACCTGAATGGAGCTTGCAAGTGTTGGTGACTTCTGCAAGAAGAGAGTTAGAGGCAGATATTGTATATAGAGATAAGCTGCAAGTACCTGAATGACTTGCAGATGTCTGCTAACCACTGCAAAGTGAAGAGTAAGCAGCAGAGATAAAATAATGATTTAAACTGCAAGTACCTGTATGAGGTTTGCAGGTGTCTGTTGTTCTCTACAAAGAGAAAAGTTAGAAGCAGACAATTTGCATATGAATGGAGCTTGCAAGTACCTGTGGAGAAGGCTTGCAAGGGTTTGCTAACCTCTGTGAGGAGAGAGATTAGAAGCAAATAAGACGCGAGGATAACCGCACCAGAACCATACCAAAAATGTTGATATGACTCGATTAATGTTTGACGCCATTAGACTTTGGCAAGAATAATGAGTAGCTCTGTGAATCTCCATATGATAGAGCTTGAGCAGGCAAAGTATATGAGGTGAGCATAAGCAAAGTGATTGCTGAAAATCTTTTTGAGATAACCCACAAAGGTTGATGAGATAGGGTCGATATGACCAAGTAGCAAGAGAAATGCCCGATGTACATTATCACGAAGTCCAGATTAATGAATCGAGCACTAGCTGTTGACATGGCTGGAAATCCTTTTGGCAGGTTGGATTAACCTGTTCACCTGTGAAAGGAGGGAAGAGAGAAAAGGAGGTATGTACCCGGAATGACTAAAGAGGGTTGAATGCTGCCACAGGTGTTCCCCGTGGGCCTTATGCATCACTTGCCCGAAAAATCATCCCGAGTACAGTCCTACTCAAAGCGGGCTGGCCGCGCATCCTCAAGGAGGGGGGAAAAGGAAAAAGAGGTCCATGTTCGGAATGACTAAGGAGGGTTGAATGCTGCCACAGGTGTTCCCCGTGGGCCTTATGCATCACTTGCCCGAAAAATCATTCCGAGCATGATCCTGCTCAAAGCGGGCTGGCCGCGCATCCTCAAGGAGGGCACAAAAGAGGAAAGCAAGGGAAAGGTCCTGAGAAGGACCGCTAGAAGGACCGCTCTCTCGCCTTGGGTACAAGCATCACTGATCAACGAGACGGGTTGCGCCAAGAGGCTTATCTTGTCTGTGTATTGATCAGTGGAGTTGCGAACCCGAGAAGGCACGGATCGAGGATACCGGAGAGTGCTTCGGCCACCACAGTTGAAGGATGAGCAAAGAGACAAGGCTACGCTTGATTGTCATTGCTTGTCCAGCGAAGATCATCCTAACCGTAGTGTATCCTATAGGACGCACAACAGAGCTAACACATGGGGCTCCCCTAGCACACACTCTGTGTCAGATGTTGGTTAGTATCCTAAGTCTGAAGCCCATAATCGTAGAATGAACTGCTCCCACTACACACATGGGTATACTCCCGCCATGTGTGGTCGAAGCGGTAGTGCGAGAACAAACTACGGAGGGAACGTTTCAGGCTCGGCGAAATCTCATTGGCGTAACGATCCTAAGAGAGGGAGAAGAGAGGAAGGAGCAACACAAGAAGGGAACTGTGTCAGTACGGGATCCCTGAATAAAAGCTTTGCTGGAAAGCAAGTAAAGAACACTGAGAAGTGTTGTAATGAAAATGTTTGAAAAGGAGAGAGAGTAAGGGTTGAGATAACCCCTGTAGGTTGCAAAGAGCTTTGGAGGACTGTGAAGTCCATCGCTAGCATTGGATCCTCCCCAGCACACCCTCGTCGCAGGCATCGAAGCATTCGACTTCTCTGTTAACAACGAGGAGAGGAAATTCTTCGACTTGGCTCACCCCTCTTGAGGAGTGAGGAGCGTCTGAAAGTTCTTTGCCCTTTGAAGTTGCTGGATCAGGGCGATCTTCTTTAGGAAGCAGGTCACGCATCTTGCCTTGCCGGAGCATCCTTTGCACAAGCTGGCGGAATGCTCGGCAGTCTTCTGTTTGATGGTCTGACTCTTTGTGGAATTCACAATAAGGCTCTGAGTTTCTAGACCTCTGATCGGTCGGCCGATAGGGCTTCTTGTAGTTTGCCCTATCTTTCATTATTTGGATCACTTCTTGCACGACGTCGTCGAGATCAGACTCATGCAAGTCATCGTCTTGCTCTTGTTGAACAGCTGCTGTTTGAGAATGAGCTAGCGGCAGCAATGAGTCTTGAGCATTGTCTCGGCTTGGGAAGGAGTATCGCTGGCGATGAAGCCTTCTCTCCTTCCTTGAGTAAGTTGGGGCGTGACTGCGAGGAGACCTTGGAGGATGCTTGCGGGAGGGATCCTCCTCGGATAGAAGTTTGGAGACGAAGCCTGGATTGCTCTTTTCGCCTCGGATGTATGAGTTGGCCAGAGCAATCAGCTCTTGATAAGTCCTTGGAGCACGGACGTTAGCTTCAAATTTGAGGGGCCCTTCACGAAGACCGTGGATAAGAGCCACTCGGTACATCTCTTGGTCAGTAACCTCGATGTCCAAAATCTCTCTTTGGAATCGATCAACAAACTGAGACCAAGTCTCATTTCCGCGCTGCTTGATCTCAAAGAGGGCTTCAGGACCGCCCTTTCTCTTAGTTGACGTAGAGAATCTGAGAAGAAACTCCCTTCGAAGATCAAGGAAGGAAGCGATGGAGTGAGGACGGAGGCCATAGAACCAGTCCCTCACTTGCCCATCAAGAGAGGTAACGAGAAGCTTGCATTTGGTTGCATCTGAGAGAGTCTTGAGAGCAACGGCTGACTCAAAAGCTTGGAGGTGCTTTACTGGATCTGTATCTCCAGTGTAGATTGGTAGTCGAGGCTCTCTGAATTTTGCTGGAGTTGGCTCATGGCGGACACTCTCCGCGAATGGTGAAGGTTCTTCTTGCTCTCCTACAGCATAGGGAAAGAAAGGAGCATAAGCTGCAGCTGCAAAAGGAGCATGAGGATAACAAGGAAAAGTTGTTGCAGGAGGAGCAGGGGCAGGAGCTGAAGGGTAGGGATGACTTCCCTGAAAGTTGAGAACTCTAGCTGGACTTCCCCGGGCTGCTTCCCGGAAGAAGTTATGGCGAGCAGCGAACTCTTCATCTTGAGTCCGCAAAAGAGCTGCAGGCCCTTGCGGAAAGGTTGGAGTGTACGGGGGATAGAACGACGGGCAAGCTTGAGAGTAAGCTTGCTGACGCTCTGCTGTTGGTGTTGGGTTGATTGGAGCAGCTGGAGCAGCTGCTGGATGAGCGTCCAATCGCTGCGTTATAGCAGCAAGAACTTTGTTGATAGCTTGCAACTGTTGAGCATTCTCTCGGCGCGACTGCTCAAAGGCTTCCCAGAGAGGATCTTCACTGGGACTTGGAGCATGGTTCTCGGCTGACTGATGGTCTGACATGATTAGCTGTTACTTTCACTGCCTGTTCTGATCTGAAGGTTTGCGCGTGAGCTGTTCGGGTCCACGCTCACCGCACCAAAATGTTGATGCGCGAAAACGGCACCGGGGGGACAGCTATCACCGAGGGGGTGATTGGGCCTCACAGGCTAGGTGAGGAGGAAGGAGAAGGTTGCGGAGGAAGGGAGAGGCTTGAGAGAAGAGGCGAGCCTTGATCAACAGAGAGGGTTGATCAAGAGGGGAAGAGGAGGGAGACCGGGAACGGTCGAGCAGACAGTAATCGCAACGGTTGCACTTGCAGGTTGAAAGCCGAGGAGAGCTGAGCTGAGCTGCGGGCAAGGCTTGCTGAGCAGAGGAGCAAGGCTTGCTGAGCAGAGGAGCAAGGCTTGCTGAGCAGAGGAGCAAGGCTTGCTGAGCAGAGGAGCAAGGCTTGCTGAGCAGAGGAGCAAGGCTTGCTGAGCAGAGGAGCAAGGCTTGCTGAGCAGAGGAGCAAGGCTTGCTGAGCAGAGGAGAGAAGAGGGGGCCGCTAGCAGCGGCAACAACACACTTCGCCCGTCGCGGCCTAAATGTCACTCCTGCGTCGGGTTTTCCTCTTATTAAAAGCTAGAGGTTACAAGCTTACAAGTACACCTTTACAACAAATCAATAAAAGGGGTACAAGGAGAAGCTGGCGGCTAAGAGAGAAGAAGATGCCAGAAAGCAGAGGAGAGAAGCTGCCAGAGACTAAGTAAAATAGTCTGCTAGCTGCTGGAGGACTGGGAAACTGAGTCTGCAGAGTCTGCTGGCAAGCTGCTGAAGAGCTGTGGAGGACTGCGCGGACAGGAAACTGAGTCCGCTGAGCTTGCTGGAGAGGTGATGACGGACTGGAAAACGGAGTCCGCAGGGGCAGCTGGCAAGACTTGTCTCCACCACCAGGATCCAGGATCCCTGAATGAGAGGCTTCAGGGGGTATTTATAGGCCCAGGGAAGTTCTTGAAGAAGCGGGGCCCAGTGACATCAGCATGACGACCTGCGCGGACTCCGCGGACTGAGATTTTGCGTCCGCCACCTTGACAGATGAAGCAAGCGGATCCTCCTGCAGAGAGCTGGAGGTCGCCCCCTAGCGGGCGACCTGGGCGGACTCCAGGGGGAGTCCGCCCGGCGGGACGCCGGGGCCGCCCCCTAGCGGGCGGCCTGGGCGGACTCCAGGGGGAGTCCGCCCGGCGGGCCTGGCCGCCCCCTTGCGGGCGGCCTGGGCGGACTCCAGGGGGAGTCCGCCCGGCTGGTCGCCGGGGCCGCCCCCTAGCGGGCGGCCTGGGCGGACTCCAGGGGGAGTCCGCCCGGCGGGCCTGGCCGCCCCCTTGCGGGCGGCCTGGGCGGACTCCAGGGGGAGTCCGCCCGGCTGGCTGTCGGGGCCGCCCCCTAGCGGGCGGCCTGGGCGGACTCCAGGGGGAGTCCGCCCGGCGGGCCTGGCCGCCCCCTTGCGGGCGGCCTGGGCGGACTCCGGGGGAGTCCGCCCGGCGGGCCTGGCCGCCCCCTTGCGGGCGGCCTGGGCGGACTCCGGGGGGAGTCCGCCCGGCTGACTGCCGGGGCCGCCCCCTAGCGGGCGGCCTGGGCGGACTCCAGGAGGAGTCCGCCCGGCGGGCCTGGCCGCCCCCTTCCGGGCGGCCTGGGCGGACTCCGGGGGGAGTCCGCCCGGCTGGCGGGCAGAGGCCGCCCCGGGTGGGCGGCCTCGGCGGACGGCGGCAGGAGGCCGCCCACCCTCGGGCAGCAGGGAGGCCGCCCCTGGTGGGCGGCCTCGGCGGACGGTGGCTGGAGACCACCGCCCCTTGGGCGAAATAGGAGGCCGCTCCTGGGAATGTTGTTGGCGAACTCCTGCAAGGAAAAGCACTGCACGATTAGCGGACCTAACCGCATGTCCCGCGAGGGTGAGCCATGGGAACAGCCCGCCGTCCCGCAGGGCACGCGGTTGCTAGGAAACCTAGGCGGACAGGGAAAACTGTCCGCATACGCGGGGACTTGTCGCGATCGAAAGGGAGAACCTAAGGGTCGCGACTAGCCAGCTGGCCACCTTGGGAAGGATCGCCGATTTCTGGGTTAACAATCGGCACTCCATAACGGGTTTTTGTACGCACTTTGGAGGGCATATTATTACCTGGTGTAGCAAAAAACAATCGGTTGTTGCGCGTTCGTCTGATGAGACCGAGTAACGTGCAATGGATGTTGTTGTGTTTGAACTCACCTGGCTAGAAAGTCTCATTGGTGATTTGGGAGTTAACCTTTCCTCACCCACAACTCTATTGTGTGACAGTCAAGTTGTTATACATATTGCTAAGAACTTCGTGTTCCATGAGCGAACTAAGCATTTTGAGTTTGATTGTCATTTCATTCGAGAGAAGGTTGAATTGAAGAAGTTGGAGTTACAGCATATTCCGGCAACCGGGCAAGTTGCTAACATTCTCACCAAAGCCCTACCTCGACCGTTGTTCTATCAGTTTATGTCCAAGCTTGGTGTTTATGACTTATATGCTCCAGCTTGCGGGGGAATGTTGAAGGAAAATGTAAAAGCCCAATTATAAGGCCTATGATTCTAGCCCATCTCTTTTAGTCCCACATTGTAGGATAGCCTCTCCTTTCCCTCTCCATTCTTATTTAAAGTGTACAAATACTTGTATTCCATAAGAAAACAATTGGAGAAATTATAAAACTATGTTTATTTTCTTACTCCTGTTATTCTCTATAGATCCTAATGATTATCAGAAATAATGACCAGACACAGAAGAACATGTTTTCAATACAATGGTCAAATTAACCGAATTCGTTGCCATATTACCACCATCTACTATAATCAGCTTGAAAATACAGGAAAATAATAAATGAAATGGATGCTTTAGTACATGAAATTATATTGCTATGACTATGTTGTTTCTTAGTGGCCATGAGTTTGGGTCTCCAAAAGTAATTATACTTCCAACATTTTATATGGCACAAAACTTAAGCTCCGTTTTGCGCGGTTTTTTTGCACAGGTGAGTTTGAACAAAAATGCTACCGTCATGGAATGTCTGTTTGGCATGACAGCATTTATGACCGCCGCCAAGAAAATAAAATTAGTTTTGAACATAAAAGTGGATGAAGTTCCTTAGGAGAGATAGGGCATTCACAAACAACACTTCATAACCACCGCGCCAAACGGAACCTTAATCCCCCAAAAAATTTGCATATAAATGTCTCAAAAAATTACAAGCAATAGTCAGTATGGTAAAATGTTTCCTTCAAGTAAATAAAGAAAATATTGAAAAAATAGTATCTTTAATGAACTAATGAACATGAGGAAATTAACAGACCATGGCAGAGATGATATTGCAAAGGCAGTCATGCTCTCCCACAATTATTCTCTGTGCAGTCTGATGGCAAGAGTAATTGCCATGTGAACCACCGCCCATCTGCCACCAATGAAAAAAATCAGGGAAGAACTACAGAAACAATTTTCATAAGTTATGTAACATCAAAAGAAAATGTTTGGTTCATAAATACTTATGAGTAATGTCATATCATGTTATCTAAGGATGTAGGCTATACCTTTAAATAAAAACAATTTAAATATCATGCATATCCTAAAGCAGTGGTGAGGTCAAGATGCTGCTTTAAATTATATAGATGTACAATAAATTAAATATACACCATTTAAAAAATGAGCAGTCGTGAATCCCAGTGCCCGAGAGACATTACTCTCTCCGCTCGCCTTCCCCCATCTATAGTGTGCAGTGACGGCTGGACCCCCTGCCTCTCTAAATGTCCTCTTGCTCGAAAAAAGACATGGACCATGCTATATACATGCATCATAAGGTAAATTTCAATGTATTTTTGGGAGCAAGAGGACATCGAGCAAGACAGGGAGTCCAGTCATCATCGTACATTGTAGACGATAAAAGGAGAGCAAAGGGAGTGTTGTCGGGCGGGGCACAGGGGTTCTCCATGTCAAACTACTCGTTTATTATAAAATGCAAACTTGCAAAAAAGAACGACACCAAATTAATCGCTAATATTGACATTAATTAATTATGATGCTAATTATTGATAAATTATTATTAAAATTAATTAACTGTGATGCTAATTATTGGTTATTAATGTGAATTGGTAATTGTTACAAAAGATATTGCAAAGGCCCGTCTTAATGGCCCGTTTATTTTCTCTCTCTTGTTGTATTTGTCTCACATTGTGTATAAGGGACTTTTCTCCTCTTTTACTCCTATAAATACGTACGCATACATTGTATTGATATACAGAAGAAGTATATACAAGGTTGATGGTTCTGTTCATCTTTTCTTGTGTACTTCTCTACATGGTAGCACAGTCATACGGTCCTAGCTCTTGCTTCGGGCAGCTACGTTTTTTTAACCGGTCGTGTTTGCGGTTTACCTGCTGGCTATCTGCGCTATTCCCGCGGTCTCCTTCTACCCGCCAGCTTCTAGCGGCTTCTTCCTTCTACCCGCCGGCTTCGAGCGGCGTCTACCCGCCCTGCTATCCGCTCATCTCATGCAGCCTTCCTTTCTCTACCCGCTCTCTCTCCTCCTTCTGTGGAACCACTCCTCTTCCGTCTCTCGCCTGGCTTTTATAGTCGTCTTCGGCTACTGTGAGGTGGGCCCCTCCTTCTAGCGCGGTCTTCTCATCATATCCGCGCGACTTCCTCATTTCTTTGTCGCGGTGCTCTGACCGCGTGTCTATGTGGTTACCCGCAGTACGAGTCTTCCTGCACGGGTTGCTTCACTCTTCTACCCGCGCATCTTCTGGTCGCGCGGTCTGCCGGCTGCTAGTCGCGAGATCTACCCACTGAGACTTCTCTCTTTCTTGCGGCTTGGTCGCTTGGTGTGTTTTGTTCGCTCGTGGGTTGTTCTACTTGCCACGTGGTCAACCCGTTGTCGCTTGTCGTTGTGACCTCCTCTTCTTGTTGTGGCTTGCCTGTGTTGCAGACTGACTCTCTTGTCGGCTTCTCCTGTCCTGCTGTGCGGTCTGCCGGCTAGCTGTCCTGTGTAACTGGTTGCCCACTTCCTCATGGATACATCTACTGCTACTTCTTCTTCTGCAGCAGTGTTAGCTCTGGCTCCTGAGCTACATGACGAGCTATGCATCACAACTATCTCTCTGACGGGGAAGAAGAACTTCAGTGAATGGGCGCATTTCGTTCGCTGAGTTCTTCAGTCTAAAGGTTTTTTACATCACTTAACACAGGATGTTCCTGCTAATCCGACTGATAACTGGATTCGTAACGATGGGCGTGTTCAGACGTGCCTTCTCAACTTCCTTGATGGTGAACCTTATCGCATGGTCATGTATCACGAGACGGACAAGGTCATGTGGGACAAGCTTCATTCCCTTTACTCAGGCAAGGACAGTCTTCAACACCTGTATGACATCATTACTGGTCTTCAGACTCTCGACACCGACAATGCTACCGACTTAACTTCATTTGTTGCTCACTCCAAGACTCTTGTTGAAGTCTGGATTCAGTATCGGCCCCCAACTACGGATCTTACTGTCCAACGTGCTCAAAAGGAGGCTGTCGGAATTGTCATGATGATGGCTCATGTCCCGCCTCATCTTCAGAGTGTTCGGGCTCAGATTCTCTTGTCTGCTGCTACTCCCTCGTTCTCTGATGTGTGCTCCATGCTGCTAAAGGTGTCACCACCTCCTGATATTACTGGACCTCCTTCACCGGCCCTCCTTCAGTGTTCTTATGAGCCATTCCTACCTCTCCCTCCTCCCACTCGTGGGGGACGTTCTGGCTCTCGGGGAATGTGTCGCGGTGGCCGACCGCGTCCTCAGTGTTCTTTCTGCGTAAAGATGGGCACCTTGAGGCAACCTGCTTCCGCAAACATGGACGTCCTCCTCGTCTGACTGCGTATGTTGTTGATCACAGTTCCTCTGTCACTCGTGCTGACCTTGACGACGTCCGCAGATAGCTCCAGCATCTTCAAGGGCTACTCAGTCACCCGCCTGTCTTTGTTGTCTCCGTCTCCAATGAACGTCGCTTGTCTCACCACTGGTCCGGGCTGAATAGTGGATTTCGGTGCTACTCACCATATCACCTCGTTGAAACCACCTCACTATCTGGGTTCCTCATATGCCAAGTGTATTACTGTGGTCAATGGCACCACCATCCCTGTCTCCGGCTCTGTTGATATTGTAACGGCCCGTAGTCCGCACAATTTGTTATTATAATCATCTTAAGATTATCATAGTGCAATTAACCCATTCAACAAACACAATGAGCAGTACATAACGTCACATCAAACATAGCCAAATATATACAAGTTTCACAACAGTATTCGAGTGCTACAGTTCCAGTTCATATTTCAGTAGTGTACAATAACTATAGGTACATCAATTTATATATATATATGTGTGTGTGTGTGTGCGCATAACCAGCACTATCCTAATATCCACAAAAAGAAAACACTGATATGGTTTCAATCACTTCATATGCTCCAAACAGTGCACTAGAGCTGTCTAGGTTGCATCTTTCCTGCGGCTAAAAATGTTACAAATAGAAACCGTTAATCTTTTGTAAAGACTAAGCGAGAAATATACAAGTGGTATTCAAGCTCTTATTTTTGCAACTTTGGCTGCAGCTTATATAGGTGAATCTATGGAGGGTCGTCATTGACTAACTTTTGAAATAGTCTTTTTTGAAGCTTATCCCAATTTCATCAATGCGAGGTTCAATATAATTCACTGGGTTGGAGAATAAAATGCAAATAAAATATATGTATATTATATATAACTATAAAATATAAAAATATATAAATATAAAATAAAGAAAGATAGATTATATATATATATATATAAAGAAAGTATAGATTATATATATATATAAAGAAAGTATAGATTATATTGCAGAATTTGAAAGAGAAAGAGGTCCTACTACATATATGTAATGCTTATGAATATAAATCCTTGTGTATGTTTTGAAGAATGATTCCAGAATACGATTGAATATAATAAAAATTGCAGGTAATTTACGTTATGGAAGAAAAAAGATATATGTTATTTACTAGTTATATAGGAATTATCCCTATCTTTTTTTATAGCCCGCAATATTATGATTTCCCTTTTGAGTTTTTAGCTATTTCGACTCGATCCATTTTAATGATAAAGATCAATAAAAAAAAAGTCAAAGTAGAAGTAGAACAATAAGTAGATAAAGATAGCAGCGTATAACTTTTTAATATCAATGATTATATAACAACAATAAGCTATAACCATGATCAGTAAATGCAATTGTTATAAAGTAGTAATGTCAATGATGGCCTAGCAGTAATATCAATGATATTATACTGACAATTACATAACAGTAAAAGCAATGTTTATATTAGCATTTCAAGCATTCAATACTTATTACTCATGTATAAGATAATGTTAAGGGTATCTGTACAATATCAGTACATGTATTAAATTTTCAGTCTTTGGGCCCACCCTTTAGAGGTTTCAGTGTCCAAATCAGTACGTTCAACACGCGTCTATGCCTTTCAGCCGACTGATTTGGCATCCGTCAATATCATTTATGTACTTTTAATTTTTGTCATACCCTTAACAATACCGTGTGTCGACACATTTATGTTTACATGAACATAAGTATGTTTATTTAATAATTTATCTCCTCAGAAGTTCATTCGCCTGTTTGCCTATGGTAAGGTCATACATAATAGCGAGAATCCATTATCAGTGATATGAAACTTTATCATGTCATATGTCATATTATTTTTATTTTCAGTATCGATGCAAGTAAATGAATTTACTCAAATAAAGCATAAATTAAAAAGATAAAGCTCACCAGTACTTTTTCCTTTTCAGTGTCATGTCCAACGTCATCGCCATGTCTACCTTGTGAAATCATCCTTCGCGATATCTGTTTAGGAATTGTATCATTAATATTATCGGGGTTGCATCACATTGTAGCTACGACGTTGACCTCTAGGGTTGACTTATATTGTAGCCTCGGGGTTGTTTATGGTAGGAAATCAATAATAACATTCCAAATGAGCTTAACCCATAATATTCATGTATTCCTTCGCTGCACATCCTTCGAAGAACTTGGGTGGCATGGTGAAAATCAGTAAAAAGATAAGATAGATACCCAAAATATACACCCATATAAGAAGAAGTGGCGGCTGGGCACAGAAAAGTACACATATGAACTGGTACTAGAAGGACTAGCAACAGCCGGCCCACAAACTCATCCTCAGAACAGACTATCCAAAGGATCCAGCTTTGAAATAAAAAAAAACCTCAAATTCTTGCATGCAGAATGAACCCGATAATATCACAGCAAAAACCCCCAACTCTACCGGCAAAACAAACATGAGACAAAGCTCAAGATAAACACTTCAAAATCATAACCATGCCAGTATTCACACTAGGAAGAACGAGTGATAACCACCGATTTATAACAGCAAATATTTCCCCCAAAACAGATCACAACTCGGAAATCAAATCAAATCAGGAAGTACTCCATATCCATAATCGGGTAAACACAAAATGAAAGCATGTAAGGGTTCACGGTGAAAGAAACCACAAATCCTGGCAAGTAGGGTACAGGATATAGAAAAAAAAACAGAACTTACAGTGAGACTAAAAGAACACCGAGGCAAGCTATCCACCAGCTCACCAAAACTGGGCCAACTCAAATTCCAGAAGCAGGATGAAGGAACCCGCTCTGGGTGAAGAAAGAAATCAATATTGGGGATGAAAAGAGGCGTCCGAAAGTGTTCGGTCACCGCTCAACTTAAATGCCACAGCCTCACATAATTAATCAAAACCTTGATTAACTTATATAAACCAAGCCACAAAGTTATTGACTAACCAATCCAAACACCTGATTCAACCACCTCCAACACAAATATCCATTTACAATGTATGTACATGTATCACCAGGGTGAAACAAGTGCCGCAACTACAAAAGATTGCGAAACCAGGACAATGTAAAATCAACACTGATTTCTTGTATATTCATCATGGGGGATATGAGAGTTATTTTAATCATTTCATAACATATAAAATACTCAAAAATAAAAAAAAATTGATTTTATGACGTATAAAGTACTCCCATGAAAAATTGAACGTCAGAGATATGCCTCTGAATTCTTCTATATTTCTCTGCTCGGCTCTTCATATCTCGGGCTCCCCATTTAATTTATTGTCTGTTAGTCACTTCACTATCGATTTAAATTGTTCTGTCACATTTACCTATACTTCTTTTATGTTGCAGGATCGACTGACGCGGAGTATCATTGGTAAAGGACGACTGCACAACGGACTATATCTTCTTAATGACTCTCCTATCATCCTCTCATCAGTCTCCTCCTTTGATTGGCATCGGCGTATTGGGCACGCTCTTCTATCAGTCCTCAAAAAGGCTCTACCTGATATTTCTCTTCCTTCTTTTACGTGTAATTCATGTATTTTGGGAAAACAGCATTGTTCATCTTTCCCTCCTCATTGCACTCGGGGCTCTGTACTTTTTATTTTAATGCATTCTGATGTTTGGGGCTCGTATAAAATATTCAGTATATCTAGCTACCGGTATTTTATCACCTTTATTGAAGATTATTCTGGAACGATATGGTTATACTTACTACGTGATCGCTCTGAACTTCCCCGTGTGTTCCGGGAATTTGTTCTTGAAACTCGAACATAATTTTCCATCAACATTAATACTCTTTGTACTGATAATGCTCGCGAATACACTAGCAATGAGTTTGCAAATATCTGCTCTGAATTTGGCATTATTCACCAGACTTCTTGTGCCTGCACACCACAACAAATTGGTGTCGTCGAACGTAAAAACTGACACCTCCTTAATATTACTCGCTCCCTGATGATTCAAATGCACGTCCCCAAGGTCTATTGAAATTTTGTCCTATCGACAGCATGTTATCTCATTAACTGTCTTCCTTCTTCCTTCTGTCCTACAAAATGCTACCACGATTAGCCGACTTTTTTTGTTTATTCCGTTGTTCTCTCTACCACCTCGCATTTCTGGTTGCACCTGCTATATTCAACACTTGGTCCGTCATCGGACAAGTTAGATCCCCGGGCAACCAAATACATGTTTGTCGGCTACTCCCGTACCCAAAAGGGATATGTGTGTTATTCCCCTACTACCCGCAAGTTGACCGCTTCTGCTGACATTACTTTTCGAGAAGATCAACCATACTTCAACGCTGCAACATCACCTCTGTCACCACAACCTTTACCAAGTCCTGTTATTCTTGTTACCTCTCCTCCACCTCCACGTCTGTCCGACCCAGCTCTCGGTCTTCAAAAACCCTCCATTTTATTCGTGTATATACTCGTCGCCCTACTCGCTCTGTCGCCCCAGTGCAATCGGCTTTGACCTCTGACACTCTACGGCCTGGAGATCCGACGTCAGCCTCCACCGCTCATCCTATAGCGAATTATGTGTTTCTACATCGTCTCTCCCCGGCACTTCACACCTTTGCTACTTCATTGTCCTCTGTTTTTGTCTCTAACTCTGTGCAGGAGGCTCTTCAAAATCCAGGTTGGCGGGCAACTATGGACAAAGAAATGACAGCCCTCTGAGCTAATCGGACGTGGGATTTGGTCTCTCTCCCTCTGGGCCAGACTACGGTGGGGTGCAAATGGGTCTTTGTCATCAAGCATGTTCCTAATTGGACAAATGACCGTCTTAAAGCCCGCTTGGTGGCTCGTGGGTTTACTCAGCAACAGGGTCTACACTATGAAGAAACATTCTCTCATGTGTCCAAGCTCAACATGTTTCGTGTCCACCTTCCAGTGGTTGTGCATCGCCAATGGACCTTACATCAACTGGATATCAAGAATGTCTTTTTGAATGGTAATCTGCAAGAAACCGTCTACATGCAGCAACCTCCGGGGTTTGAGACCACGGGGAAGTCCCGAGTTTGTCACCTCAAAAGGTCGATTTATGTTCTCAAACAATCCCCCGGGTATGGTTCGACAAATTCAGTAGAGTTGTACAAGAGATTGGTTTTACTCAGAGCTCGACAGACTTCTCTCTGTTTACTCGACATCACACAACAGGCATTGTGCTTCTCTTACAACGACATCCCAGTCACAGGTGATGAAGCAAAGGAAATACAAATGATCAAAAAGCACATGAGCTATGTGTTTCAAACAAAAGATCTGGGGAACCTCAGATACTTCATCGGCCTTGAGATCGCAAGACGACTGAATGGTCTTGTCCTATCTCAACGGAAGTATTGTATTGATCTCCTTCAGGATGTCGGATACTCTGAATGCAAGCCGACCAAAACTCTCATGGATGTTAATCATAAGCTTTGTGTTGGAAATTCGGATACAGATCCTCTTCTCTCAAATCCGGAATACTATCGACGTCTTGTTGGAAAATTAATTTACTTAACGGTTACGAGACCTGACATATCTTTTGTGGTTGAGGTTGTCAGTAGATTTATGCACTATCCTCGAATGTCTCATTTATAGGTTGTCGAACGCATCTTGAGATATTTAAAAACAGCCCATGGTCAAGGGATGGTATACAAAACCTCTTCTACTTCTACTCCAACTCTTGTTGCATATTCAAATGCCGATTATGTTGGATCCCTGGATGATCGGCACTCTACCAGTAGATTTTGTACCTACTTGAGAGGTCATCTTAATACTTGGCGCAGTAAGAAACAAGCTGTGGTTGCTCGATCTTCAGCTGGAGCTGAGTATCGCTCAATGGCGTCTGTTGTATCCGAGCTTACTTGGCTCGAGAGTCTCCTAAGTGATATGTGAGCAAAACTTTCCTCACCATCTACCTTACTCTGTGACAATCAAGCTGATATACACATAGCTAAGAATCTTGTCTTCCACGAAAGAACATAACATATTGAAGTTAATTGTCACTTTGTCCGAGAGAGAGTTCAAATGAAGAAACTAGAGTTGAGACATGTTCCGGCTACTGATAAAGTTGCTGATATTCTCACAAAGGTCCTGCCTAGTGTTCTATTCTATAAGTTCTTGTCCAAGCTTGGTGTCTATGACTTGTACGCGTCAGTTTGCGGGGGAGTGTTAGAAAAGATATTGTAAAGGCCCATCTTAATGGCTCATTTATTTTCTCTCTCTTGTTGTGTTTGTCTCGCATTGTGTATAAGGGACTCTTCTCCTCTTTTCCTCCTATAAATATGTACTCATACATTGTATTGATATACAGAAGAAGTATATACAAGGTTGATTGTTCTGTTCATCTTTTCTTGTATACTTCTCTACAGTTATTAACTCCAACATATGTTTTAAATTTACTTTGACATGTGGAGCAATTAAAATCTAAAATATCTTCATATAGGGACATTTAAAAAACTATTCTATTTATATCTGCATTTTACATTTTTACTAATAACAGAATATGATGTGTTAATGTGGATATATTCCATTCAAATCAATCAAAAATAACATCAACACTTGGAGCAATTATTATATACTATTTTCAAATCACATCACAATGATGGAAAAGCTCAGCAACTTAATTATATCTTAAATAATTAAGTAGCTGTGCATTGTGTTGTCGTGTGACCTTGAGGTCACGGGTTTGAGTCCTGGAAGCAGCCTCTTGCAAAAATGCATGGTAAGGTTTGCCTACACTGAGCCCTTGTGTCAGGACCCTTCCCAGACTCTCGCTGCGCAAGGATGCCTTTGTGCATCGGGCTGCCCTTTAAGCAGCTACAAGTTTTGGATCCATGTTTGAGACCGTTTAATCACACAGCCAAAATCTATTGTATTTTAGAAGTACAAAAGTTCATACTTTAAATGAAGGCAGTGGGCTGACCTGAGCTAGCTATCGGGGGAAAAGTCATAATTTTAGGTTGCGCATACTAGTTCTACAGTAATTGTAGCAACTCCTTTGTTTGATAGTGTAGAAAGTGGAACTCCAGAAATTTTATTGATCCAAAATTGTACATTCATATGGAGAGAATACACATAATATATAGGACGTGAGAGAGGAGAAGAATCACAAACAAAAGATGTGGGATAAAACCAAAACTAATGGGCCTAAATACAAGGCTTTTCTAACACTCCCCCGCAAGCTGGAGCGTACAAGTCGTAGACACCCAGTTTGGATAGAAACTGATGATATAATAGTCGTGGTAGAGCCTTGGTAAGAATATCTGCAACTTGCCCAGAAGCAGGGACAAGCACTAATTCAAGCTTCTTCAATTGAATCTTCTCTCGAACGAAGTGACAGTCAACTTCAATGTGTTTTGTTCGCTCATGGAACACTGGAATTTTAGCAATATGAATGGCAGTCTGGCTGTCACAAAACAGTGTTGCTAGTGAGGATAATTTAACTCCCAAATCCCCAAGAAAACTCTCAAGTTAGGTAAGTTCTGATACAATAGCCGTCATTGCACGGTACTCAGCTTTAGCAGATGAGGGGGCAACAACAGACTGCTTCTTACTACGCCACGTAATAAGATTTCATCCAAAATAGGTACAGAAACCAGTAGTGGATCGTCGATCATCCAGCGAGTCAGCATCAAAGTAAGCAATGAGAGATAGGGAGGAGGTTGGCTTATACACGAGTCCTTGTCCATGAGCAGTCTTCAGATACCTGAGAATGTGTTCGACTGCCTGAAGAAGAGAGACTCGAGGAGTATGCATAAATCGACTGACTACTCCAACCGCAGAAGAGATATCAAGTCTCGTAACTGTTAGATATATCAGTTTCCCTACCAGACATCGATAGTACTCTGGATTTGGAAGTAGTGAATCAGAATCAGATTCATGAGCACACAACTTGTGGTTGACCTCCATTGGGGTTTCCGCAGGTTTACACCCAGAGACCAGCATCTTGCGAGAAGATCAATGCAATACTTTATTTGGGATAAGACAAGGTCATCAGGCCGTCATGCTACCTCAAGGCCAAGAAAATATCGGAGACTTCTCAGGTCTTTGATTTGAAAAACAGAGTTTAAGTGCTGTTTGACTTGTTGTATCTCTGCGGAGTCATTGCCAGTAAACAAAATGTCATTCACATAGAGCAGGAGAATGACTGTTCTGGTTGATTGATGACGGGTGAAAAGGGAGAAGTTTGCCGAGCTTCTTTTGAAGTCAACCTCACGAACAGCTTTACTGACCTTTCAAACCACGCCCGAGAAGATTGTTTGAGACCATAGATAGATTTCCGGAGCAAACACACACGAGACACCCCCCGTGGTCTTAAACTCAGGCGGTTGGTGCATGTAAACAGTCTCAAGAAGATTGTCATTCATAAAAGCATTTTTGATATCGAGCTAATGTAGGGGCCACTGGCGATGAACAGCCAAGGAGAGCAGAACCCGAACAAAGTTTAATTTGGCAATAAGGGAGAATGTTTCATCATAATCAAGTCTGTATTGTTGAGTAAACCCTCTGGCCACAAGTCGAGCTTTTAGACGATCAACTGTCTCATCTGCTGCATGTTTGATTGTAAAGATACACTTACAACCAACACAACTATGTCCAGGAGGTGGAGAGACAAGATCCCAAGTCCGATTGGCTCAGAGAGCAGTCATCTCCTTATCCATAGGAGCACATCACCCCAGATGCTGGAGAGCCTCCTGTAAAGAGTTAGGTATAGAAATGGAGGAGAGAGAGAGCACGCAAATTTATGAAGTGGTGAAGAGAGGCGATATAAAGAGACATAATTTGTCAGGGGATGAGTCATGGATGATGTTGTTGAATCAACGGGCCGCGAGAGCACACCGGTAGAGGGAAGCTGATGCAGGGAATAAGATGGAGGAGGAGGACGAGTGTAAACCTGAATGATAGGTGATTTTGACTGGACTGGTGGTGGAGGTGTGGGAAGAAGGGGTAGAAGTGGAGACGTGACGGGAATCGTGGGTCAAGGTAGAGGAGGAGGAAGAAGAGGATCAGTAGGAATGGTGTGATATGGTTGGTCTTCACGAAAAGTGACATCAGCAGAGACAATCAACTTCCCGTCGATAGGAGAATAGCAGACATAACTCTTCTAGGTGCGAGAGTATCCAACAAATATAGTTTTTGTAGCACGTGGGGCAAATTTGTCATTTGGTAGTCCAAGGTTATGGACATAACAAGTACACCCAAAGACGCGGGTATAAGAGAGAAGAGAGTCTTGAATGGGTAAAGGAGAGTGAGCAGGGCCATAAAGTTGAGAATAGGCGAGGGCATGCGGTTGATGAGATGACAGACAGTAGAGACCGCAAAGTTTCAGTAGAGAGGGGAAACCTGCATTTGAAACATTAAAGATCTGGCAACATCAAGAAGATGGTGATTTTTCTACTCTGCTACGTCATTCTGTTGAGCGGTATACGCGCACGAAGTCTGATGGATAATACCAAACTCGATGCATAGATTCGAGAAGATCTGCTGGTATACTTACGTGCGCTATCAGTACGGATAATTTTTAAGGATGTAGAAAATTGAGTGCGAGTCTCTGTAAGAAATGTGCGGAAGATCGATGAGAGTTCGACACGATCATGAATTAATTGCAACCAAGTAACACGCGAGTAATTATCAATAAAAGTTACAAAGTAACGATAACCAAAAATACAGGGGATCTTATACGGTCCCCAAATATCCGAATGAACTGAGGAAAAAGAAGCATCGCTTCGGGTACAGGGGGAAGTAAAAGACACACGATGTTGTTTGTCAAAGATACAAGATTCACAAGAAAAGTCCTGAAGAGGAACATCGGGTAGAACTTTCTTGCGAATCTGGAGAGGAGTATGCTCAAGACGACGATGTCAATCAGCAGAAGAGATAGAGGAAAGAGAAGTAGGTGAAACATCCAAAAGATACAGCCCGTTGGACAGTCGTCCTCTAACAAGTATATTCTGCGTTAGTCAATCATGCGCAACAAAAGAAGAGCGTGAGAAGGTTACACAGCAATTAAGGTCCTGCGTAAAACGGCTAACAGAGAGAAGGTTAAAGGGGGATTCCGGAACATGAAAAACTGAGGATAACGAGAGGGAAGGAGTAAGAGGCATATGAGCAACGACAGTAACTGGGTTCGTGTCACCATTAGCCACAGTAATGAACTTAGGATAAGCAGAATCCAAGTATTGAGGTGGCTTTTACAGAGAGAGATGATGTGTGGCACCGGAGTCCACAATCCAGTGAGAGCTGTGAGAGAGGAAAGATATACCTTCATTGGAGATCGAGGTCATGGATCCAGAAGACCGACTAACCACCCCCATGTAACTGTTGGAGTTGAGCACGCAGAGCTGCAATGTATTCACTGGTGGCGGAGGGAGAAATGGTAGTAATAGAAGCAGTAAGGTGGGGAGGCATTCCATGCTTGCGGTAGCAGGTGGCCTCCAGATGACCGTCTCTGCAGCAGTGAGGAGGGTACGGCCACCATGGTCCCGTCCCCAAGATTGGCGACCTCCACAAGACGGTGGACCACGAGCAGAGGGAGCAGGAGTAGCCACGAACTACTGGAGGAAAGCCGGAGTAAGATTCGGAGCCTCTGGTGGAGGAGTAACTTTCAGAAGCATCGAGCAAACATCCGAAAAGGATGGAGTAACAGCGGAAGACGGGATCTGAGCTTGAACACTATGAAAATGTGGTGGAACACGAGTCATCATCATTGCAATCTCAACTGCTTCTTTCTGCACTCGTTGTGTAGCCAAATCTGTGGTGGTAGGTTGATGTTGTATTCGTCCTTCCACAAGAGTTTTAGCACGAGCAACAAAGGAAGTCAAATCACCAGTAGCTCCAGGGTCCAGAGATTGAAGATCGCTGATTATGCCGAACAGATACTGAATACTGTCCTTTCCAGAATAGAGGGAGTGAAGATATGCCCACATGGCATGGGCCGTCTCGTGATACATGTCATCTGATATGGCTCAGTGACCCTGGAATTGACAATCCAGGATTGGACACGACCATCATCGCGTATCCATTCCTCAGTAGGGGCAGTGGGAGGAGTCTGTGTCAGGTGATGGAGAAGGCCTTTAGTCTACAGAACACGGCGAACTGAGTGAACTCATCCAACAAAGTTCTGTTTTCCACAAAGAGAGATGGTCATGATCTGAAGCTCATCACAAAGCTCAATGCGAGCAGGAGCAGCCCGTCCAGGAAGAGAGGAAGCAGCAGTCGAATCTGAGGAAGCAGCAGTCGAATCCATGAAAGCAACAACACAAAGAGGTTGGTTAAGCAGCGAGCAAGCCGACAGCAAGAACACAGCGGCAAACTGCAGAGGCGAGCTGGCGGAGAACAGTTGTGGCGAGCTAGCGGCAAACAGTTGCGGCGAGCTAGAGGCAAACAGCTGCGGCGAGCTAGCGGGTAGAAACAAGAGGCCGCAAAAAAAGAACGTTGCGGCAGATAGCAGCGGTTAGGCAATCCAGCGGCAAACAGTTGCGGCTAAGGCAAAAGGGTAGCGAGAAGTCGCGAGTATAAAAGCAGCAGCAGTCAGCAAGCTAACGGTTAGCAACAAGAGGCCGCAAAAAAGAACACTGCGACAAATAGTGGCGGATAGGCAATCCAGCGGCAAACAACGGACTTAACGGCAAACAATTGCGGCTAAGGTAGAAGGGCGGCGAGAAGCCGCGAGTATAAAAACAGTGGGAAGTCGGCGGATTGCACAAGCAGCGACCTGCGCAGCAAAGAGAACGGCAAGGCAAAGAAAGCAGCTGGCATCCAAACCGCGCAACTAGGAGAGATGGGAAGCAGCGATCAGCGCGACAAGGAGAGCTAGCAACCAGAGAAGTCACGGCGGTCAGGAGACAAGAACGGCTCTGACGGCTGGAAGAATCGAGCAACTAGGCGGTCAGAGAGAAGGTAGAACAAGTAGCGGTCAGAAAGAGACCGCAAGACCTTTCGAAGAAGAGCACAGATGCGGGAGTCAGCAAAGAGTTATAAAAGGGAGAGACAGGGGGGAGGGGCTTGGGGTGGGGGGAAGGAGGTAGAAGCGGTTAACAGAACAAGACCGCAGACCGCAGTCGGGAGACCAAGACCAGCAGTTAGCAAGAAAGGAGACTGCACCCTTGTGCGGATAACACGAGAAATCTAGAACCAGCGGTTAGAAAAGAGCAAACCGACCTGGCTCTGATACCATGTAGAAAGTGGATCTCTGGAAATTTTATTGATCCCAAATTGTACATTGATATGGAGAGAATACACATATATATAGGAAGAGAGAGAGGAGAAAAATCTCAAACAAAAGATGTGGTATAAAACCAAAACTAATGGGCCTAAATACAAGGCTTTTCTAACAGATAGTATAGATAACAGTATAATTGAACCAAGAGAACAATGCCTTACAATTAAAACTTAATGATAGATATTGTTTGGCTTTATCTCATTTTGATGTAAGTGTTATTAAGGTATAGACATGATCAAATGTGATTTAAAGATGTCACATATTTAAGTAACATGATGTTCCATTATAAGTACATTGACCCAAACAAATAGTCATGGAATGATGCTAGTGCATTAATTCTGTCTATAAAGTAAGAAACTAAAAGTATTTTGAGCGGAACATAATCAAATTTTGGCACAACACTTCATCGGGTTTACTGGACGAATTTGTTGTCCACTGTTGAATTTCTCGGCGAACCTGGACATGATTAGCAATGACTCAGCGGGAACAATCCTGAAGCAGTGGAGGAAGGAAGGATAGCAGGTGAAATATGAGAATACCCGTGTAAGCGAGAGGAGCACATCTTTCTTGTTCGCCTTCGACAGGCGAGCGGGATTGGGCTCCTGCGAGGCGTAAACCCTAGGTAAGCCAAATCAATACAAAAAACCGATTATGAGAGAGAAAGGAGACTAACGAGGTAGGGAACGAGATGATCGGTGATGAGATCGCAGAGGCGCGACGTAACTTCCATGCGAAACCCTCCGACGGCGGCGGCGGCGGTTCAGCCGCGAGAGGGAAATCTGCTCTGCTCCAGATTGTAAAAATGCTAATTTATTTTGAATGGAGCTCTGGGAGCCTAACCATTTTCAGTAGAAAATGCAGTTTTTGTAAAATTATTTTTACCTTTCTATTTTCAAATCAATATATATATATATATCTTATTATATAAAACAATATAGGTATTTGGAGGCACATCATAGATCAAAAAAGAGTCATTGGATCATGAGAGAGTATGAGATGAGGGGAGAAAGTTGAGAGAGAGAAAGATAGAGAGAGAGGGGAGGAGAGAGAGAGAGAAAGGGAGAGAGATGAAGAAAGATTGCGTGAAATTAATATTTTTACGACAAAACGTAATTTTAAAAAAAAATTAAAAATTGCAATATTGATTTATATTTTTTACGATCATTTTGAGTACACATATGTATATATTGCGGGCACTGCCCGTCTTGAAGTGCGTGTATATATATATATATATATACTATTATAAAAAGAAATATGGGTGGTTTTTTTAAAACAATGATTTTAAATTCCATTGAATAAATCTTAACCCTTGATTAATATTTCCACCTATGATCCATGGTCTCCATTATATAGGCTACTCACAGAATATCAAAACCAGCCAACCCTAAATCTCTTCATAAATCGCACCTCCCTCATCCTCTTGCAAAAATACCTCCTCTGCGGCCCTCCCTCGAAATTTCTCCCAACGGAACTCCTCCAACTCTAAACCTCTTCGCAAACCACACCTCCTGCGACCTGTCGCAACATCGCCTCTTCCTCTGCGGCCCGCACCAGAAAGATCGCCCATGGGAACCCCCGGTCCAACGGAACTCCTACTCTTCATATCGCCATGGCTTGCTGCGGTGGGGGTAGGAGCTGCCTAAAGGCTTGCCTCTGGAAGTTGAACCTCTCCTGTCCTCCATGAAAGTTCCCCTCATGCTGGACGAGACCTCTTCCTGGACCCTGAACGGGTCATCCCTGTTGCCTCCAACCTGGCTCCGGACCATCCTGAGATCCCTGGAACCCCTGATCTCTCTGCTCTTCTCTCCTTCTTCCCTCCTGATGCCACGAGCCACCTTGCTCCTTTGACTTTGTCTTTGTTAAACTTGTCAACTTCTTGACAAACGTCGGGTTGACCGTCTCAGTTGTTATCTCCTCTGCTGTCATTTCCATCAGCTCCTCGAATGATCGGGGGGTTTTTGGGGTCAGACTCGTCTTGAAGAACCCCTCACGTAACCCCACTATAAACGCCATATGGAGGGCATACCCCAGCACCTCCTGGATATCCGGGATCTCTTCTTGGAACATGTCCACATATTGGGCCAACGACTCCTCCGCCCTTTGACTTATCAGGAAGATGGACTCAGGACTCTTCTTCCTTTTTTAGAAGTGGAGAAGCGAAGCTGAAAACTCCGGCTCAAGTCTTCGAACCCGTAGATCGATCTCGTTGGGAGTTGATGGAACCAATCTTTTGTCTTGTCTTTCAACGTGATCGCGAAGAGGCGACACTTGAATGCATCCGTCATCGGCCTGATAGAGACTGTATCTTCAAACAACTGCAGGTGTTGGACGGGGTCATCCTTCCCGGTATAGTAAGTCATGTCAGGTTCTCTGAACCCCTCGGGAACGGGAGCTGAGACAATCAGCTCGCTGAAGGGTGACCCCCTACTTGGTGATCTTGCATGCTCCACTCGCGCGACCTGCTCGCCTGGGAGGCTAGCACTCGTCGGGCTGGGGAATAACTCCTGACCGGTAAGGTCTCGCTCGACCCCCTCTCCCATCCTTTCCTTCCCGGGTTGTCTTCCTGATGCACTTTCTTCTACCCCTCCTAGGGTCATCTCGCCTAGACCCATGGGAGTTGTCTCGTTGAGACCCCATGGAGCTAGTTCATGGGGGAGTTGAGTAGTCACCCCGAGGAGCAATACTTCGCAACATCGCCATGGTGCATTGGATGGACGTCATGAACTCTTCCCTCCCTACAAAGGGTACTGGATTGGGGGCTCATTGGGGTCATCACCACCTCCATGATCTCCCACCATGGAACTTGCTCAGGAACTTCTGTATGAGTCGCGATCCACGCACACCACACCAAAATGTTGAAACTGAGATTCGGTTCCACATAGAGTTCGGACCCAGTGGTGCAGCTCACACCTACTTCTCCCAAGCCTTCCCTTGGTGAGAAACCTGAATTTAGAGAATGACCATTGGCTCTACCGTGGAGGTCCCAGCTTACACCCGGAAGACCTTTGAGATCTCCCCCTCCCTAGTCAATGCTGAGCTAGGTGCCTTGGAGGATGAAGGAAGAAGATAAGGATTTGTGAAAAACGGATTCCTCTTCAAGGTACCCCAAGGGTCTATTTATAGATTTTTTGGGGATGACCTGCCAATAGTGCAATCTCACTACTCTAAAATTACTGAAATACCCTGGGTTGGTCTGCCAACATCCAAACTTCACTATTTTGAACAGCTGTTCGCAGCCCACCAGGGGCAAGATAGCAGACCCTCAAGCCGTGCGAGCTCCATGGTGTCGCTAGACGACAATGGCATCGTCGAGCAACACCCAAAAAGGTCAGGGCGGGTGTTGGCTTGCCACCACACCCGCTCCTCCTGATTAACAAGGGCCATGGAGGGTGCCGGCCTCTCGAAGCAACTGTCCCCTAAAAAAGGGTCGGGGCGGGTGTCGGCCTCCCGCCACACCCGCCCCCTGAAAAAGGGTCAGGGCGAGTGTCGGCCTCCCGCAGCACCCGCCCCCTAAGATAGGGTCGGAGCGGGTGTCGTCCTCCCGCCACACCCACCCCCCTGAAATGGGGTCAGGGCAAGTGTCGGCTTCCTATCGCACCTACACCCGCCCCCTGAATAAGGGTCGGGGCGGGTGTCGGCCTCCCGTCGCACCCGCCCCCTGAAGTAAGGTCGGGGCGGGTGTCGGCCTCCCGCCGCACCCGCCCCCTGAACAAGGGTCGGGGCGGATGCCGACCTCCCGCCGCACCCGCCAGATGAAGTAGGGTCGGGGCGAGTGTCGGCCTCCCGCCGCACCTGCCCCCTGAAAAAGGGACAAGACAGGTGTCGGCCTCCCGCCGCACCCGCCCCCTGAAATAGGGTCGGGGCGGGCGCCAGCCTCCTGCCGCACCCGCCCCCTGAAATAGGGTCGGGGCAAGTGTCGACCTCCCGCCGCAGCCGCCCCCTGAAATAGGGTCGAGGCGGGTGCCAGCCTCCCGCCGCACCTGTCTCCTGAGATAGGGTCGGGGCGGGTGCTTGCCTCCTGCCGCACCATCCCCCTGAAAAAGGGTCGGGGCGGGTGTCGGCCTCCAGCCGCACCCGCCCCCTGAAATTGGGGCAGGGCGGGTGTCGGCCTCCAGCCGCACCCGCCCCTTGAGATAGGGCCAGGGCGGGTGCGGCTTCCCGCCGCACTCGCCCCCTGAAATAGGGTCGGGGCAGATGTTGGCCTCGTGCCGCACCCACCCCCTGAGATAGGGTCTGGGCGGGTGTCAGCCTCCCTCCGCACCCGCCCCCGGAAATGGGGCTGGTGCGGGTGCCGGTCTCCCGCCGCACTCGTCCCCCTGAAAAAGGGTCGGGGCGGGTGTCTGCCTCCCGCCGCACCCCCCCCCCAAGATAGGGCTGGGGCGGGTGTCGGCCTCTCGCCGCACCCACCCCCATGAAATGGGGTCGGGGGCGGGTGCCGACCTCCCGCCGCACCTGCCCCCCTGAAAAGGGTCGGGGCGGGTGTCGGCCTCCCGCCGCACCCGCCCCCTAAGATAGGGTTGGGGCGGGTGCAGGCCTCCCGCCGCACTCGACCCTTTGCCCCCTTAGCCTTTGGGCTTACTTGCCCCGGACCATTCTCTGGATTACACCTTGTGCTTTCTTGAGGACTTCACTCCCCGAATACGGGGTTGTACATGTCCAGTTTGTGGTTGTAAAACCTGATCCTACATACAACGTCATCTTCGTACGCCCCCTCCAAATCTCGTTTGAGGCTAGTCCTTTCATATTGCACCTAGCGATGAAGTTTGTCACCGCCAGAGGAGTAGGCATAGCCCGGGGAAATCAGGAGGCAGCTCATTCCTTCTACATGCGACAAGCTCCGGCAGGACAGGCAACAACACTCGACATCGACACCAATGGCGTGCGAGATGAGCCCGCACCACAAAATGACACTCCAGCCAAGAGCCTCTCAAAGGGGTGACACAAGCGGAACGAAGGCACCAAGCTGGGGGGATCATTTCACGTACACGGAGGGTGCGACCAGCGAATGAGCTCATCAACCGGTATGGAAGGGGAAAAGACCCCCCACGCTAGATCGAGCACCGACCTTCGGCTCCCCTGGGCCTGAGCAACGAGCTCAAAATTAGGGTGACGACCACCGGTGCCGACACCGAGTAGGAAACTCATCAACCGATAAGGAAGGGGCAAAGGCCCCCGACGTCAGAATCGAGCACTGACCTCTGGCACCCCCAGCGCCAAGTAGTGAGCTCAAAATTGGGGCAACGACCTCAGGTGCCTACATCGAGTAGCGAGTTCATCAACCGATAAGGAAGGGGCAAAGACTCCATACACCAGGATTGAGTACTGACCTCTGGCGTCCCCCACGCCAAGCAGCGAGCTCAAAATTGGGGGGACGATCTCCTGTGTCGATACCGAGTAGCGACCTCATCAACCGGTAAGGAAGGGGCAAAGATCCCCCTGCGCCAGAACTGAGCACAACTCTCCCCCCCCCCCCCCCCCCCGCCGTCAAGCAATTAGCTCAAAGTTGCGGTAACGACCTCTGGTGCCGATATCGAGTAGCATGCTCATCAACCAGTAAGGAAGGGGTAAAGTACTCCCGACGCCAAAACCGAGCACCGGCCTATGACTCCCCCTGCACAGAGTAGCGAGCTTAAAATTGGGGTGACGACTTCCCGCACCGACACCAAGTAGCAAGATCATCAAGCGGTAAGGAAGGGGCAAAGGCCCCTTATGCTAGAACCAAAAAACCAACCTATATTGAGAGAGCACACGAAGAGATTAAACGTAAGAACAATCACAATGCTCAAATCGAAAAAAAATGGAATGGTGCACGAAAAAGCCACGTCAAAATTCATGCCAAAGTGATGCGATCGTCGGGAAAAATTTCCGGATGAATTTTTTACATGTTACAGCTCTCGGAAATTGGGGGACATTTGATGGGGTTCCCCTAAAATCTATTTGTATCAAGCCTGTATTCATGGCTTGCAAAATGGACCGCTGAAATGGTTTGCCTCGACCATGTAGCACTTTGCCCCGACCAGATTAAGACCAACAACAACGTGCGAACGCGCACCCTTCCGGAGCGCATGGGAGCACACACACGAGCAAAACACGATGCCCCTACGCGTGCTGGCCACGTGAGCGTGTGGCTAGGTCGCGCACTTGCGCGCGCTGGACGGACCAGTTGAGTTGCCAGGATCACCCGGGACTTGATCGTCATATTCCAAAATTGGTGATACAGGTGACCGAAATCATGCATTTTTATTCGCCCCTTCAGTATCCAAAAGGGCTCAATTGCCAGTGCTCCCCATAAAAGTTATAAAAAAACCTTCGACTCTTCATTTGAAGGGACAGAAAAAATGAGAAGACGAAACTCTAAAGTTTTTCGACAGAGATTTGGCTCCCCGGTCATCCCCCTCCTGCTCGGAGCTCGTTCTGCTTGAGACAGACCTACTCCAAAAATTACTCATGTCTGCACTTCTGAAGACTTAGCTTATTTCTCAAGACTTTGTAAAGGAGTTGTGACCTTTCATCCTTCTAAGAACTCTAACTCTTGAAACCAACTGCAACTAGTGAATTTTGTTAAAACTGGGCATGACCCCGTGTTTTTTTTTCTTTTCTTGTTTTTCATGTAAAGTGTCTTGTTGTTCTATTGTTGGTTCTCTTTTTGACTGTTTACGCGTTGGACTCACTGTCGAGCTAAAATGACCTGTTTCTCTCGGACCGTGGAAGCGCTAAACGAGCCAAAACAATAATCATTCATGAGAGTGAATCATCCCTTCATGAAAAAAGTTTTAAGAGCAATCATAATTAGATTTTAATGTCAATCAACATGACAAATTATGCACAAGTAGTTTCATATCAACCGATGCCAAAATCTAGTACAATTAGTGGTGGAGACCAGCTCCGATCAGATCGACGCAACAGTGTCTAACGCCGCATCCAACCGGACCTCTATCGGCCCTAAAATTTTCATATTTTTATTTGTCACTTTTGCAAAATTTGTGTAATTTTGCATTTTTGTGGGTATGTGTGAACATACATAACTCTTAAAAAATCGGGTGGCTAGTTATTAAAATTATATTTTAATTTAAACGCGGCTATCCGATTTCGATCCCAGGACCTCAATGATAGGAGGAACAACTCAATCCAATGAGATAAGGAAACAACTATGATAACAATTCAAATAATTTATACTTACATTGTTTATGTATTTTTATATAAAAAATTTATATAAATATAGGTATAATGTAATTCATGATTAGATATAAATATACTATAGACGGGTACAGTTGCGCGAGGTCGTAGTGACGGGCTGGGTATAGTCGCGCGGGGCTGTAGGGGCGGGCCGAGTACAGTTGCTGGAGGTCATAGTGGCGGGCTTAGTATAGTCGCGCGGAGTCGTAGGGGCAGGCCGGGTACTGTCACGATTGATAGTAGGGGCGGAGCCCCATGTCGGGCACTCGTATGTATGTGTGTGTTATATATATATATATATATATATATATATATATATATATATATATATATATATATATATATATATATATATATATATATCTTTATTATATAATACAATATGCATATTTGGATCACACCATCAAACTCATCTGGACCGTCCGATCAAGCTCCATCAAACACGAGCCGTTGGATTCAAATCAACAGGTCTGCAGATATCTGAAAAATAATTCCAAACACTGTTCACGGAGAAAATTTCCCGATAACTGGGTTTCCCCATCCCGCACCTCACGCGTCACCCCCGTCGCCGCCGCCGGCCTGCCCCGCGCCCACCGGGGGTTCGCCGGCCTCCGGCCAACCCTCGGGGGTTGTCCGGCGGCGAGCGGGCAGGGCCACCGCCGGCGGTGGCCCTGCCCGCTCGCCGCCGGACAACCCCCGGCGGGTTCGCCGGAGGCCGGCGAACCCGCCGGTGGGCACCGGGCAGGCCGCCGCCGGCGGCAGGCGGAATCGGCGGCACCCGTGCAGCGGGGGTCTTTCTCTTTTTTTTCGATTTTTTTTTATTTTTTTAATATTTAAATAATTTATATTATTAATAAATAATTAAATAATTATTACAAAAAATTTAAAATTAAAAATTTTAACTTTAAAATTTTAAAATTTTATGCGGGGGGGCGGGCAAAGCCCGCCGGGGGTTTTTCTTTTTTTTCGATTTTTTTTTTTAATATTTAAATAATTTATATTTTTAATAAATAATTAAATAATTATTAAAAAAAATTTAAAATTAAAAAATTTAACTTTACATTTTAAAATTTTATGCCGGGTGGGCGGGCAAAGCCCGCCGGGGTGGCGGGCGAAGCCCGCCGGAATGCCAAGCGGGCAAAACCCGCTTGGTTGTGCCCGTAGCCCGCAGCGACGTATCGAGAACGGGCGGAGCCCGTTCGAAGATGCTAGTACATTAGCATCTTCGAAGATGCTAGTATATATATATATACTAGCATCTTCGAACGGGATCCGCCCGTTCTCGATGCGTCGCTGCGGGCTTAGCCCGCAACTAAGCGGGTTTCGCCCGCTTGGCATTCCGGCGGGCTTCGCTCGCCCGCCCGGCATAAAATTTAAAAATGTAAAGTTATTTATTAATTTTAAATTTAATTTTTCTGATTTTAAATAATTATTTAATAATTATTTAATTATTTATTAATAAGATAAACTATTTAAATAAATAGAAAAATCAAAAAATCGGAAAAAAAATTTTAAACCCGCGCCCCTCACGGCTCACCCCCGCCGCCGCCGGCGGCCTGCCCGACGCCCACCGGCGGGTTCGCCGGCCCTGCCCGCTCGCCGCCGGACAACCACCGGCAGGTTCGCCGGAGGCCTGCGAACCCGTCCGTGGGCGCCGGGCAGGCCGCCGCCGGCTCCGCCGGCGACGGAGGGGGTGAGCCATGAGGGGCGGGAGAGGGAATGCAGGTTATCGGGTTTTTTGTAGAATGAACAGTAGCATATTTAGGTATTTGGTTATTTGCAGATCTCTTGCTTTGAATCCAACGACCCGTATTTGATGGAGCTTGATCGGACGGTCCAGATGAGATTTATGGTGTGATTGAGATATGCATTGTTAGAAATGTAACTGTATTTGTATATATCTCACAAAGGACCAAAAGGTCTTACATATATATAGGAGAAGAGCAAGGGGAGAGAACTCATCTAGACAATGTGGGACTAAACTAAATGGGCAATAAATGAAATGATAAATACAATATTTAACACGCCCGCTCAAACTCACGGATGGATCATGAACCGAGAGTTTACTTATAAGATAACAGAATCTTGTAGTTGTGAGAGACTTGGTGAGAAAATCTGCAACTTGTTCTTCAGAGGCAATGAACGGTAGAGAGATGGTGTTGGCGAGGAATTCCTGACGAGTAAAGTGACAATCGATCTCAATGTGTTTTGTCCGTTCATGGAACACCGGATTGGAGGCGAACCCGCCGGTGGGAGCCGGGCAGGCCGCCGGCGGCTCCGCCTCCGGCGACAGAGGAGGGGCGGGAGAGCGATTGAGCGGTCCGGGTATTTTTCTCGAATGAACAGTGCTGGATTTGGGTATTTGGTTATTTGCAGACCTCCTGCTTTGAATCCAACGGCCCATATTTGATGGAGCTTGATCGGACGGTCCAGATGAAATTCATGGTGTGATTGAGATATGCATATTGTATTATATAATAAAGATATAACGGTTGGACCCCTGTTGAACCGGTTGGACCGGTTCAACCTTGAACCTTTCCCTCCGCCTGTTCGATGTCCGGTCCGGTTTTTCAAAACCTTGGTTTCTCCTCTCCCTTCCCCCATCTCTCTCCTCTCTCTCTCTCTCTCTCCTC
This sequence comes from Platanthera guangdongensis, assembly GCA_039583875.1. Lineage (NCBI taxonomy): Eukaryota > Viridiplantae > Streptophyta > Magnoliopsida > Asparagales > Orchidaceae > Platanthera > Platanthera guangdongensis. Next base: position 294,708,338 of record CM077153.1, read on the forward strand.
CCTTCTCTCTTTCTCTCTCTCCCTCCCCTCTCTCTCCCAACTCTCTCCCCATCTCGTGCTCTCTCTCATGATCCAATAACTCTTATTTGATCTATGATGTGCCTCCAAATACTTATATTGTTTTATATAATAAGATATATATATATATATTAGCATATTCGAACGGGCTCCGCCTGTTCTCGATGCGTCGCTGCGGGCTTCGCACGCTTGGCATTCCGGCGGGCTTCGCCCGCCCGCCCGCCCGCATAAGATTTTAAAAATGTAAAGTTAAAATTTTTAATTTTAAAATTTTTTAATAATTATTTAATTATTTATTAATAATATAATTATTTAAATATTAAAAAATAAAAAATCGAAAAAAAAGAAAAAACCCCGGCTGGCTTCGCCCGCCCCCCGCATAAAATTTAAAGTTAAAATTTTTAATTTTAATTTTTTTTAATAATTTTTAAATTATTTATAAATAAATTATTTAAATATTAAAAAAAAAAAAAAAATCGAAAAAAAAAAAGAAAAACCCCCGCTACACGGGCAGCCGCCGATTCCGCCTGCCGCCGGCGGCGGCCTGCCCGGTGCCCATCGGCGGGTTCGCCGGCCTCCTGCGAACCCGCAAGGGGTTGTCCGGCGGCGAGCGGGCAGGGCTAGCGAAACCGCCGGTGAGCGCGGGGCAGGCCGCCGGCGGCGACGGGGGTGACGCGTGAGGTGCGGGATGGGGAAACCCAGTTATCGGGAAATTTTCTCCGTGAACAGTGTTTGGAATTATTTTTTAGATATTTGCAGACCTGTTGATTTGAATCCAACGACTCGTGTTTGATGGAGCTTGATCGGACGGACCAGATGAGTTTGATTGTGTGATCCAAATATGTATATTGTATTATATAATAAAGATATATATATATATATATATATATATATATATATATATATATATATATATATATATATATCTTATTATATAAAACAATATAGGTATTTGGAGGCACACCATAGATCAAATAAGAGTCATTGGATCATGAGAGAGAGCACAAGATGAGGAGAGAGTTGGGAGAGAGGGAGGAGGGAGAGAGAGAAAGAGAGAAGGGAGGAGAGAGAGAGAGAGAGGAGAGGAGAGAGATGGGGGAAGGGAGAGGAGAAACCAAGGTTTTGAAAATCGGACCGGACATCGAACCGGCGGAGGGAAATGTTCAAGGTTGAACCGGTCCAACCGGTTCAACCGGGGTCCAACCGTTGTATCTTTATTATATAATACAATATGCATATCTCAATCACACCATGAATCTCATCTGGACCGTCCGATCAAGCTCCATCAAATACGGCCCGTTGGATTCAAAGCAGGAGGTCTACAAATAACCAAATACCCAAATCCAGCACTGTTCATTCTAGAAAAATACCCGACACCGCTGAATCGCTCTCCCGCCCCTCCCGCCCCTCCTCTGTCGCCGGCGGCTTAGCCGCCGGCGACAGAGGAGGGGCGCGAGGGGTGGGAGAGGTTGCGTTTTTTTTTTCTCTTTTTTTTTATTTAATTATTAAATAAATAATTTATATGTTTTATTATTAATAAAATTAATAAAATTTAAGCCTTTTTTATTTAATTATTAATAAAATTAGGCTTCACGCGCCAGGGGACAAACGAAGCCCGCCGGGGGCTCAAGCGGGCGAAGCCCGCAGCGACGCATCGAGAACGGGTGAAGCCCGTTCGAAGATGCTAGTGTGTGTGTGTGTGTGTGTGTGTGTATTATATATATATATACCTATAAATTTTAGGTTCAAGATCGAACATAAAAATGTATGAATTTTTTTATATAAGGTCGGACGTTCAAGAACGACGGTTCATAACCACAATGTTGATGACCGCCACCTCCGTGGCAAACGAAACGTAAATTTTATTTGAATGATAGATGTATCATGTATGTATATATTAAAAAATATAAACTTTAATTTTAAAAACATAATTTAATATGTTAATATTATAATATATGTAACAAAATCAGTAATTAATATTTATATAGGTATGTATATTAAACTGAGTATGGTTAATATTGATATGTATATAATATATTACAGCACAAAAACAAACGAACCAAATGACCAGGTGGTTTGCAATTAAACTAATCTTGTACTGGTGGGGGTTCGAAACCCTCTGCCTACATTTTTTCTAATATTTTATAGTGGGCGGGCCAAAGGCCGGGTTCTGAGAAACCACGCCCGGTTCCCGGCCCACCGGTACGCCCGCCCGGTTCCGCGGTTCTTGAGCGGTTCTTGAAGGGTGCGGTTTGCTTATCTGGACCGGACCGGCTGGGTCCCCGGTCCGCGGTTCGACCGATCCGACCGGCCAGTCCGGTCCGGTTTTTAAAAGCTTGGGAGAAACAGGGCGAAGAGAGAGGGAGAGAGATGAGAGATAGAGAGAGAAAGATTGCGTGAAATTAATGTTTTTGCGACAAAACGTAATTTTTTTATAAAATAAAAATTTTAATATTGATTTATATTTTTTACGGTCATTTTGAGTACTCATATGTATATATTGCGGGCACGGTCCTGTCTTGATGTGGGTGCATCCCGCTTTGATGCGGGCGCATCCCGCTTTAAATGCGGCGGGCCGCCAGGCATAGCCATTGCGAAGATGCGTGTGATATATATAGAGCATATATATATATATATATATATATATATATATATATATATATATATTATTTATATAATACAATATGCATATCTCAATCACACCATAAATCTCATCTGGATCGTCCGATCAAGCTCCATCAAATACGGGCCGTTGGATTCAAAGCAAGAGATCTGCAAATAACCAAATACCTAAATCTACTACTGTTCATTCTACAACAAAACCCGATAACCTGCATTCCCTCTCCCGCCCCTCACGGCTCACCCCCGCTGTCGCCGGCGGAGCCGCCAGCGGCCTGCCCGGCGCCCACCGCGGGTTCGCCGGCCTCCGGCGAACCCACCAGTGGTTGTCCGGCGGCGAGCGGGCAGGGCCGGCGAACCCGCCGGTGGGCGCCGGGCAGGCCGCCGGCGGCGGCGGGGGTGAGTCGTGAGGGGCGCGGGTTTAAAATTTTTTTCCGATTTTTGAATTTTCTATTTATCTAAATAATTTATATTATTAATAAATAATTATTAAATAATTATTTTAAAATCAGAAAATTTAAATTTAAAATTAATAAATAACTTTAAAATTTTAAAATTGTATGCCGGTCGAGCGGGCGAAGCCCGACGGGGGGGGGGGGGGGAAGGGGGGGAGCGGCGAAGCCCGCTTGATTGCGGGCGAAGCCCGCAGCGGGCGAAGCCCGCAGCGATCGAGAACGAGAGGAGCCCGTTCGAAAATGCTAGTATGTATATATACATATATATATACATACACACACATATATATACACACACACACACACACATATATATATATACACACACACACATATATATATATACACACACACACACACACACACACATATATACACACACACACACACATATATACATATATATACACACACATATATATATATATATACATACATACATATACATATATTTGGTTTGTTAAAAACCACTCCTCTGATTCACCTTTCCTCCCAGCCGGCCCAAGCCCTGTTCATCTTCTCGATCAACCAAAGCCAGAGCTATTTTCGGGTCTTCCGCTACTCCCAATTAGGGCTCACGCCGCTTCTTCCGCCCACGATGAGGCCACTGTGACTGTGAAACACCCACAATGCTGCCCCAACTATCAAAGATGAGCGCAACCATCTGCATTCGTCCACAATCCATGTGCAACCGCTTCAACGAGCCGCCAAACCCGTTCCACCCAAGCTTCTGCCATGACCGATTCCTCCACTATCTGAGGTTAAGTGAAAGTGTTGTATTTTTCTCTTCTTTGATGCTCTATGTAGAAGACAAGGGTTATCTGTTGGAGGGGGAATGTTGAATATTTGAAATTGCTGGATTTTCGTTTGAATCATTGTCGGATTCATTGTTGGATTTTCGTCTGAATTTTATCAGCGAACGTTATGTCAAAAACTCCAAACGGAAACGTATTTGGAGTTCACGATTTCCATTTACTACGACAAGGGGAACAAAACGAAAGTTGCGAAATTCCTTCTCCGGAGACAAAATTGAACCATTATTTAAGAAAATCCATTTTTTAACAAAGAAGTATCTTTTTGTGCTTTACAAAAAAAACATTGCTTTATTTCATAAAGTCTGCGCAATACCCACTCAAATTATTTTTGCAAAAAATCATTTTTCATTGCACGCATTTAGGGTTTTCTAGAAAAGCCGACAGGCGCGCAAACCTTACGCATCGTCCTGCATCAATTAGAGTTTGCGTGATAAGTTCCCGAGTGAAGTTTGTATGGTAAACAATAGAAATTCAGCCGCATGGCAAATTATTAAGGGCTGTAGAATACAAATTTCCCCTAAAGATTGACAAACCAACAGGCAAAAGGATAAAACTTTGAATATCAGTCAAATAATCGCACCTCCAAAGGTGGAGTTGAAACAAAGTTTCCGTGGCAGCATGATAACCAAGTTACAGGCACCATCGCATACAAAACACTGATCAATCAAACTAATAACATATGATCAAATCACCTGGGAAGCAGCTCCCGCAAAAAAAATGATGGTGAAATATCGAAAACACGGAGTTTCAGGAGGCAAGCACCGCACCGTCTGAAGAATGATATTCGTGACCGGTGCCCGAAATTCTTGAAGGTGGCCAGTACCTGAGCACAGATCTTCCGATTATGTTCTTCACAGGAACCGGACCCCTGAAAGCACAAAGAAAAGCTTCTATGCTCCATGACGCTATTATGAGCATTGCACACGCGAAACAGAGATTTCAATATGAATGCAAAGAACTGAAAGTTTAGGGTTCAAAACCTAACCAATTGTGGGAGTCAAAACTGTTATTCCGATTATCCCCCAGCACGAATACATAACCTTCAGGCACTAGCTGCAGAGGTAAAACAATATGAGATATTGAGATTTCTCAAAAGACAAATGAATAACAAAACTTAAGCATGTGGTTATGGGATAAAGCGCAGCCATTCGGACAATGATAGCAAGCATATAACAACAAATCCAAGAAAATGAAATAAGATTTATGTGATTTGATGAGGGCACTGTTTGGAGCGATGATTTTTGATCTCACGAGTTTGGACAAAAACACGACTGTCGTGAAATATATATTTGAGAAAACAGCGGTCATGACTACCAAAAAGAAAAAAAAACCTGGTTTTGAACATACAAGTGAATGAAGTTCCTTAGGTGAGGCCGGACATTCATAAAGGTTCATAACTACCGTGTTAACGACTGCCACCGCCATGTCAAACGGGCCCGAGGAGCATCTAAATCCATGGACGCATAAAGAGGTAATGCTCCGTTAGTTCAAAGATGGTGCCAATTATAAACACAATTGATTATATATCTTACACACACACGCACTTGAAGAATGATTACCTACATAAGAAACCTAAGAGACTCGGGTTCTATGAGACCTTCTCTTGCGCATACAGACATCAACTGCTGCTGCATTGCCCCTCAGTCTATAAATCAAAATCTTTGCATATTGATAATGTCAGTGCCTGATACTAAATTTTGTCATCATGCTCCATGATAGCTTCCATTGGACAACATAATCCTGCATTGTACCGTTAGGTTCATCTGCATGACTCGACAATAAAGAATGTAAGGTAAGAGGGTATCTATACTTCAATGTTGCCATCTGTTGAAATCTTCTAAACTCAATCACATGCGTGCTAGATCTCGCCCGATATTTTAGCAATCCTCAGTCATCAAACTACCACGCTGTAAATGTTTACCAAATATCTCCATAAGCTCAACTTGCTAATCTTCCTGCTCTTCATTTTCATTGTAAACCTTTACAAATAGCTTAACCATATGAACTGAAGATCATCAGGTACAGTGCAAAGCTCCCAGCTTCACTTGGTCCTCTTAAAGTAGTCCTTTACGTGAGTGCACGGCCCAATTGTGCAAAATTCTCAACTTCTTTTAAATTCTACGATGAATATTTTGGCTAGCTCCCTTGGAGCCACCAGGGGATAACACTTAATATTGACCTGAACAAACTTCAATCTCTTAGTCAAAAATGACCATCCTCTCCATGCCATTAATAATCTTCATAAGAATCAGGAAATCATGGACTTCAAATAAAAAAAATGTAAATTGATTGCAATTTGCTCATCCCTTTACAGTGCGTGCCAGATTAAATCCACAAGAGTGGTTAAAATAACATATCATGTGCCAATTTTACATCTTTTCTCTATCGCCGCATTATATTCGGTCACCTTCCAAGTATCCCTACAAATGGTAGCCAAGTAGCCTTAAGCATTCAGGCTCCAATAGAGATGAAGTTTCGTTTCAACCCCACAATATGCATCCGATTATGGCGTAACCACATCATCCCATTATAAATTTTAGTACACACACAAAAGGGCATTATAAGATATGTATACAATAGCATAATCTCCTATAATACTCATATTTTTTTGTGAACAGGGAAAAGAAGCGCATCTCCATCAAACTATATATGCATTAAAAACAAGTCATCTTAGAAAAAAGAGTAACAATCTGGCATCATCAAAAATGAAATAAAAAAGGTAAGAGTTTTCATACCACGGGATTCATTTCATATTCCAAAGACTCAAAGATAAAATCTTCCTCCTGAATAACACCATTCACCAACAAATTACCACCACAAACCTGTTGGATAGAAGAGTAGCAAATTATTAGTACAATAAAATTTAAAATAATAAAGCTTCAATAATCAATCAAGCATACCTCAACACATCTCCACCCTTGGCCACAACTCTTTTGATGAACACATCACCAGAACTGTAACCACGTTCCTACAAAATAAAACATACAAAGCTTCTATAATCAGCAATTAAAATAATGCATTAATACCAAATCAAACAAGAAAAATGTGACAATGTATAAGTTTTTACCAAGAGAATTGGAGGAGCACTGAAGATGACAATATCTGTAATTTCAGGCTCCTTAAAAATATAAGAAACCTGCATTTAACAATAAAGAAAATTAAATTAGTAAAACTATACAGATTATAGAGTCAAAACCATGACTCAAGTCAATTAAACAAGATACATACGGGGTAAAACTGCATAAACAATGTACATTTCCATTATGCTAAGTTTTGATCTTCAGAAAATTCTAATTTTGAAACAAACTAAACAGATAAGCCCCCAACTCACATAAAAATGAAAATGCATAAGACCAGATCTCTAAATTTCTCACCTTCTCTGCCAGGATCCTATCTCCAACATCAAAAGTTGGAAACATCGATCTTGAAGGAATTGATCTCGGTTCTGCCAAACGAGAACCATACAACAGAGGCACAGTCAAAGCAGCAAAGACGGTCTTGGCATCATCAGAACAGGAGTTCATCAACCTTGAGAACCAGCAATAGTTTCCACTGGGATGCATCTTCGCGTCGTCAACATGAGCCAAGTTAGTCATAGTTGTTCCAACAAAATTCTTCCCACACCCTAAATAATCACCATGAAGGTTCTTCACATCACCTGCTGTGGAGCTCCTTTTTTCAGGATTTCTAGCCATAGTTTCCCCACTTCCTAAGGGACTAACTTCGGGAGCATCTGTTCCTCCTTCATCGAGCGGAGCACTTCTTGCTAAACTGGGGAAGTACTCGCTGCAGGGGAGCCATTTGCTCACCTGCAAGAAGGGGAACAGAGAAGAGGGCTTAAACCCTAAACTCGTCATAGAAGAGACACCATAAGCTCCCAATCCAGGGACCGATCCCGAGTCGGCAGCCATGGCAGTCAGTAATCCAGTAAAAAGAGGAAAGCCAACAGAGCCCTCCAAGGGCTGACAATTACCGGGAAAAACCGAGAATTCGGAAGCTGTGGCCGGAGGCTTAAATGACTTTGCAGCAACAGAAGATGAAGAGTTGGCAGAAACACAGCCGAAGAAGATGGACAGCCGGGAAGATGGGGTTGCCATTGGAGGATTCGAGGGTTCCTTGAAGACGGCTTCTTGTGCTCTCGCCAAGGGACGGCTCAAGGAAGCAGATACGCCGGAGGAAGGAATCACGGACAAATCCCTAACGGGGGACTTAGTTTTAGTGTACGGGAGCTCATCATCTGCTCCTTGATTTACTGAGCAGGCGAAGGGATGGCCGGCGGACTCTTGGAAGCGGCACAAATTGCTGTAGAGGAGGCCGCCGGAGGCCCCGAGGATCTGAGCCAGATAAGCCGAGTAGGATACGGTGACGCGTATTGCCATTGTTAAGAAACTGAACAGCAAGGGATGATCTGAGGAATGCGAAGGAGGAAGATCCGGTGAGGCGGGGCTAGGGTTGAAAAGGGTTTATCTCCCTCGTGACGATACTAGGACAGGAAAGGGGGAGGGGTTGGAGTGAAACATGGAGCATGGTGATCGGGGTAGGGTTTCCGGCATCCTCTCCGAAGTTTCTTAGCTGTGAAATAAACAGAGAGAGGGATTTGGTAATGAGAAGGGACGACCCGGATAGGAAGACCGTAAACGGCTAGCAAAGGATTGGCCGCTGTAGTCAACCGACGTTGCGGTAAAATTTCTTCAGACCCATCAAAATCACCTAAATTTGAAGCAAGGGGACTGTAAAGCACTAGTGATGCATTTGAATGCGCGCACAAATTTTAAAGCGCTTTTAAATAAAGGCAATTGTTAAAAGCACCGTAATTTTGGCTAATCGCACCGCATTGTTAAACGCACCGCAGTTTCCCACATATTGTTAAACATACTGCACATTGTTATCCGCACCGCATATGAGATAAACGCACCGCAATTGATAGATGAATTGAAATAGGCAAAAATATGTTTTCATTGAATCACAACATTAATTCAAACTAAATAGAGAAAATAATTGATCCAAAAATTCATCAAATGTGTTGTCCAATTCTTTGTGGTCTTCATGCTCCTATAAAAAATAAGGGAAGAAATTTTAAATCAACATACAAGTTGCATATCAAGAAAGTAAAGTTTATTTAAAAAAAAATTCTTACCCAAAAGTCAATATATGATACCCAAAAACATGAAGTCTTTTCTCCAAAAATTTTTGAACTTCATATTCTTATATAAATCAAGCTAAAAGTTAACAAGTTAATTTTATAAAGTTCAAAATAATAATAACATAAAGTAAGTTTTACTAACCGTTGTTAAAAGTCATCTAAGCCGATAACCGAAGTATTCTTTGTACTCGTCGGTGAAAGAATTATGCGTGACATATATGCGGATTCCCACTTTTGTGCAATCTCCTCATGAAATCTTTTCCATGACGAGAATAATGGTGGCAATGGACAATTATCACGCAGAGTTAGCGTCACGAAATGATTCCCATTTATGAATCCAATGGAAATAAGTTTAGGCTCTGTCGGTGGAATTGAATGTAGTGGAAGAAATGTGAAACACTGATCACGTGATAGCTGAACTACGGCAACATTATAGAATGATGCAATTACCAAACCCATATCAGGAAGTGACATCCATTTTTCAACTGGTGCGGGTGTAATTGTGCAATCAAGAGAATCTATGAGTTCTTGTCGTTTACTGGTGCCGTACACATCATCATATAATGTCTCATGCTTTAAAATTTCATATTGCAAATTTTTCCGTACTTGCATCCAATCCTTACCCAAATTCAAGACTTGACTTATAGCCCGAAATCCACAGTGGCCATCTCCTTGCACATCAACGACATCTATAATGTGTTCAGAGAATAGAGATTGCAATTGTTTGCGAACTAAAGAACTCATAAATAGGTTCCCTTCTTGAGAAGGAGTTCTTAGTTGATAAGTTGCTCTCTTTCGAGCATTCAATTTAGCCACTTTCTTCATCTTTTTTTCTTCGGATTGTGAACCTTCCATAGCAAGAACATGCTCAAAATAGGAAGGACCGCGTTTTGTGGATTTCGTGTCCTCATGAAATTTTTTATAACTCCCTTTTGGTCTTCCTTTTAGACGAATCGGCACCAAAGGCTCAACTGTTTTGCTACATGAGGGATCAACAAATTCTCGGAGTTTTCTTTTCATTGCTTTTTTTTGTTGAAAACTTGAGGACGCAAACTTAATAGAATGACTTCAACTTCATTGTTAATATCAATGTCCTCTTTTTCTTTTTTTCTCTCCTTCTTGCAATGTCAGTTGCTTCCAATGCACATTTACCACCCATAGAGGGAGCGGTTTTGATTGCAATATGTACGGTACAGCTCATGCGAGCACGACAAACCCATGGTAAATCTCTTTCTATGTGCACAGTTTTCAGCATGCGACATTTGAGAACCTTTGAGTAATAGTTCCTCTTCCTTTAATGAACTCAAGTGCTTTCAAAGAACAATTCCCAAGTAAATCTGTGTATAGAAATCCGCTAAAATCTTTATTTACCTGTATGCAGCTCTGTCCAAATGACCTTTTAATGTCTGTATGTTGGATATTGATCATCTGATCAAACGTCTTCCATATGGTGGTCAGATTACCAATACTAACTTCAAGGAATTTTTTCAACATGATATGTTCACCCTCCACCCTGTTTGTAGTTGTACTACCCAAATGCAGAAATTTGTCAACCCATGCAGAAACAAAATATTGCTTGTATGGATCAACCCACGAAGACGTAACATAATTCAATGCATCTGTGTAATCGGAAGCAAAATCAGACAAAAATGTGTTGAATTTCGTAGTGAAAGCATTTTTCGTTGGTGCCTCGATTAAACCTTGCCATGCACGCATAAAGCGATCAAATTCTGTACCTTTGCTGAAATATTTTTTACAATTGGCCAACACGTTCCTGTTAATATGAATCTGGCACAATAAATTTTTGGCACTAGGAAATGTAGCTTTGATAGCATTCATTAGGGCGAGTTCTCTATCCGTAACAAGCACAACCGGTGTTGATGATGGTTCAAACAATGATTGGAAACATTCAAGTGCCCATGTATAACTATTTTCGGTTACATCGGACATGAAACAAAAACATGAGAAGAATGACTGATATGTTGAAGTCAAACCCACTATACAAAGTAATGACATGCGATATCGGTTTGTTTTGTAAGTGCAATCAAGTTGAAAAACGGTCGGAAACATGTTACTCAATTTGATGGAGAGAGGATGTGCAAAAAATAAACTTTGCAGACGGTCGGTACTATCAACAACCCGGTTGAAGCTGACATAACCCGCCAACATGATAGACTTATATAGGAATTGTATCAGTGTACCTCCATCCAACTCCTTTTTGTGTAGCCGAACTCGTTCGTTATAAATAGTTCTTATGACTGTTTTGTTTGTAGAACTATTTTTTTTAACCGCGGCTAAAATTTTCCTTGGTTTTACTCCTGAAGCATACATATCCTCTACTATTTTAGCTTCCTCCTTGTCCAATCGCCCAACATATGCGTGCGCCTCTAAGTGAACAAGGTCATGATTATGCAAACCACAAATAACCGTTATCTTCCACTCATCTACAAGTGCTTCCTTTTTCCCGGATATAGAAAACGGACAACCACATCTTTTGCTAGACGATTTCCGAATGCCCTTCTTTACAAAATCCTTCTTATTTTGATTGTCGCGGTGATGACCACCTCTATCACAGCCTAAGAGAACACGGGGCGTGAGCCGACCAATTAGCTTATCTGAACGTGTAATAGTGATAACAAAACCCAGATGTCTTGCAATTTTTTGTCCCCACTCAATCAATGCCTCTCTTGTAGGGAACACTTCATCCGTTGCAAAATGAGAACCCATATCCACTTCACTAATTTTTGGGATCTCTTTATAAGGGGCAATTTCAAGAGAAACATCCATACTAGTACCCTCCATATACTGCACGAAGGGATTAGCTGACTATCTTAGATTGGACTGATACAGGTTTTTGTTATACAATGGAGGTGCATGAAAACATATATGTTTAAAGAGAAGACATCCATACTAGTAGAGGTGCATGAAACATCCATACTAGTTTAAAGAGAAAACATATATGTTATACAATAGAGGTGCATGAAACATCCATACTAGTACCCTCCGTATACTTATGTTGATAGAAACATCCCAAGCCCTCAAATTTCTTGTAAACTATAAGATAGTAAGATTCATAAGCTTAAAGAGAAGACATTGGAGCTGCTATCATACTGAAATTTACACATTACTGTGCAATACCCTAGTGAAAATGGTTATTTTAAAAAAAAAAAATTGATTGGAGAGACAAAATTTTGTAACAAACCCTAAATCCAGAATCTAGAGATTGAGAGAGGTAGGAGGCTAAGCTTACTACCTGCAGGAGATGAGGTCGGTGGCGAGCAGGCGGCGGGAAGAGGCGCTCGGCACTACACGATCGGCGGCGTACTGACGGGATAAGTTGCCGGCGTACTGAAGAACAGGGCCGACGCAACCACGATCGGCTACCACGCTCGGCGGCGGGAGCGGGCCAGGCGTCGATTGCCGGTGTCGGCGGTGAAATTGCAGCGGTCGTCGGCGTTGGGAGGGACGAAGCGTCGTCGCGTGCGAATCGGCGGACGGAAAGTCGGGAGTTAGGGTTGCGGTGCGAGAATGGAAGAGTGCGGTTAAATTTCGGGAGCTGTAAATTTTGAGGCCTAAAATACCTAAATGCGGTGCGATTAGCCAAAATTGCGGTGCTTTTAACAATTGCCTAAATAAATGTATCTGCTTTGTATGCGGGCATCCAAATTTGCATTTTTAATGGGAAGCTTGGCAGCCCACCGCAGATAGTAAGGCTCTGTTTGGCGCGGCGTTTCAACAGCAGTGTGCTGTTGTTTTTCAATAAGCCGCGCCAAACAATAATTTAACGCTCACGTTTGGAGTCGCCCCCGCTGTGCAATCGTGAAATTAGGGCGTTCCAGAGTCGTGAAAAATTTTCAAGACCCTGGAATCGCGGAAGCTGCGCGATTCATCATCCACGGAAGTTAGGGCGACGACGATTCTTCCTGCTTCCCGATTCATCTTCCACGACAAAGCTTGCTCCGATTTCTGCTCGCCTCCACACCGAGCTCGCCTCCACGTCATCAAATACCCTCTTCTCTTCCACCGCTGGTAAGCCTGTTTCCCGATTTCTGCTTCCCGATGTCTGGCTAGCCTGCTCCGTTTTATTGTCGCTGTCGCCGAGCTCGCTTCCACCCCGTCGAGTAGCCCTCTTGTCTTCCTCCTCTAAACGCCCTCTTATGCCATGGTCGACCCTCTCCTTCCTTGCCGGTCATCTTCCAGATTAGGGCAAATCTTTCTTCATTTCTTCTCTTTCATTTTTGTTCCTGATTCCAGTGCTTAGTCTTTATTTTGTTTGATTTTGTTTCAGGATTTCATTTCAGGAGAACTACATAAATCTTGGTTTCTTCTCTATACTTCCGGCCATACCCATTTGTGATTTTTTGTAAGGTACATTTCTATCCTATATGTAATTATCCACTTTTTTTGTAGTAGAACTCTAATGCTAGCACAAATTCTGGTAATTATAGTGATTATACATCCATTGTTTCTATAAATTTGTGTTTGTGTTTGTGTGTGTGTGTGTTTAGGGTGTTTGGGAATGTGTGTGTGTTTGTGTGTGTGTGTGTGTTTGTATGAATGAGAATGTGTGTATGAATGGCCTTGTGTGTGTGTGTGAATTGTGTGTGTGTGTGTGTGTGTGTGTGTGTGTGTGTGTCTTTTTTTTGAATTGTGTGTGTGTGTGTGTTTTGTGTGTGTATGAATGGGCTTGTGTGTGTGTGTATTTTTTTTGAATTGTTGTGTGTGTGTGTGTTTGTGTATGTGTGTGTTTGTGTGTATGAATGGGCTTGTGTGTGTGTATTTTTTTTGAATTGTGTGTGTGTGTGTGTATATGTTTGAATGTGTGTGTGTGTGTGTGTGTGTGTGTGTTTATGTGTGTGTGTGTGTGTGTGTGTGTGTGTGTGTGTGTTTATGTGTGTGTTTGTATGCATTAATTTTATTTTTTTCTCATAGATGGGTAAATCAACGGAAGGTGGAATTTCTGCAAATTGGGAGACATCGCATGTTCTGCTTTTTTGTGATCTTTGTAGCCGAGAGATAGATTTAGGGAATAGACCTACCACCCATTTCAATAAGGAAGGGTGGTGCAATTTGGTGAAAAACTTCAAGGAGCGCACAAGTTTGGAGTACAGTCAGGCACAAATGAAAAACAAATGGGATCAACTGAAGCGTGATTGGAAATTATGGCGTGAACTTAAAAGAGGTGAGACCGGTCTTGGTTGGAATCCCACTAAGCGGACAATTGACACGTCCGATGATTGGTGAAAAGAACTATTGAGGTTAGATTTTTATATATAATTTTATTATTATAATAATGAACATGTGATTAGGATGTGCATTTATTTTGAAGCTCCTTTTATTTTGTAGATGATTCCCAATGCGAAGAAATTTTGTTTTGGTGGAATAGCGCCCGAGCTTGAGGAAAAACTAGACAAAATGTTCAGTCTGGTTGTGGCGACGGGAGAAAATGTATGGATGTCTTCTTCTGGAGAACTTCCAGGAATTTTTTCGCATGCAAACACCTTATCCGAAGAAGCTGAAGATCACATCAATGAGAGCAATAATACACAGACTTTTGCAAATGAAGATCTTGACTCGACTATACCTGGGCAGAGTTCTCAAAGTGGTGCAGCTTCAAAACGAAAACGAAAGGGGAAGAGACATGAAATGGGGACAAAACAGATTATGTTGGCACATGTGGAAAAGTTATTCTCCTCCTCAGAAGCAATTATGCAGCGCGTTACAGCACCAATTATTCCCCCTAGTATATATCTGCTGCGAGAGGCGATTCAAGAATTGGAGAAGTACCCAGAAATCTTTGAGGACCGGTTGCTGTATCATCTTGCTACAGTTCATTTTCAAACACCCGTGAATCGAGTGACATTCCTGAGCATCCCAGAGGATAGGAGGGTGGAATGGCTGAAGACCCACTACCTGAATTCACATATATGATTTCTCTTATATGTTGTTTATGATTTTCTATGTGGAACTTATTTATTGTTCGAAGCATCTCTTATGCAGTGATTTTTGTAACTATTATCTCTTATGCAGTGATATATGTTACAAACATAATTATTGTTATTATTATCTCTTATGCAGTAATGTATGTTACATTATTATACTGACTGTTGTGTCGTCATATTTATAGGTCAATATAATGTCAAACGTAGATGATGATAGAGAAGTTAACATAGACGATGATGAAGAGTTGGGGGTGAATTACTGTGCAACTCGTCAACAAGATTGCACCGCATATTTGAAACTTGCTAACACCATTATATGTTTAATTAGTTATTATGTCACTTTGTTTTGTGATAAAACATCGTGCATGACATCATCTCAAACTGGACATAAATGGCTTCGAGAATTATTTGAAGGACATCCTGGACGTTTTCAAAATATGTTCTGAATGACTAAGGTCATTTTTTTGACTTGCTAGCATTGTTGGAACAAAGTCGCGGTTTAAGAGGAACACAAAGGACACAGTCCAGTGAGGTTTGGGCAATAACGATTTATATATTGTGGCACAATGAAACTTTCAGAAAATTTGGTGAAAGATTCTAACATTCCACAGAGACATTGAGTCGGTTGTTTATGATCGGTCTAGAAGCTCTGACAAGTTTGTTCATGCATAACATTGCTCCGATTGATCCCCAATTTCGTACAATTCCATCGCACATACAAAATGATGATAGATATATGTCATTTTTTAAAGATTGTATCAGTGCAATTGACGGTACACATGTTGATGCACGAATATCTGTTGAAAATCAAGTTTCTTATATTGGTCGTCATGAAAGCACGACTCAAAACGTAATGGCTGTCTGTCATTTCAATATGTGTTTTACATATGTTGTACCTGGATGGGAGGGGTTTGCACATGACACACGCATATATCATCGTGCAGTACGAGATTCGCTAAGTAAATTTCCATTTTCACCAGAAGGTATGTACCACGAGCTTTTACGTTATGTTGATTTATTAATCATATCTTCAAATGTTTAAAATCTTTCTTGCTACTAAAGGTAAATATTATCTCGTCGATGCTGGTTACCCATTGGAGAAGGGGCTCCTGAAACCTTTTTCGGAAATGAGATATCACTTGCCGGACTTTGCTCGGGGAAATAGGCCAATTGAAGGACGACGTGAAATATTTAATAAAGCGCACTCATCGCTGCGTAGTGTCATCGAGAGGAGCTTTGGTGTATGGAAGAAAAAGTGCCCATACTTAGCAAAATGCCTCATTTTGAATTTTTGAAGCAGTATGTTGTTGTCGTCGTTACGATGTCGCTCTACAACTTTATTAGAAGACATCCATCGAGGGCTGACCCAGAGTTTGATGTATGCGACAGAAACGAAATCTTTATTTATCCAGAGGCATATGAGTTGCGGCCAAACAATCGTCCAGAACTATCGATTCAAATCCGAACACAACACTAAGCTCATTTGAGGGAACGGGAGCTGCAGAAATGACCAATATTAGGGACTACATTGCAGATCAACTCACGGAGTATCACAGGTATACACCATAATGACTTTTACATTTATAAACATATATAAAAAAATCAGTAATTACATGTCTTTTTTGGTGTGCAGTTAACGATTGATGATCGAGGGATATGTTTCATCGGCATGACAGAGCACGTTTATGATTTTCATGACTGGAATAATCGTTTTGGAAACAGTTGTTTTTTTCAATTTGGTTAATGGGCACTTAGAATGCATTAAATTTAACTGTTTTTAATGTTATTGTTTATTTTGTTTAAGTTCAAAAAAAATGAACTGTGCACCGCGCAGTTGTTTTGCCAAACAGATTAAACAGCTTCTCTGTTTGAAACAGCTTTGCAAAAGCTGTTCATCCAAATAGTTTCACAGATTCTGACACCACTCTACAAAACAGCTGCTTATTCCACCACTGCTTCTCACCACTGCTTCTGTAGTCGCTGCAGCTGCGCCAAACAGAGCCTTTAGTGACCCCATGAAGTAGTCATGTGGCAGGAAGCACTATGTGGAGGGGAAGGCCACGTAGCGTGCAACTATGCAGACAAGTGGCGCTGAAGGCCACGTGGCATGTTATAATGCAGCCATGTGGCAAGGGCCGTCATGCACTTTTGATGCTCTTTTTTGGATATTTATGATCTGTAACTTTTCGGCATTTTAGATTCGGTTTTGTCCTCTGTTTCTCCAATTTCTTAGGGATTCACATCAAATTTACACTTTTTCACACAAGTGTCGATTTCAACAAATAATATATCGGTTTTAGTTATTGTGAGGTTCTAAGTTGAATTGTGTACTCCATTTCTTAAGATTTGCATCAGTTTACATGAAAAATCACATGTTTTTTCTTCATAAAAACCAAATTTAAGCAAAGGATATGTAGATTTATGGTCATTTCGCCATTCTGAGAATAGCTTCGGACTCGGTTTCTTTACATTTGCACCAATTTACACCGAATTTGTATTTTTCATGCATTCTCCTATTTTAACAAATAATATTTTGATTCCTTTATTCAAGCTTGATACGGTCGCATAAAATGTCGTTCAAATACAATAAACGCCAGATAGTGGGTAGAGAGACCGTGGCGTAACTGTCCCGGCCTAACCTCCCGAGCCAGGCAGCCCCAGAACCGTCCAGCCATCCGATCGCCCAAACCGGGTGGCCCTTCGGCCCTCCGACCACCTAAATAGGGCGACTCCTTGGCCAACCTAATCGAGGGGCACCTTGGCCTCCCAACCCTCCATCAGCGTGTGGAGGGCCGCCCTCTGACTGCCCAGATTAGGCGGCCCCTTGGACACCAAGATCGAGCGGACCCTTGGTCGTCTGGCACTCCGCTGGAGGGCGAAGGGTCGTTCCCTCTAGCGATCCAGCTGGGGTGCAATCTCTCGGCTGCCACCTTTCCCGGCCACCGGTCGGGGATCCCGTTGGGCCGGAACCACCCGAGGGGCAAAACTATCATATGCGTAAATTTGGTTATCTGCGTGATCCAATTCGGGCTTTCTTATTCGTCTGTTCGGGAGTTACCAAAGTGAAATTACTGGGGCATTCATCCTGAAACTTATAAAAGGGCTCCTAAGGCCCTCGTTTAAGGAGAAAGAAAGGGGCAAGGCGTTTAGGTGCGGAGAATCTACTAAGTTCCGCGGTCCTCTCCCGAGCGCGACAACATGTGCTCTGCACCCGTGCACGCCCATGCTCGCTCTGCTCTCGAGTGTGACGTCACGTGCTCCGCTCTTGTTCGCGCCTCCGTGCGCTCGCTCCCGAGCTCCCCCTCCCGCACGCTTTGCTCCACAGTGCGCCTCCGCGCGCTTCGTTCCTGTGTCGCCTACGCGCTACTCTGTGTGACTCTCCGCGCTATGCTCCATGTGCGCCTCCACGCAATATGGTCCTCAATATGACTCCATGCGCTCCCAACGTGCCGTGCTCTCGCTCCTCATCGCGACTCCCCGCACCCCACTCCAAAGCATGCCTCAGTACGCTCTGCTCCCAACCCGCATCCGCGCTCTTTGCTCCTCAGTGCGACTCCCCACGCTGCGCTCCATAGTTTCCCGTCGCGTGCTCCGCTCCAAAGCGTGCCTCTGTGTGCTCCGCTCCCGAGCACGCCCACGCATGCTTCGCTCTTGAGACTGCTCTCGAGCGCGCGCCTTGCGCCTAAACGATGCATGTAGTCCACGAGACTTTTTGCATAGCACACATAACACCTCTTAAGCGTACTCCAGCACGCTCCACGCACATTCCGCTCTTCAATCGATATCAAGCCTCCAGTTAATACCAAGTACTCTTCTTCACACTCCTCTGAGTGCAACAGTAGATCGACAAGCCACTAAGACCAAGATGTGCAAACTGAGTTGCTCAAGCCTCCAAGTAGCAGTGATCAAATGCTTAAGTGCGCTCAAAGCACAACACTCCACTATAGTATTCTCAATATTTTCTTAAAATGAAGAGCAGTCTGTCGCCCTTCAAGCACATCTCTCTCTTCCACCAAATGTAACGAGGAGCGACTTATCGCTCTTGCCTTCTCTTAAAAGTTCCATAGAACACCACCAGATAGTGAAGTTTGGTTGACATAGCCCCGACCACGTGATTTTTCACTTCTTTCCGACGTTAAAAAAGTCTCCCACCAACTGTCTCCTTTTCCATTGACCATTTGTGCGCTCGGCCACTCTCGGGCTAAGATGATGCAATCTAGATCAGTCTACAAGAGCCTTCGAGTTGGCCGCAACAAAGCTAATACTGTCACCGTCATAAACTATATTGTATTTACAACGTTTCTCTGGAAACTAAGCACAAAGTCTATGTACACCAACAACAATGCACGCTCAAGTATGGGTGTGCCCAAATAACCGAATACTTGGGAACTGAACCGGAACCGAAGTGAACCTAATGGTTTGAGTGGGTTCCAAATAGGTTCGGTTCGGGTCTTATTCCCATAATACCAGAACTGATAATTTGGTTTGATTGTCGATTCCACAAGTTGGTATCCAGAACTGACCCGGGAACCAAAAATTAATTCTAAAGAAAAAAAATTGAAACAATTATTTTAGTCGCATGCCTTGAAAATGATTGAAAATATACTCTTATATTACTAAAGAAAATAATCCCTAAACTCATGTAGTTTTATGACTACAATACTACAGAGAATCATTATTCGATTATTTTGAGATATTATTAATAATTGTATGACGGAAGCTTGAGTTGGAATAGTCACTTTTTTTAATTATTCGGAAACATGGGCAAAATCGAGAACAAAACCGAATTGAACGGTTCAGATCTGGATCTGTACTTTAGGAGTGTGGGTTAGTTCTGATTCCAAATGTTTAGAATCGAAACTGTAACAACCAAAATCTAATTCGCAAATTAAATTTTATTTCAGGGCCCATGTTCGAGTAAATTGACCAAGTCAGTGTCAGGTCGAGGTATATATATATATATATATATATATATATATATATATATTATATAAAGTAATATAGATATTTGGAGGCACACCATAGATCAAACAAGAGTCATTGGATCATGAGAGGGAGCAAGAGATGGGGGGAGAGAGTTGGAAGATAGAGAGGAGGAAGAGAGAGAAAGAGAGAGAGAGAGTGGAGGAGAGAGAGCGAGAGAGATGGCGGAAGAGAGAGGAGAAAAGGGGAGGAGAGAGGAGGAGGAGAGAGGGAGAGAGATAGGGAAGTGAGAGAAAGAAGAGGGAGAAAGATTGCGTGAAATTATTGTTTTTACGACAAAACAATTTTTTGTATATAAAATAAAAATTGTAATATTGATTTATATTTTTTACGATCATTTTGAGTACTCATATGTATATATTACTGGCACTGCCCGTCTTGATGTGGGTGCATCCCGCTTTAATGCGGGAACATCCCGCTTTGATGCGGGCGCAGCCCACAAAGACGCATCGAGCACGGGAGAGGCCCGTTCGGAGGCGGACGAAGCCCGCCTGGATGTCGTCGAATGCTGCCCGAGAGCATCAAGCACGGGCGTAGCCCGTGCGAAGATGCTCGCATATATATATATATATACATTTTTATTATGATCCATGGATGTGTGTCGATAAATTAATTGACTAAAGTATTTGGAATTCTATTCGCCACATTCTAATATTTATGCGAAAGCGAAACACATAGACTCATCTTTTATAGAGGAATGAAAATAGTGAAATTTGACTTAAAGGTTTAAAATCCCTCTCCTAAGAAATTCAGCCAAGTTTTTTCCCTGTTCATTATACGATTCTATTCAGGAAAAATCGAAACCTATATTTTTCCCTTCTTAACTGACGCCTTAGGGCTCACGCACCTGATCAAACCGATAAAAGGGTGTGTAACTTTGTGGTTTCCTTTAAATGCTTGTTGAAGTCTCAAAGCCATTGTTTTTCCTCCCTCCTGCTGTCGGTACTCACAACTTCTCTCACTCTCGTCGACGACTATAGGCACTCTCCCCCTCCTCGCCGGAAGCCAACGCTGATTCCTTCTCCTATTACGGCCCTGGGCGACTCCTCTACCTCTTTCCAAGCACCGTAGAAGATCCTCCTTCAGCCTTAGTCGGTGGTGGAAGGTTCTTAATTCGTCGTTTTCGGTTTTGGTGAGTATGGTTTGTTATTTCTCTTTCTATTCTAGGATTTTCTTCACTTCTATATTGTGAATATACCATAATGCTTTTTCGATATTAGATTTTAGAGGGTTTGATTCTTTCATGTGTTAAGGCTTGATCAATCTGTGTGTAAACCCTCGCCTTTAGGTCAAGATAACGATCTCTCGTATATCAATCCTTCCGATTCAATTTGGTTTCGCTTATTTTGGCGAGTTCCATAATAACCCTAATTTTTTGTTGGATCTAGTTTAGTAGAGATTTCCACATAGTTTCGGATATAGTAAAATGTTGGTGCTGGAAATAGTGAATTCCTTACGACCCATCAAACTCAACGTCTTGTTTTCTACCGGAACGGTTGTATCCTTAGATGGAGCGGCGGGATCCCTAGGAGACGTGGGTTTCAAAACTATCTTCTTGCCATGAAATTTAAATTCATAGATATTAGCTCTTCCCAAATGTGTCACATAATGATCATAAAGCCATGGAAATCGAGGTGAGATCATTGTCTCTAAATTTCTTGCATTCGATGCAATTCTAGCCAACGAATTGAACTCACTTGGGAATCGATTCTAATCCTAAATTTTGTGGGGTTTTATTTTTTTAGGTTTCCCCAACATTCAGGAAAAGGAAAACTTAATCTTAAGTTCGAGAAGTTTGAAGTGAGTAGAACTATCAAAAGAGATTCATGTCGCCACACCATGTTTATAAGCGTCGTAACACCGCGGTAAGAAATTCGACTCTATTCAGTTAGACATATTATCTGAAATATTTCATGAAATAAAATATGTTGGTACACGTATACGATGATATAAGTTATTATTGTTACAAGCAGACTAATAATAAATGAGTAAGATATATATTATTCATCTATTAGATCATGTTTAACCTAAATGTTACGAACTAGTTGTCCATCAAGTTAATATAACAAGACTTCCAGTCAGACCATAAAATCAGTAGTTCCACACTCAAACAAATCAGTTAAAATGTTAGATTTATTAGCGTTAAAGTGCATAATAATACAAATGAAGAATTTAAAGCTAGTGTACATAAGTTGAACGTTAACCCATGAGTGTCGTACTAACCACTAGATCAGCTAACTCCAGGAAAAGAAATGGCGAGATGGGTTCGCCCTCGTTCTTTTGGTAGAAGTACACTACCGCACTCGCAAAGCCAACATCCCACCTTACGAGTTTCAAACTTCGGGTCGATGACCCTTAATTCCAGAAATGGAACTCCTCAGACAGAAGTCTGTGTTCCTCTCGAAGGACATTCAGTTCATGGCACCACCAGATTTGTCACTCATACTATAGTTTTTCAATTTGTACACGGTCACCACTAATAACAAGATTCATTAAGTTAGTAATGAAAATTCCTGGAACTTACAACATACATATTTTTGAAATTCTAAAAATCAACAACCGGAAGAACTGAGAATATTGAGTCAGAATATAGTCGACTTTATGTCTAGAACATGAACTCAAATGACAAAATTAATAGTAATTAATTTTACATTTTTATATACACGAAATATTTATTTATTTTTAGTGTTGTTGTGAGTAGTTTTTCGTACTCTCTAGTGAGTCTGACCCAGTTGGAACTTATTTTTTTCGGAATTTTCAGGTCAGGGGATTCGCTTATGATAGACGGTGCAATATTCACTATTGTCAGTTTCTTTCATTTTACCTCTCTGTTATTGTACTTTTACTGTACTTTTATTCCACTTACAGAAATTATGTATTTGTACTTTATTCATGTTCTTGATGTACTTGACTATTTGAGATTTTCAACATTTCAATTTTAGATGGTTCTGTGAATTCAGAATTTGGATTACACTTTTACCCTTAATTAGTTTTTCTTACCATACTTTTTTTGTAGGTTTTTCATTAACACTTTTAATTATGTCTGCTTTATATCAATTTTATGTCATTACTTGGTTTATTTCTTATCACGGGCCCAATCAGACTGCTGATTTGTTGTTAAACTAAGCTGAGATGTTACAGAACTATATGGTCTGGTTTTTATTTTGGGTAAAATCGAACCGAACTAAATCTATCCGAATTTGTAACGAGATATATGGGAGATTAGGGGTTCCTTGATAATTGCATATTGTATACATATCCTCCTATGTGGAAGGCTATAAATAGCGCCTAAGTGATTGTGATAGATATGGATCAATGTAATAAAGTTTAGTCTCTCTCTCCTTCCTTATTTCTCTCTCTCCCTACGTGTGTTCTCCCTCTCTCCTAAGGGCCTCTTAGCTATTCCCCGCCAAAAGTTCGCCGACACTTATCATAACTTTATTTTTAGTGCCGGCAACACC
Source organism: Platanthera guangdongensis (assembly GCA_039583875.1). Lineage (NCBI taxonomy): Eukaryota > Viridiplantae > Streptophyta > Magnoliopsida > Asparagales > Orchidaceae > Platanthera > Platanthera guangdongensis. The sequence goes on from CM077153.1 coordinate 294,731,774, forward strand.
TCCGACGATCATGTAACGACATTGATCGTCACAAATGGTGCTCCCGTTGATGTTCTCGCTCCCGACTCGATGTTCTTGAAACTTCTTTCTACTACCGTTCTGAGGAATTCCCTTCCTGCATGGGCCTTACTGATCGACATCATTGTGAAGCCCATTCTTCTATCAAATTTTTTCCCCTACCGAAAAGAAGAACGTAGAAATAATAGATCCCATATTCAAAGCATTTTCATCCAACATTTAGATCAAGAAAACCTTCGGCTTCATTCTTTTCCCTATCGCTTGGAGAACATAAATCGAAGGCCACACTCCCGCTTGGATCTTCAACGTTGTTGGCCTACAACTTCTGCATTGTTGAAGTCGAGAAAATTCCATACTCCAAAATTCGGATAAAGGCAGCCTAAGGTTACCGGTTCAGCGGTCGAGCTCGACCGCTAACGGGCTAGGACGCAAAAATATTCTGGCAATAAAAAGGACCGCAGGCGCTGCGGCAGGGAGGTCCCACCACATACCCGAGTACTTAGATGAAGCTTTGCCTCCAACACAAAAAATGGCTGAGTAGGGTACGAGGTAGATTCCATCTGGCGACTAAGTCAAGACGATGACTAAGATGGATAGTCGCTAGATCGCAACCCGTCTGTTTGAAGAAAGGATCCCAAAGCTCATCTCGAAGTCTAGGAAATGAGGTGGTCGAAAAAAAATTCGAGATTCTGAAGTTCATCTCCTCATACCTCTGGGGTTCTATTTATAGGCAAATCCAAGAAGGGGGAGGGCTTATTTATAAGCCCACCCTGTGCGACAAGGTGACTTCTTGGTGAAGCTCGCTCAGGTTGGACGAGTAACTGGCCTAGTCATCTACCTTGTGAGTTTGTGAGAGGAGCTCGTCATACTCCCCCAGACCATCTATTGTCTTGCGTGTTGACTCTGACTTTTGTCTTGAGTTATTGACTTCGACTCTTGCTGACTTATCTATGGGAGGCTCCACCCTCGATGAATATGAGTTGTACGTGCATTCTTGAAAAGCATGGAGAAATTCCGGGCTAGAAACAAAGTGACAGAGATCTGACCGGTCATAGCCCGACGAGGAGTGGAAAATCTGAAGAAATAAGAACTTTGTCTGTGCAGCAGAGCCATCTCTGTTTTGAAATTACATGAAGTTATTGGCAATCTTGACCGATGTTGTCGGCCTGATTATCCTCCACCGCCATCACTCTTCAGGGATCTTCAGCACTGCTAAAACACGCTTGTAGCTGGACAATGATTTTGCACCATACTCGATATTGCTGCCTCCTCTACTTCACCGCCTCCGTCGTGTCGTCTCCTCCATGGCTTTATCGTCTCAATCGCACCTTTGTTGCTTGTTCACTGCCCCCATTGCTTTGCCATATCGCCGCCTCCGTTGGTTCGTCGTCTTAGTCGTGCCACCATTTTTTTAGGTCGCGCCTCTGTTGTTTAATACTCGATCTGCCTTCGTTGTTTAATGCCCTACACCTTATTAGGCCGAGCCTTCGGTGTCAACACTTCCAATCATGCTAGCAAAATGTCCAATCAAGATTTTGAAAAAAATCCATGGTGTGCAGTCGATCGTCAAAACAAGGCTTACTATGATCTCCATCAACAAATCAATCAGTGGGTCTCCACAGAACAACATCTGCTTAAGTTCAACCAAAATTTCTTGATGGAATTCCATGAACTCCATGCCCAGGTCAGCCAATTCATTAAGCATTTTTAAGAAAGTCATTCATCCTCTGACCACCCAACACACATTGATGTCGGGTTGTCTACGTCCTCACATATTGGCCATCTAAGCACTACTCCCCAACAAATGGAGCAACAGCTGGCAGCGCCTTTATCTCATCCACTCCAAGAACATTTTGATTGTAAGGAAACACATCGCAACCTCCTCAGTCCCTCTCCATCCAGTCCTCTTCATACTCAAGATCCTAGCTGCGCATTAGAAACTTCAGACTCATTTAATACCTCGTCCGTCAAACTGACGTGCCCAAGATTCGCTTTAGGCGATCCCACAGATTGAATTTTCAATACTGAAATGTTTTTCAAGTGTAATAACATCAATCCCCTTGATTATGTTTTCATGACCTCATTTTATTTGGACAAGCAAGCGTCAAAATGGTGCCAAGAACTTTTGCGTGAAGGCATGCACGATGATTGACATTATTTCAAGGTAGTCATTCAGGACAGATTCAGGATAGAAGTGCCTCCATCACCTATTAATTTTCATAGCAATGAAACAAAGGCCGAGGAGTATGACACTTGCGAGATACTTGAAGAGCTAATTTGTGTCCGGGCTCCGATAGTCCATGTCGGTGAAGAAATACTCCCATCATCTATTATTCTCAAAAATCGTGACACCAAGTCCGAGGAGTATGGCAATTTGCCAAGTGTCATCATGTGTGTAACGACCCGAAGTCCGCCATAATTTAAATCTTTATTCTAAGCAGTTTTTCACAATTAAATAACACATTAGTTCTAATATAAAAAACACAAGAGTGGTACCAGGAGAAATATTAAACAACTAATATATATCATGGTAATCCAATGTATAGGGAAAAACACTTATAATCTTAGTAAATCTAACTGAACAAAAACAAATCTAACAAGCAGACGAGCAACATCTTTTCTTTACATTTGCTCTGCCCCCGCAACGCGGGATCTGGTACACTAACAGTTTGATCCAAAAAGAAAATTGACAACCAGTTAGTTTAGAAAACAAATTAAAGTGATTTCTTTACTTCTTTAACCGCACTACAAACAAACAAGAAGAGTTAACTTCAATAGACAGTTATAAATTTTATGTGAATATATGCATAAGTAAGCATGTCAAATACTATTAGTGAGCCAGTAGTACAATTTCTGGTATCAAATTCTTATGTCTTGTCTTCTTATCAAATTCTTAATCTGGTATTATAATTCACTCTTATTCATTTTTGTATTCAATTTTAGAATGCATAATATAATTCAGAATTCATTTCTATATTTAACTCGGAATGTATATCATAATTCGTTCATATTCATTATATTAAGAATGCATAATTTATTTTTATGCATTTCAACATGCGTATCTGGATTCATTCTTAATCAGTGCTACATTCAATTCAAAATGCATATTCTAATTTATTCTTATGCATGTTCAATTCAAAATTCATATCATAATCCATTTTTTCGAAATGTTGAGGGTCGATCTCAATCAAACATTTTGGCCTGTTGGCCTGTCACGTTAATGTCTGCTCTAGGATGCCTCCTAGATTTGAGATTTCAGTATCAACATCCGTAGGAGTTCAACCCCTACTAAGTGTAGGAGTTCTTCCCCCTATTCTGGGTGTAGGAGTCTGTGACTCACCCCTCCTATCAGGCTGACCCTTAGCTTTTCGATATGTCAACGAACTCTCGAATTTCATATTCTTGTCATATTCAATTTATATTCATTTTTTAAAATATAGGAAATAAATAAATAAATTTTCCCTCATAGTTTCTTCCGCTTGCTAATTCATGTTTAGCTTTTTAGGGATTTCATATTTCTTCAATTCATATTCATTGTCCGTGCAAGGAAGTATCTCAGAGTAAAATAGTTCTCCACGTTCATAATTCAAAATAATTAAAAAATATACGAAATCAAAGAGGTAAGAACTCACCACAGCTTTTCCTTTACTCTTGTACTTTGTAGGATTCTCGTCACGTCTATCGTCGGACACCATCCTCTGCATTATCAAGAAATCATATACTTTAGGGTTGCGTCAAAAATAGCTATGATTGGACTCCTAAGACGGCCACAGTTATGACTTCTAGGAGTTGTCTAGGGAATGACTAGCTTAGATGACTCAAAACAACAACACAATATCAGCCACACAAGTAAGACCATTGTAACTAACAAGAGGTAAAAAAGGGCGCTATTTAACTGGCCAACTGGCCAATGAAGTCATAAATGACAGTCAATTCCATCACCATCAAGAGTCCAAACGGCAGACCAATATCCAGACAATAAGGCAGCTAAAACGAACAAAGGACAACCCACCACATGGGATCAAAAACAGCCCAACAACATCACAATTCGCTGCTAAAAAACAACTCCAAGGGCTGCCGGAACATCACCACCAAGGGCAGCTAATAGCTACTCCAATTTCAAGGTAAAACCTCATCACAAACATCCAGAGAGTAAAAGTTAAAGTAGTGATTAAAGTGGAAATATTATCAAGTATTTCCTCCAGCAAAACAACACATAATCAATGCTCAAAACAAGATTGTAGTTGGTCACCATCAATGAATCCTTCCCCATCAAATTTAAAGCAACAAAATCACAAAGGGACTATCAATTTTTTGTAGCCCTATAATGCAAAACCAGCACTAGAGGGCAAGAAATAAGAAGAGGAAAGAATGGAGGAGCTCACAATAGAGGTTTTCAGCCTAAAGTTGTTGGCCAACACATCAAAACAGTAAGGAAACACCGACAATATGCAGCAAACAACAGCAGTAGCACAAGAAATCGACAATAGCGGCTCCCAACAAGTGGCAACAACAGCTCACAACAAGCAACAAGCAAGAGGAAGAGGAGTCGCAGAAGCCCTAAGCAAAAACCATCAAGTGGGAGCACTAGGAGAGGCGGAAATGACTGAATAAAGAATGAGGGAGGTGATAACTATAAGAGAGAAATGTATCCACCACTCAACTCCCTTTAATTAATACCAAAAACCATTCAAAGTTGCTACCAGCAGCCAACCAGCAGTCCACCATAGCCCAAATTCAACAATATCTCCCCAAAACAACAAACTATATGATAATAAAACTCTATTCCAACCAGCAACACTGGCCCATCAAAATTCCAAACAGCCACACCCAGCCGACCAACTAGAAACGCAAGTGAGCCATCCATGTGAGTCCAAATCCAGTCATATGTAATTAGCCCTCAAACCATAAGTGTTATTTCAATTCATAACAAGATATAAACAAAAATGAAACGAGCGTCATAAAATCAATTGAAAAGGCCCGTACATCAAAAAAAACGTGCGACATCAAATCAACACTGAATTTATTTTCATCATCGAGAAATTCTTTTTTTTAATCAAAATAAAATTATTATTTATTATTCAAATTGAATTCGGGTCTTACAATGTGGATACCTTCTAAGCTTCCTTCTGGAAATGGCGAAGTCAGGAAAACCGACAATGTTGTTATTAGAAAATCAATGGGTGGAATCTAAATTTTGATTAAATGTGGTTAAACGCTCCACCAAAGTTTGTCTTGCCAATTCATGATGCATCTTCTTGGACAATTTGGGTATTTGATCCTGGCACACTCATTAACGACACAAAATTTTCATTGGACGTCGTTATTCAACAACAATCTTCTGAATCTTCATTTTCACCAATGGAGAACAATTTTCGACAAATTTTTTTTATTTTTGATTCTGGAGGATGTACCATCTCGACAAATTATCAACAATTTGACACAATAAAGTTCGAGACAGAGTTACAAATCATTCAACCGATGGAAAAGTCAGATAGGTAGACAAGAGCAATAGCTCAAAATCATGCACCCAATGACATCCAGACAGAGAGTTTTTTCCTTCTTACTTTAGATCCTCAAAGTGTTGATTCAATGGCATTGCATGATATGGTTATTACTGATTATTTACATGGGAAGGAATCTACACATGTTTGATGCATGTTGAAACCGAGAAATCGGTCTCTTTGGAGTTCAGAGTCCCTAGAAAGGGGTGACCTCACACTTACTGCACTCGGGCGAATGTCACAGACCAAAGGTTCAGGAAACTAGGAACAGACCCTCGGCTCAAGCGTGGAGGTCCCTCCTCACACCCGGAAGACCTTGGTGATCTCCCCCTCCTTAGCCAATGCTGAGCTAGGTGCCTTGAAGGATGAAGAAAGAGGATGAAGAAGTGATCTTCTCCAAGGCACCCCTAAGGGCCTATTTATAGTTTTTTGGGAATGACCTGCAAATAACCAACCTCCACTGCTCTGAAAATTACCGAAATGCCCCCGGATTGGCCTGCCAACAGCCAAATCTCACTGTTCTAAGCGGCAAATTGCGGTCCACCAGGGGTAGTCCCTCAAGCCGGGAGAGCAGGCGGTTAGGCGAGAAGCGAGGGGCGGCCTGGGCGAACAAGCGGCCTGCAGGGCGAGACAACGGTCTGGTGCGCTGCGGCCTGCTTGGCGAGTTGCGGCCTGATTGGCGAGACGACGGCCTGGTTGGCGAGACGGCGGTCTGGGGAGCTGCGGCCTGCTTGGCGATACGGCGGTCTGGCGAGCTGCGGCCTGCATGGCGAGCTGCAGCCAGCTTGGCGAGACGGCGACCTGGTTGGCGAGACGACGGTCTGGCGAGCTGTGGCCTGCTTGGCGAGCTACGACCTGCTTGGCGAGACGGAGGTCTGGCGAGCTGCGACCTGCATGGCGAGACAGCAGTCTAGCGAGCTGCGGCCTGCATGGCGAGACGGCGGTCTGGGCGACTCCTCAAAGGGGCCGGGGGGAGAAATATTTCCTCCCCCTACTAGTATTTACGCAGGTCCACCCAAAATTGGCCTCCAGGAGTGCAAAACTCCCAAAAAGCTTAAAAACGTGCACCAAGTCTTGCGCCTTGTTTGGGGCCCTCTCTTCGCGAATACGAGGTTGTACAATGCACTGGAGCATATTAAAAATTTCTCTTTCTCAAAGAAATGACAGATTATTTTTTTAAAAAAAAACGAATGGAGTACATATTCAGTGTATAATATGAGAAAGTGGAGAAGGAAATGAGCGAGCTGAGCATTACCACAATACAGTGAGCAAATGGCGACATATTATCATTTTTTTCTTTTTCTTCGATAGATGACTAAACGACGAGGTTGTCGTTTTTATGGGATGAGTAGTAGTGTAACGAGATATATGGAAGATTAGGGGTATCTTGATAATTGCATATTGTATACATATGCTCCTATGTGGAAGGCTATAAATAGAGCCTAAGTGATTGTTATAGATATGTATCGATGTAATAAAATTTAGTCTCTCTCCTATCTTATTTTTCTCTCTCTCCCCGAGTGTGTTCTCCCTTTCTCTCCTACGGGCCTCTTGGATATTCCACGCCGGCAGGGACGGACCCAGGTTAAGATACGGTCGGGCACGTGCCCGACTGTGTTTTTTTGCGAATTCTCGCTAGGGCATTCGCGTCCCTCCTATTCCCTCCAATCTTAGGCCAACTCCAGGAGACATTGGCCAGTGGCGAGTGGTGAGCCGGTGAGCCGGCGAGAGATCGAGGAGACTGTTGTGCGAAGTCTTCTTTTCTTGTAGAAGCCGAACATGGGAGATGTAAGAAGTTTTTGCAGAAAGCTGTGGGGAAGAGGTGAGGCCTAACCGTAGCATTCTTCTTCTTCTTCCATTCGGAGTTTCAAGCTATCCTTCTCCCTTTCACACAATTGCAGTTGGCGGTGCCCAATCAGCAAAGCTGCCAGTGCTCAGCACTCTTGAGGGTATGTCATTGCCTCTGTCATTCTGTTTCCCCAAGTTTGTAAGTCTAATTCACATGAAAATGGAGATTTGGTTCCTGATAATGGAGTTTGGAGATTGAGATTTCCCCCAATGATTTTTCTTTTTATTCTATGTTTTAGGAAGCTGATGTAGCATCTGATAATTTTTCTTTGTGGCTTTCATTAGTTAGAACTCTTAAAAAAATTGTATGTGGGCAGTGGTCCAGGAAAATAGAGTTCTTAAAAATTGAAATTTGTTGATTTTACTATTATATTGTGGAGATTATGAAATAAACTATTGTGGTTTTCTTAAACTCTTATCTCTTTTTTGCATTTTAGGTGTTTGATAAAATGCTTCTAAGTAATTTTATGTATCTATGTAATGGAGAATTTTTTTGAATGCAATAGAAACACATATTAATCACGATCTAAATATCATGAATCTTGTATCAGTTACCATTGTTAGCCTTGGTGTGCTTTATTTTTCTCAATACTATGGGTTGACAACCATATTGAGTTTTGATTTTTGCTCGCCTTAGAGTTCATAACAGACTACTGCCTTGGTGTGCTTTATTTTTCTCAATACTATGATTGTTGGGTATATAAGGTTCATGATTGTTGGGTATATAAGGTTCTCCAATTGTCTAAATTCGACTAATTCATTGCAAGAGATCTGTTCGATACTAGAAAAAATCAACCAAGTTTCGCCACTGTATCAAACAATTTTTTGTGTCCGGGCTTTGGGAAAATCCTAGTTCCGCCACTGCCCTCCGGAACTCCGCCGACAATTATCATAACTTCAATTCTAACGCCGACAACACCTCCGGCGATTACGTAATGACATTGATCGTTACAGAATTGCACCCTAGCTCATATATGCTGTAACTGAGTCTGTCATATACAATCTAAAACTGCACAGGGAGGCCAACAACAACAAAATTTCATGGAACTCTTACTTTACTTCATATATAAATTTCGGGCAAAATATACAAATCAGTCCCCAAAATAGTTTTGCTTTATGAAATAGGTCCATAATTTCTTTGGGGAAGAAATCAGTCCCTAGCTTTATGTTGAAATCAGTCCCTACTTTTATAATCCGTTAAAACTAATGGGCTTTGTCTTCTGGCAACTTCTTCCCCATCAATGATGGATGTCTCCTCCTCTTCCCATGTCGTTATCCTCTTATCCTCCGACCTCAACAACTTCCTATAATCCGAGTCTGGCGAGATCTTTCAAATCCTCATACAACTTGCTAAAATTATACACTCTGGCAAGTTTTGCATCCCTGGTGGACAGAAGTTTCGCGATGAACACAATGTTGGCCTTTTATTTTAAGAAAGAAGAAATCTATTCCTCTGCAATTTTTGGTTCTTTCGCATGACATTTTAGGGTAACCAGGAGGTAACAAGTGATTGTAGCGAATAAAACTATCACCATGACGAATCGATGAAAGAAACACTCAAAAAATAGGGAGATGCAAACGATGACTGCAAACGGCTGCAACGATCCATATAGGCGTTAGTTTTAACCGATTTTAAAAAATAGGGACTGATTTCAATATTTACATAAAGTTAGAGACCGATTTCTTTCCAAAAATAAATTTAGGGACCTATTTCACAAAGAGAATTGTTAAGGACAAATTAAAAATGGCTATCCACAAACCAAGCATTTTGGAAATTATTCGGTGCAGACAAATCTGTTAATGACAAACTATTATTGTTAATAATAAACCAAATCAAAAAATATTTTTTTGTCATTTTTTCAATTCAATGTAAAATACTAAAATAGATATTACTCTAAAATATTTTATTTACACGTGAAATTGATCAACATAACAATCACAGCAGAAATAATTACTTTTAACTCAAGTTTTTTCTAGAACAACTAACTTTTCCTTGCGCTTGTTCTTGCTCAAACTCTTATTATAATTAGTGATAAATCTATTAATCTCCTAAGGAGTTTTCACATTAACACTATCAATATCCACTTCCATCTCATCATCATGCAGGTATTTGTCACCAATGGAGCTAGATTCGCAGTGGGCAGGGGCGGACCCAGGTTAAGACACGGTCGGGCACGTGCTCGATCGTGTTTTTCGCGAATTCCTGCTAGGGCATTCACGTCCCTCCTATTCCCTTCCATCTTAGGCCAACTCCAGGAGACATCGGCCAGTGGCGAGCGGCGAGCCGGTGAGCCGGCGAGAGATCGAGGAGACTGTTGTGTGACGTCTTCTTTTCTTGCAGAAGCCGAACATGGGAGATGTAAGAAGTTTTTGCAGAAAGCTGTGGGGAAGAGGTGGGGCCTAACCGTAGCATTCTTCTTCTTCTTCCATTCTGAGTTTCAAGCTTTCCTTCTCCCTTTCACACAATTGCAGTTGGCGGTGCCCAATCAGCAAAGCTGCCAGTGCTCAGCACTCTTAAGGGTATGTCATTGCCTTTGTCATTGTGTTTTCCCCATTTTGTAAGTCTAATTCACATGAAAATGGATATTTGGTTCCTGATAATGGAGTTTGGAGATTGAGATTTCCCCCAATGATTTTTCTTTTTATTCTATGTTTTAGGAAGCTGATGTAACATCTGATAATATTTCTTTGTGACTTTCATTAGTTAGAACTCTTAAAAATTTGTTTGTGGGTAGTGGTCCCGGAAAATAGAGTTCCTAAAAATTGATATTTGTTGATTTTACTATTATATTGTGGAGATTATGAAATAAACTAATGCGGTTTTCTTAAACTCTTACCTCTTTTTTGCATTTTAGGTGTTTGATAAAATGCTTCTAAGTAATTTTATGTATCTATGTAATGAGAATTTTTTTTGAATGCAATAGAAACACCTCTTAATCGCAATCTAAATATCATGAATCTTGTATCAGTTACCATTGTTATCCTTGGTGTGCTTTATTTTTTTCTCAATACTATGGGTTGACAACCATATTGAGTTTTGATTTTTGCTCGCCTTAGAGTTCATAACAGACTAGTCGCCTTGGTGTGCTTTATTTTTCTCAATACTATGAATGCAATAGAAACACCTCTTAATCGCAATCTAAATATCATGAATCTTGTATCAGTTACCATTGTTAGCCTTGGTGTGCTTTATTTTTTTCTCAATACTATGGGTTGACAACCATATTGAGTTTTGATTTTTGCTCGCCTTAGAGTTCATAACAGACTAGTCGCCTTGGTGTGCTTTATTTTTCTCAATATTATGATTGTTGGGTATATAAGGTTCATGATTGTTGGGTATATAAGGTTCATGATTGTTGGGTATATAAGGTTCATGATTGTTGGGTATATAAAGTTCTTCAATTATCTAAATTTGACTAATTCATTGCAAGAGATTTGTTCGATACTAGAAAAAAATCAACCAAGTTTTGCCACTGTATCAAACAATTTTTGTGCCAGGGCTTTGGGAAAATCCTAGTTCCGCCACTGACAGTGGGGACTGACATTTCCTAAGTTCTTAGATCAACAAATACCTTCTCCTTTTTCGAGGATTTAGGCGAGGGTTTTGGAGATAGTACAAATGAGGATTTCGAAAGTGGTGTGCGACTTCCGAGGGTAGCGATTTGCCAGCAAAAAATCCGCAAAATATTTTAGAGAGAAATTGTAAAATTTTGGTGTGCGGTTAGCCATTATCAGAGTGATGTTATTTTTGATATCTTATGTTGAAGCGATTGACTATCACAGTTACAAAATATGACAAAATTTTTAATTTTACATTGAGATTGTCGTTAATAATATTGACTTGCCTATAATAATTTTATTTGCATTTAGTAATTTTTCAAAAAAATATGATTTGCTGTTAATAATAATTTACTGATAATTATTTTTGATTTTACTTTAATAACTCCCTTTCACAAAACAAAACTATGGGGACTAATAAGTTGTCCCTGTCTCGAATCCATCCCCTCAACAATCTCTCCTTCCAGTCTAGAGGTGCTACTGAATTGTGATTTAGACCTCGATCCTTCTCCGGCTCCTAAGAAATCCACGCCGCCGGAGCCCCGTTATTCTCGCAAATATCGATCCCGCAACCAGAGTTTCCATCCACGCTCCAGTCGACATCTTTTGGTCTACAGCACGTAAACCTTCTGCTACTCGCCGGCTGACCCCCCCAGCAACCTAGGGTTGAGATCTGTCAAGTTACGGAGCATGGAGACCCCGAGAAGACCAGAAGACGAGGACGAAGAAGAAGAGGGGTTCGATCGAGAGCATAAGAGGCAGCGGCTCTCTCCCATTAGACATGACTCTCTCCTTTCTCTCGCCCACTACAGCGACGACGCGGACGAAGATGAGCCTGGAAGGGCAACGTTGAACGGCTATCAGGCAGGGGTGAATGGACGCGGAGATAACAGCGAAGATGAAGACGACGATGATCACGACAAGGAAAACAGAAACACGCAAAAGTCAGCTTCAGGGAGGAGGCATCGTCTGGTGGAGATCCGCAGGGACTGCCCTCATCTTGACACTGTTAATCGCCAAGTAAACCACCGGATACGTCACCGTAGTTTTCCTTATTCGTTCGATGTCTTTTCATTTTACTTTAGTTGAAGTTGGTCTTCCTTCTGTATAATACTTTTCCACTGTTTTAGAAAAAAACTACATTAGCTGATTTCATTTGAACAGAAATGTGCAAGCCAGCATTATATTGTACTCGCATACCCTATATTTTTCATTACCTCTGGCAACACACTTTTATCAACTCGTCTATTTTTGTTAGAGCAGACAATACACCACCCACAGAGTGCAACATTACCAAATGAATCTTTAAGGCTGACCTGCTGGTTTAATATTAATGGATTCAAAAAATTCCTAATTATATTTGACAAATCTCAGAGGAGTATGAAGCTTGAGGGGATTTTGGATGTAGCTTGTGCATTACTTTAAAGCCTCAAAATGACCCCGATTTGTACAAGAAAATGCAATAGCTAGGAAGAAATGCTCCTTCCCTTAGGCGCTCATCTTCTTCATCGCAATATTTACCTCGATCACAACCAAGACATCATGTCCTACTGGAATTAGCTATCGACAACATTTCATGCTATTTCTTTAACTGGTATACTCTTGGTTATTAGCAAATGCTATAAATCAATCACTTAGTACCAACTGGCTAGCTGATTAAAAAAAAAGAAAAATGAAGAAATTGGTGAAAGCTTATGGAGGCTACACGCTTGTTCTTCCGGATTATGTTCCATGAAGTATGATACTTCTAATTGCTTCCTCTCTTTCCTTGGTTGCAGTGTTCACTGATCCCTTTTATCAGTGCAATAGTGCTCCATGAAGCACGGGTCTTCAAATTTCTACCAACGTTCAACTTGGCGTACTTAAGTTCATACCATAAAGCAAGTCATGGATATATAAATTTTCTCAACGTGTTTTGTCAATCGATTTCTTCCACTTAGGAATGTTGCATGGTTCTCAACCAACCATATCACCGCTACTAGATTGTTGTTTTGGATCACATATATGACAAAAAAGTGTTGTTGTCGCTTTATTGACCTAGTGTGTGTACTATACTTTTACTTCAGGGAAGTCAATTTCTTCAAATCCACGAAGGCTGTGCAAAACAATATCATTACAAGCTACATTTATTATCAGTTTTTTTGTCATGTTTATGTCAATGTAGCTGTGATTTACTTGTAATTTCACTTTATCCGAGTCATCTTCTTAAATTTTAACTTGTATTATGGTATGCGATTATGTCATTCACCTTTGTTCAACGGTGTCGAGTCACCCGCTTATGTGCATGATTGGTTAGAATGGATTAAATACCTCATATGGGTCTTAGGAATTCCGTTGGAGCTGACAGTTACTCTTGTCTCCTTTGCGCTAGACATGGTGGCAGGAGGAGTGTCGTGGACGTTTTGCCCGACACCCTTTGCCCCAAATTCCTGTGGAATAGTTTACTGCAGCATTTTGGGAACGCATTGTTCCGACGACTACTTGCCTCATACTGCGAGAAGACGTTTTAATGTTGAGGGAGAAGGAGTTATCTGTGGAGGCTTATTTCCTAGAGTTTTTACGATTGAGCCGTTATGCAGAGAATGGATCGGTGAGTGATGAGGACAAAACTCGATATTTCTTTAAGGGCTCGCTTGATGATTGGAAGACCCCTTTGCGCTCATCGACATCTATTAGTTTCTATATTTAGCTTCAAGCAACCTGCACTTTGGAGCTTGTCACTCGCCAGATGCAGAGTGAGGCAGATGAAGCATTTGAAAGTAATAGATTGCTAGCTGTTGGATTATTAAGAGCTATGGTCTTTGAAGAATCTAAGGATGAGGTCTCAAAGAAACTGAAACGTGAAGCAGAAGCAGAAGTTACCTATTGTTTGCTTTCTTTATGGCCTTCAGCTTCACGTCTCTCTTGGGTGTCGACCTTAGCCCCTCGAGGAGGTAGTGGTGACATATTTTGTTGCCTTCCCCTTGTTGTATGAAGTTACGTGCATTAGAGGTTTGTGTGCGCATATGGTTGCAATTATGAGCGCAATGTTTTGGTACATGTTCTAAACATATATCCTCTTTTATTTTGGACTCTTTTTGGAAGTTCACCCCCTTCTTTTGTTACTTTTATAGATGAATCAACTATTGATACATGCTATTTTGTACTTGATGCTCATGAATCATTAGCGTGAATGATGACTCTAGCAGGCGTGTCAAAATTTTGGTATTACATGTTTTAGTAGTTGTGCCCATATATGAGTTTGATTTCCTAACGTGTTGATGAAAATTGATATTTGTGTCACTTGATAACTAAACACACTCGTGAAGTGTCGTTAGTCTACCACATGATGGGTTGAAAGTGATTTCTTCAAAATTGAACCTTTGACACGATAATATAAAAATTTATATATGTCTTGAGCTTGGTAATTGATGGTTTGGGGGCGTGATCCTTGGAGTGTGTTCAATTTATTTGAAATTGATCATCATATGGCTTAAACTATATGAGTGCAATGACCTGTATGGTGAAATCTTTAGAAAATCTTAATTGATTGAGCTTGTTATTTACTTTGAGGAACGTGTAGAGAAAATCCATAAATGATAGAACCCAAGTAAAAGCGTCTCGTCGAGATTGTGAGATCTCAGATGAGAATTTCTCTTTTGGGCGTGGTTTACACAAAATTTGAATGGTAGTTTCTTACGTTGGTGTTTATACGTGTTGAATAGAGGTGATGTTCTAGTTTGATTACGCCACCAATTAAATGCTTCCGAGACTATTGTAGTCTTGATGTGTTTGGAGTTGTAAGTGAAATCACAAAGAATGTTATCAGAATGTTTTGAAAAGTCATACAAATGTTATCCAATGACCTCCTGATTGGGTACTTTACTGCGATAATACCGTTTAGTTTCTTTGTAAAAATGTGAATCAACGTAGCATAGCAGAAGCGCGATGAGTCCATAATCCATAGGCTGAAGTATCAGAACCTGTGACTTGTTTGCCATGTTGTTGGGGTAGAACATAAATTTCTGGACGAGATTTCATTAAAGGGGAGAGAATTGTAAGTTTGTAATGCCCTAAGATCTCTAAATCAAAAATCAAAGTATGTGGGGTGCGTTTAGCTGACAACGATAAACGAGATGCTTTTAGGTTAATGTTATCTTTGAAGTAGACGATGATTGATAAAACAATCCTTGATCGTAATTTCCAGTATGAGTACTGCTTTGAAGGTAAAATTTGTGATTAGTAGTAGAACATGGATTCTCCTGTTGATATGCCATCCCTCCCCTCGTGGCCTTATTTTTGCGTGAGCGCTCCTACGCACCCAATCGAGAGTAAGAGACAACCTCCCCCCTCACGCAAGATCGCTGCTCCTTACCGCCTCCGACCCGCGCGTCGTTGAGCAAGGAGAAAAGGAGCTGCTGTGCTGCAACGTCGAAGGAGGAGGGGGAATTGACCGATCCCTTTCTCGAACCCCTCTTTGCCGTCGTCGAAGGAGGAAGTTTTGACCTGCACCCTCGCCGAGCCCATGTTAGGGATCTTGCCGAGCTTTTGCTAGGGAGGTTGTTTACCTTGTTCAGCCACCTGAAAATATGGTTGTTGTTGTCTTCGTCCCCACCTTACTAAGCTGCTGTTGGGCAGCCAACCACATGTCCTTGCCGAGTGTGTGCATTAAGAGGTGGAGGGACTCTGTTGCTGAGCCGCCTTGCCGAGTTACTTTTAGGGCTTCTTCTAGATCTATTGTTGATAGACAGTCAGGAGGTCTGAGTTGGAGTGGTGGTGCTCGAACTCTTTGGCGTGAGAAGATTGCTGATAAACTCTTCTTGTCAAGGGTGGGTGCCAAGCCTTCATTGCTGGGTCGTGAAAAGGGTTGTTGTCAAGAAATCGTCGTCATGGGTTGTTGCCGAAGTTCGTTGAGGAATATGATTGGAGGTACAAATCACCGAGAGAAAGCCAATGTGATCATTCCATGGCTCCAAAATGCGTGCCATGGTTAATGATCTCTTTCCCCGGTCTTAGGACAATTATTTTTGTGCTTCTGTGCATTTTATAATTTTCCGTGCAATGAGAATCCCATCACGCCATTTCAGTTGAGAACGGGGACTCTGCATGACATGAGATTTCGACCCCGACGTATATTTTGTGAGAACTATACATATAGTCCCTCTCTTGTTACGTGGTAGAGAGCGGGGATTCTACCAGGGCGTGAGATTGCTAACTGACGTAGCTTTTCTATTTATGGTTGCATAGGAGGGTCACCGATCGCTAATTAGCAGCTGTGAGTGATTTACTCGGTTCATTGCGAGCCATCAGGTTGATCGAGTCCCTCCCCGACATAAATGCGCATTAGTGATCCAATGTGCGAGTCTGGATTTAAGCATGTTGTGTGAAGCCTACCACCGACAACAGTACCTACAATGACTGTCGCAAGGCCCGCAACAAGGGCCTATGCCGTCAACCCTACTCTCCTACGCATGTGTGCTCTATCAAGGAGTTTCATTCCATCATCAGCGATTTCGACCCAGAGGTCACCTTAGAGGACTTCGAGGCCCTTGAGCTTTCCGAGGGTGACGACGTGGTGGACACCGCCTTGCCTACTTTTCATTGCTTGGGCTGCCCTGTTTCTCGATGTGTGGCATCTCGGGCCTCAGACCATGAAGTTGGCAGGCACGTTGTGTGATCGTGCCATTGTGGTCATGGTGGACAGTGGTGCGGCCACAACTTCCTCTCAGCCCAGTTGGCGCACCAGCTTCACCTTCCCTTGGTTCCCTCTCTTGAGTTTACACTCTGCCTGGGCGATGGCCGTCGCCGACCGACCCATGGGTGTCACACCGCTCTCTCCCTGATGGTGGGGTCCTGCCCGATGACTGCAGATTTCTACGCATTCAGACTCCGTGGTATTGACGCCATTCTGGGAGTGGCTTGGCTCCGCACGCTCTGCGAAGTGCAGGTCAACTGGGACAATATGACTATGCAGTTCCTCCAGGGGGGCAAACGTGATGCCTGGTGGGCGACTCCGCTCTGCTTCACTCTCCTGTCTTCGCCCGTGCGATTCAGCGGACCGCCGATATCGACTTTTTCGCATGGCTTTGTTCGCTCTCTGCTCCGGCGCTGTCACCTCATTCACACTCAGCCGACCTTCAGCCGTTACTCGCCGAGTTCGACGACATCTTTGAGGCCCCGACCGGCCTCCTTTTGGCTCGCTCGACTGATCACGCCATTCCCCTCCAGCCCAGTGCTTCAGAGGTGTCAGTGCGCCCTTACCGCTACGACCATGTGCAGATGGACGAGATCGAGCGGTTGGTCCATGAAATGTTAATGGGGGCCTCATCCGCCCTAGTGCGAGCCCCTTTTCCAGCCCGGTTCTTCTTGTTCTAAAGAAGGACGGTAGCTGACAATTTTGCGTGGACTACTGGGAGCTCAACAATGTTTCCATTCCGGACAGATACCCGATCCCAGTTATTTAGGAGCTTTTAGACGAGCTCCACACCGCCATATTCTTCACCCAGCTGGACCTCCGAGCGGGCTATCACCAGATCCGAGAACGACCCGAGGACAGCGCCAAGACTGCCTTTCAGACGCACGACGGTCGCTACACGTTTCAGGGTGGTACTTCGTCGACATGTTCTCGTTTTTTGATGACATTTTGATATACAATTCTTTTTGGTAGGATCACCTTCAGCACGCCCGCCTCATTCTGACTACCATTCGACGCCATCACCTCAAGCTCCACAGCCTCCACCCGAAGAAGTGCTCCTTTGGGGCGTCAGAAGTGAGCTACCTCGGTCGCACCATCTTGGCCCGAGGGCTTGCCATGGACGAGGAGAAGATTACAGCGGTCCTTCATTGGTCGACTCCTACATCCCCGCGGGACGTCCGAGGATTCCTCGTCTTGACGGGATATTATCGCTGTTTCATCCAAGGGTACGTGGCTCTAGCTCGGCCCCTCACGCTCTTCCTGAAGAAGTCGGAGAGGAGGCCCTTTTCAGTGGATGGCCGCGGCCTTTGCCGCTCTTCAACAGGCCCTAGTCCGCGGGCAAGTGCCGACCCTGGTAGAGTTCTCTCTGCCATTCCTAGTGGAGTGTGACGCATTGGGCTCCGGCGTGGGAGTCGTACTCATTCAGGTCGGACGGCCGATAGACTACTTCAGCCTCGCTTTCTCCAGCACTGTCCTCAGCCGCTCCACATATGGGAACGAGCTCACGGGTCTCGTCCTCGCCGTTCAGCATTGATGCCCATATCTGCTGGGCCGCCCCTTCGTGGTCCGTATCGACCACCACAGTCTCCGCTACCTCCTACAGCAGAAGATTGCAACTCCCGCCAAGCAGGTGTGGGTGGACAAGCTCCTGGGCTATGATTTCTCCGTCGAGTTCCACCCAGGGAGGGAAAACCAAGCGGCCCATGCCCTCTCTCGACAGAGCCAGTCGTCGGAGCTCCCGACTATCTCTAGACCGGTGTGGAAAGATGCGGCGATCATGCAGCACGAGGTTAAGACCGATCCCGTTCTATCCGGGATTCAGACGACACTCATCGCAAACGCTACTACCCATCCACCATACTCGCTTGTAGGGAGGGTCTGCCTTGCTCTAGCGCCCTCTTCACCGAGCATTCCCTGCCTGCTCGCCGAGTTTCATACTTCGCCCTCTGGAGGGCATACCGGGGCCTTCCGTACCTAGCACCGTCTAGCGGCCTCTCTCCACTGGTCCTACATGTTCCGATAGGTCAAGCCATTTGTGGCTGCTTGTCTAGTCTGCCAAAAGGCCAAGTACGTGGCAACATTTCCAGCCGGCCTCCTTCAGCCTCTTCCCATTCCAGATCGCATTTGGGAGGACGTGGTCATGGACTTCATTACTTGGGTATCACGCTCCCATGGATTTAATTTTATCTTGGTCTTGGTGTATGGATTGCCCAAATACGACCATTTTATTTCCCTTCGTCACCCCTACACCACCGCCACAGTTGCGGATAGCTTCATCAGCTGCGTCGCGCACCTTCATTGGTTTCCTCGGTCGATCGTAAGCGATCGTGATCCGCTTTTCTCGAGCACCTTCTGGACCACACTTTTCCCGCTATAAGATACTTGCCTCCGCATGAGCACCGATTATTACCCACAAACGGATGGCAAATCTGAGGTTCTCAACCACTACTTGGAGACGTACCTCTGCTGTTTTGTGGGGGCGCAGACCCGCGGATGGGCCAAGTGGCTCTGTTGGGCCGAGTACTCCTACAACACCGTCTTCCATCACACAGTAGGCACCACTCCGTTCGAGGTTGTCTATGGCCGACCACCGCCATCCATTTTCTGCCATCTGCTGGGAGAGTGTCAGGTCAAGTGATTGGCCACCGCCCTGCAGGATCGTGGCACCATCCTGGACCACTTGAAACATCACCTATTACGGTCCCAACAGAAGATGTCATCCTTTGCGAACAGGAAGCAACACGACCTCTCCTTTCGGGTGGGGGAGGTGTTCCTCAAATTGCACCCATACCGCCAGCTGTCCGTGGCCCGCAGGCCATGCCCGAAGCTAGTCTCACGGTTCTTTGGCCCATTGGAGATACTAACACGTATCTGGGCGGTCGCCTACCGCCTCCACCTCCCCGTTGAGAGGCGCATAAACCCAATCTTCTACGTTTCTCAGCTACACCGTGTGGTGGGCAACCGCGCCATCACAGATCATATTTTGGCCTGACGTTGATCTCACCGAGGCGGCATCTTTTTACCCGACCAAGATACTCGATCGCCATTACCTTCTGTTGGGAGACCCCACTTCGGAAGAAATTTTGATTGCCTGGGTTAATAACCCAGACTTCGATGCTACTTGTCTTCATCGGGATGACTTCCACCGCCAGTTCACTGACTACTGTCTTGAGAACAAGACACATTTTCTAGACGGTGGTATTGTTACGGACGTGCACATCGACGAGACATCGTGGCGGGTCTACACGTGGAGGAAGACAACGACGGGTCAGTCTGGAGGAGAGGCCGAAGACGCGACACCGGCTTGATTATTTTATGTCTATTCATATACTGTTATTTCATATTATGTATGTGTACGCTTTTTTTTTTTAATTGTTTTCGCTATCCGCACCCGGTGCCTATAACGCGCGGGGGGGGGGGGGGGGGTGTTGTACCCTTTTTTGGATTATCCTTGCATGAATGAGAATTAGGGCTGCTCTCTGAGGTTTTTTTCCCAACCCTAATCCCCCGCTTCTTCCTCACCACCACCGGCCCTTCCCCCGCTGGGTTCCTCTCCGGGATCGTATCAGAGGTGTCCGTATTTTTACACATGATGATCCAATCTTTAAGTATGGTAGATTCAGCCAGCCTGTTGTCCCTGGGCTTGGTTCTGGACTGTTCCCATTAAAATGTGTTTCTTTATCTGGAAATATATGAGAGAAAGGGTCCCTATTGACATAGAGTTTTCAATCCTAGATGTCTCATTAGTGCAATTGATGCCTTCATTCCGTAGTCATCAAAACATCATCACACATACTTAGCAAAAATCCCATGGCTGATGTTGTTTGGTTACATTTCAGCAGCATTTTCAGTCTTCCTTGACACCCTTATACTAGTCTCTCATTTCTATGAAGGGCCCTCTGGAAAGATAAAGCCAAGGCTCTTAGTAGGAGGTACAAGCACTTATATGTCTTCCAATCCACATTGGTCGGCACTTACGAAAATATAGATGCAACCACCTCTATGATAACAAATATCTCGCAAGCATCATCAACAACATCCATCAAAGTTTTTTTGTTGCTGCAAAATCAATCCCTTGCCTTCAAGATCTATCAAAATAGTATAATTGTTACAAAGAGGAGCATTTTTTGATTGCGAAACAAGAGAGCGCACTCAAAGCGAGTGAGTGAGAGCCAAAAGACTAGAGAACAAAAAATAACTATGCCGAACAAGATGCAATTGGAAGACAAGCTCCCGCCAAGCTCTCGGAGCCCGAGTCCTCCGAAGAATTGCTCTCTTCAAATAAGAGCCAAAAGACTAGAGAACAAAAAGCGACGATACCACTCCTAAAGACTCCCTACAATGGATGAAGACCCACTACAAGACAAAATAAACTAATTAATGATTATTAAATAAATAATAATAATAATCAATTTACTAATTAACTGATACTTGATTAACTAATTAATAAATTATTGATTATTTGAGCACTCAAAGAGGTTTCCAAATTCGCTCCTAAAAATTGACGTTTACCTCAAAATAGAGTCCCCGAATTTTGTCTGAATCTTTAATAACTGCGGCTGTGTATAAAATCTGGATGAGAGACAATAGACAATGTTATGACATAAGAATGGAAGTTGTTGATAAGCCGTGGTGTAGAAGACATGTCAGAGTGGAGTGGTGCTAGTTGGTATCATAGCAAGGATTAACGAAAATGAGGTGTCATGTGAGGACTGTAATAAGGAGAGATGATACTTTTTTTATAAAATCTTAAAAGAAAGACGGGTGTTGCTTTGGGTAAAACAATGAGGCTCATGGAAAAGAAGATTGTTGGAGTTGGGGATGTGAATGCGTGGAAGCTAGAAATGTCTGGATTGGCATGGATTGGAAATTAGGGGAACAACGTGGGGCTCAAAGCACAAGGGTCCGTGGGAGGCGTGATAGGGGAACATAAAATAGGAATAGAAGAAATTGAGTGAAAGATTGGACATCGATTGAAGAGGGTGACTCGTGGATGGCATGATTGGCTCGAGGGTGGATGAGAGCTATGGAAAAGGATCTGTGAGTGTTGGGGAGCGCGATAGTGTTAGGGGAAGCTGTGGTCGTCCACGTTGTACCGTGTGGCCGGGAATCGTGTGACGCGAGCCATTCGAAACTTGGGTGCACAAGTGGATGGAGGGAGGACACTGAAGGCGTCGCTGACGCCATCGATCGAAGAATATTGTGCCAATGGAGATCCGTAAGATGTTGGGATAGTCGCGGACGAAGGGTGAGGGCGACAAGATGGCCATGGTTTTTGGAGGCACTCCTGTTTGGGCTTAGTTGGGGAGAAGCACAAAGCCCTTGAACATGTGATGAGCAGAAGATGCACACAACTGTTACCGACACAGGAATAGCCCTGATTGCAGAAATTGAGGCGGTCGTGGTTCTCCCTATTGTGGCCAGTGAGCGGTTCCTTGAAACCCCAATTTTTCATGTTGCGGAGGAGAAATATGATTTCGCCGAAAGTATCATGAGCGCGTGCTGCTGCAGTGATGTTATGCTCGAGGAGGGAGGTGCTGGTTCCTGATGACTGCGAGGGCAGTGAGCAGCTGGTCATTACAAAGAGGAACTTTCTACGATTGCAAAACGATAGAGTGAGAGAGGACACTCAAAGCGAGCAAGACAGAGAGCACTTAATGAACTAACATTGCATTATACCATATAGCGAGCTAGATATAATCAAAAGACAAGCTCCTTCCTAGCTCATAGAGGTTGGGTCCTCTGAAAAACTCTTTCCAAATGAGAGCCAAAAGACCAGGAATCCACAAATGATTATACCATTCTAAAGCCTCCTTGTAAAGGATGAGTACCCACTACAAGTCACAAGGGCTACACGACAAAATAAACTAGTAAATTATAAATTATGTGAGCACTGTAGGCAATTCCCAAATTTGCTCTTGCAGATCTCGGATAATGTCGTTGAGCGTAGGCATGGTGTTGTGCATGTTCTGTTGTAAATGCTAGGAGGTCTGCTCAGGCGTATGCTAAAAAGATAGTATCATAGTGATGGCGCTTCAATGGGTTCTTATTGGGACAGCAGTGGTGGTGGATGCATGAGTAAGCCGATGGCAATCTGATTGCAGGTTTTTCAGCTTTTATATGCCAATTTTGAAAACCATTAAGTTCAGACCTGCAAGGAAAAAAATACTGAATAGACCATCAACATAGTCAGTCCAATCTTGGGATTTTCTTGATGATTCAGAGAAATAGTTCTGTTCAAGGTTGCTATTACTTGTACTTGATTATTGACATTAACACCAGTAAGAAGCTTGCACTGTTGGTTAGGGGCATTATAGATTAGATGACTAGGGCCATGAATATTCTATTTGGCATACCAAAAATTTGTATTCTATTTGCCATACTTTGAAATTGACCTAGGTTAGCAAGATTATTTTTCCAAGGGTCAGCAGCAGGGGCTCTCTTATTAGCGGTAGTTATGGTTAACAACAAACAACACTCAAGCCTTTATCCCACTATAGTGGGGTCGGCTATACAGATCCTTTGTCTCCATTGTGCCCTATCTTTTGTCATAATCTCACTAATGCCTAAGTACATCACGTCTTTCCTTATAGTTTCATTCCAAATCTTAATTGGTCTACCCCTCCCTCGTTTAACATGCCTATTGACTAGGCTCTCACAACGCCTAACAGGTGCCTCTAATGGTCTCCTTTGTACGTGTCCAAACCATCTTAGTCGAGCTTCTCGCAACTTCTCTGCAATTGGTGCTACTCCTGTCTTATCCCTGATACATTCATTCCTAATTTTATCCAGTCTCGTGTGTCCACACATCCACCTAAGCATTCTCATCTCCGCAACTCCCATTTTTTGCTCATGTACACAATTCACTGCCCAACATGTAGAACCATAGAGCATCGCGGGTCTAATTGCAGTACGATAAAACTTGCCCTTAAGTTTTAGTGGTAATTTACGATCACATAAGATCCCTGACGCCCCTCTCCAGTTCAACCAACCCGCTTGGATTCTATGTGTCACATCTTTGTCAATACCTCCGTCTTTTTGAACTATCCTTCCAAGATATTTAAAACACTCACTGCGAGAAATATCGTGATCACCCAACTTAATAAAGAAGTCATCCGTTCTTCTTGTACTGCTAAATTTAAGCTCCATGTACTCTGTATTTGCCCTGTTCAACCTAAAATCCTTATTTTCTAAAGTATCTCGCCAAGATTCAAGTTTTACGTTTACACTCTCGTGCGTCTCATCAACCAAAACGATATCATCCACAAACAATAAACACAAAGATATTGCTTGTTGGAAATGTTGGTGAGCTCATTTAAGATAAGGGTAAAGAGATAAGGCTTCAAGTTGAACGTTGATGTAAGCCAACATTGTTAGGGAATTCCTGTGTTAATCCTCTAGATGTCCTAACCCTTGTCACTGAATTTGTATACATATCTTTGATTATGTCAATATATGATACATTTACACCTTTCTTTTCTAAAGCCACTAAAATCAATTTCTTTGATCAATGTGGAATACATTGTGTTGGTTATACCAACTCTGTAAATAGCAAATAGATTTAAATCTGAAATTGGTATTTAAGCCCTCAAGTCTTCTGATGCCCTCTCTTTCCATCCCTCAAGCTAAAATGAGGTAGGGAAAAATAGGGCAGATTAAATGAGTGAAGGAAAGGAATAAAGTGGTGGAAAATACCACAAAAGGCGCACAATGAAGAAAAAGTCGACTAACAAGGAAAAGATAATATTTTCTGACCTTACATAGATTAAAAAACTTGCTATCGTCAATTTCATGGCGTGAACAAATCTTGAATTGAAGTTTATTTATGCTCATTGTATGAATGATGAGGCACCTCAAATGAAGAGAAATCCGTGACTTCTGCAATGCAGAAAGTATTCCTCTCATAAGCCTATGTAAGATATTGCAAGTATTATTATGGACTGCCCAACTGTCTTCTGGCACTTACTTCGGTGAACGCATCCTTGATGTTTGTTATTTGTTCTTTTATAGATTATTCTGGTTTATGTTGTCGGATGGATCTGTAAAATTTTCTTTATCTTGTTATCATCTTTGATTTTGATGATACGTAGTTGTTAATACAATGTTTGTATTTTTTCCCCTAGAATATATACTCCAAATTGAATAGTTTATTTGCACCTAATTCAATGTTCTAACATGTGGTGCCTTTTCTTTGGGGATGTTAT
This sequence comes from Platanthera guangdongensis, assembly GCA_039583875.1. Classification (NCBI taxonomy): domain Eukaryota; kingdom Viridiplantae; phylum Streptophyta; class Magnoliopsida; order Asparagales; family Orchidaceae; genus Platanthera; species Platanthera guangdongensis. Next base: position 294,756,580 of record CM077153.1, read on the forward strand.
TAATGGGTTTTCCCTTCATCTATGCAGGTCTTAGACTTCGATTTTGAAAAATTTTGCTCGGTTTCTCTTTCAAATTTAAATGTATATGCATGCCTAGTTTGTGGGAAATATTATCAAGGAAGAGGTCTGAACTCCCATGCATACACTCACAGTCTTGAAGTTGGTCACCATGTATATATCAATCTTCAAACAGAAAAAGTTTATTGCCTCCCTGATGGTTATGAAGTGAATGATACATCATTAGATGATATTCGACATGTATTAAATCCAAGGTTTCACCATCCATTTTTCTATTGTTTTATTTTCTAATTCTCTCAATTTAGGTTGTTATTCCTAGCTCTGTCATTTTCTCTATGCATTTATTATTCAAATATTTCTGAAAAGATCATGGCAACAACTAGATAAGGTATGTCGTTCATCTCATGGAAGCATTTACTTCACATGGTTATATATTATTTAAATGATCTTTCCCTTTATACATGGTTTTCTCAATAGTTTCTGTTTTAGCAGAACTTTATTTTGTTTAATCAAAACTCTCATCTCTTAAAATGCAGCTTTGCTTAGTAAGAATTTTTTTATTTGCCCCAGACTCCATATTGATCATTATGCCCTTTATAATTACATAATAATTTAATCTCATATTGTCTTCTGCCCATAGGTTGCTTTATGCACTTATCCAATAAATGCACATGCATAATTTCTGCCATTTTTCTTAATTTCTTCTTTTGTTCATAAAATATTGGACTTGTGATTGTAGGTTCTATGAGATTGGAAATTATTGCAGAAATTCTAATTGCTCAAACCTTCTTTTAGGTAAGTGATGTAGAATTATTGTTTATAAATTATGAAGGTTAGTAAACAAACCGTTAGACGAGTAGATAATAAGTGTCGGTAAATTATGTAGGAAAAGTGGTGGACGTAAGGTAACATTATTGAAAGTAGTTCAACGTGGTTTAAGTTTAACATCTCAAGCAATAATTGACATCAACAAATGGAAAAATGAGGATTCATAAAGCTGAGCAAGTTGAGATAAGGCTATTGATAATAATAATGTAGCGTTCTAGTTTATCTTCCACTCTTCCTAAGGATAACTTTGGTAGATTCAGTCTCATTTCCTTTTTTCTGAAATCGAGCCTCCACACTTTCTCCGCCTGGACCTGTTACCCTGTTAGATAGTGCAAGGTAGGGCTACGCTGGGTCGTATCCCTCCTCCAAATACTCGATTCTCAAGATAGAAAATAGCGTACTAGAATAGTTCTCCTCCCCCATGTATATAGGAAGGGCCAATTACCTAATAATAATAAACAAAAATATAAGATAAGTCTCAGATCCAATCCGACGCATTCTCAAGTCGCGCCCGGTCCCCCTGCGCGTCTCATGTAAACCCTTGCGTAGCGCTTGCCGAGAATGGAATCTTCTACACTCGTATCCAAGATTGTCAAAATCGAGATCTTACGTAGGATCGGGAGGCGTCTCTAAGATCGTAAAACGTAGGATTGACATGAATCGTAAGATCGCATTATAATAAAAATAAAAAAAATATTTATATTTAAACCAAAAAATCCCACCTCAACACCATTACAGCCGACCAACAACTTTCAGCATAGCATAATAATCTCCATATCAATCTACAGCCAGTCAACATATGCATAATAAATTAATAAAGCCAAACCAATTAGTATAAGCCAATTGATTTGGAGAGGAGAATTCAGATTTCAGTAACCATCAAATAAAGCCTCATATTTTATAACAATCGGTTAGTGAATGAAGAAGGAATGGAAATAGAAGAAGAAAACCATATGCCCTTAAGCAATTCATGCGCATGTCAGATATCGAGAAGCAAAGTGGGAGAGAAATAAATCTTAATTCCTGTTTATCATTTCATGCATGCCATTGACTCATAAATGAGCAAAAAAGAGAGGAGCTTACAATGAGGAAGAAGAATCAAAGAGGAAATAGAAGAATAGAAGTCTGGTCTGTGCTGAGGGGCACACTAGCAGCTCGAGCTCCAATGAGATTTCCCACGTTGAAATCGAAGAGGGAGAGAAAGCCCTTGCTGTCATCGCCTGGAAGGGACGCCATCGATGCCTAGCGGGAAACAAAGAGGGAGAATCGTCAAGCGAGAGAATGGTTAAATGATCGACGAATCCTAGGTTAATGAAAATCGCTGCCTTTAAATCTCGTGAGCGGAAGTCGAAGCGAGTCGACACGATAAGATCGCCCGATCTTAACGATCCAACGATTTAAAGCGGCGATCTCAGCGTTTTTAATAACCGCGTGATCCTATTAAACTCGCGGCGCGCTGTGCTGGAAAAAAATCGTAGGATCGGCGATCCTACGATTTAAAACTAGATCTTAACAACGTTGCTCATATCAACACCCTGGGGTTCCACAACGACCTTGTCCTCAAGGTCGAACTACAGAAACTAGGCCTTGATCTCCTCTTCCAGGTCCCACGTGACCGCCTCGATCGGTTGGTCCTTCCATTGGATGAGAACTTGTCGCACTGTTCGCCCTTGAATGTCTTTGTTTCGTGCTCCCAAAACTGTTGCAGGCTCGTACCGAGGAACCGAATCAACAACTAAACCTCTTGGTAATGTAGCCTGGAGGGGGTGATCCCCTAGGGTCCTATCAGGAAGCTGCATACGGTAGAACACCTCTCCAATTTTCTCTAAGATCAGAAAGGGACCAAAGTAGCAGACCTAGAGCTTGAGATGTAGTCGTCCAGTCAAGGAGCTCTTTCCGTGTGTCCGCGTTTGACAAACACCTTCTCGCCCGACGAGAGTACCAGCTCGCGATGGTGAAGATTGATCTGTTGGAACATGCACTGCTGGGCCCTTGCCAGTTGGTGCTTCAGTTGGCGGAAGCCCTCGTCCCAGGCTTGAAGGCCGGCGACAAGATTTGCATTTGACATTCGCCAGGTAAGCGACATGATATGGGTGGGGGCGGGCGGCTGTACACCGCCTGAAAGGGGGTAGCGCCCGTGCTGGACTGATAGGACGTGTTGTACCATAGCTCCGCCCATGCGGTCCACTGGGTCCACTGTCGAGGCTGCTCAGTCGCAAAACAACGCAAGTACATTCAACTTTTGAGGGCCTCTGTCTTCTTGTCTGTCTGTGAGTGGTACGCGCCGCTGAATAACATCTTGGTCCCCTGAAGACAACATCTCCCACTAAAAGGAGCTCATGAAGACCGGGCTGTGATCGCTCACGATGGAACGGGGAAACTCGGTTAGGCAGACCACCTCCCCAATGAAAATCCGAGCAATTGAGGTGGCGATGTAGGGATGACGAATAAGTATGAAATGCCCGTACTTGGACAGACGATCCACCGCTACGAGAAGAGAACCATAGCCCTAGGAGCTGGGTAGGCGAGTGATGAAATCCATGCCTATATCTTCCCAGACCGTATCAGGCACGGGTAGGGGCTGGAGGAGTCCAGCTGGCGAGAGAGTCTGGTACTTGGCCTTCTGACACGTCAGACAGTTAGTTGACCACAAACTGCTGTACTGACCGCAGCATGCCCTGCCAGCACACGGTGACCCCAAATCGACGGTACGTCGAAAAGGCTCCAGAATGGCCTGCTGTCAAAAGTAGCATCAAACTCGTGGAGCAGGGGGGATCCAGGATGACGAATCTGCGAGCACGAGACGATCATGGTAGAAAAGTTGATATCCAACTAGCCGGAGGGGGGGGGGGGGGGTGCGAACCAGGATCACTCCGCAAATCCCGTATGATGGAGGCATAGTGGGGTCCCCGTGCGCCTCTGCCTACAGGCAAGGTTGTCAGGATCGAGATCCTAGATGAGATCATTTCGAGGTTGGATCAGATTAGATGTAGGATTGGACCGAGGTTCGCTTTACAAAATCTGGATTGGTTTACAAAATCTGGATCGTAGGATCATAAGATTCTCTGATCTGGATCGCGATCCGAACAACCTTACTTGCAGGGCCTCATCATCTCGCCAACGGGCCTGGTTGATCGCTGCTAGGGTTTCCACGTGCTTTCGTCGGGACAGGGCGTTAGCTGCAGTGTTTGTACTCCCTGTCTTGTACTGAATGGAGAACTGGTATCCAAGGAGTTTGACAATCCAAAGTTGTTGTGCGGGCGTTGTGATCTTCTGTCTCCACAAGTGGTGCATACTGCAGTGATCTGTGCGCACCACAAAGGGCGCCCGAGAAGATATGGGCTCCAGTGCTAAACAGAGAGAACAAGTGCCAGAGCTCGTTGTCGTAAGCGAACGTCACATCCCGCTGATTAGAAAAGGCCTTGCTGAAGTAGGCGATGAGCCGACCCCCTTGCATGAGGACCACACTCACCCCATTCCTGGAAGTGTCGCACTCAACAATGAATGGCTCAGAAAAGTCCGGCATGCCCAGGACTGGGGCTGATGCGACCCCGTGCTGTAGACCATGAAAGGCCTTCTGGGTTCCCTGGCTCTAAGAAAATGGTTCCCCCTTCTTGAGGAGGTCGGTCAGCAGACACACCAATGCCCTGTTGTTGCAGATGAATCGGCTGTAGTATCCTGTAAGACCCAAAAATCCGCCCACCTTCTTGATGCTCGTCGGAGTCGCTCACTGAAGGTCAGTGTCAACCTTGCCGGGTTCATAGTCAGATCAACAGCCGAGATGATGTGCCCCAAATATTCAATCTGCGTCTGCCCGAATAGGCACTTCTTGTGGTAGGCCACAAACTGGTGCTCCACGAGCAGTTGAAGCACGATGGCCAGATGATCCAGATGGAGCTGCCAAAAGGAGTTATTGACCAATATGTCATCAAATAAAACAATACGAACTTACGTAGATATGAACGAAAGACGTCATTCATCGTGGATTGGAATGTAGCTGAGGCATTAGTCAACCGAAGGGCATGACTATAAACTCATAGTGGTCATCATGGGTGCAGAATGCCGTCTTGGACACATCCTCATCTCGGACCTGAACATGGTGATAGCCGAGCTAAGATTCAACTTGGAGAAATAAGTCGCTCCTTGTAGTTCATTCAATAGCTCCTGGATGAGGGGAATCGGGCACCTATCGGGAATGGTGAGCTTGTTCAACTCCCGATAGTCCACACAAAATCTCCAGCTGCCATCATTCTTTCACACCAGAAGAACCAGACTGGAGAAGGGGCTCGCACTCGGCTGAATGATGCCCTCCATAAGTATCTCGGCGAACATGACCTCCATAGCGTTCTTCTGATCATGTCCATAACGATACGGTCAACTGGATGTCGGCGTGCGGAGCTTCAGTGCCTGGGAAGTTGTCGCCTCCATGTGTCATAGGAGGACGTTGAAGTCTGGGTCTGCCATCCGCAGGATGGAGCACAGAGCACCAGGGGAACGAGTTAAGGACGAGTCTCCCTGCAGTCGGTGAGTGGCGCCCAACTCCTCAAAGACCATGGCGAGGAGATCCTAGTTGTGATGTATGTCGCCTAACATGCGCAGCCAGACCACGCTGAGAATGACATCAAGGCCGCCAAGTCTGAAGATATAGAAATCCGTTGTACCCGTATAAGATCCGATTGTGAGGGGGTAGCCCCACACAGCGGTCCGCCCTTTGAGCTCGTCGGCTGTCGCCGAGGCACACGTGAAAGCTCGAGGTGGGCGTCGCCGGAAGCTGCAACTTTGACACAAGGACTTGGAAGATGAAATTGTGGCTTGCCCCGCTGTAATTGTGATAACTACCGAACGATCGCGAAGGAAGTTCTCCAAATTCATGGTATACAATCCAATCATGTCTTGAACTGAGTAACAGGAGACCTCGAGGCGTTGGAGAAGAGCTGGTCGGGTCAGGTCGAGATCGTCCTCATCTAGCTCCACAACCTCAAAGTCGGCCATGCCGATGCCGTCATCTTCGCCCCTAAGGATCATTTTGAAGTCTTTGTTCAGACATATATTAGTAGAGGAGTAAGGCCCCTTACAACAAAAACAAAGGCCCTTGCTGCGGAGGTCCAAATACTCGGCCTGAGAGATCCCATGCACCAGTATCTTGGCTCAGGGAGGTGTTGCAGGATGTCGTGGTGGAGGCCAGCCCGGGGCAGTAGGGGGGTCGGCCGAAAGATGAAGCGGAGGTGTTGATGTCTTGAATGAGCTGGTGCGGGTAGAAGAGGATGCGCCCGGGGAGTGGAGTGTCGGGCTAGAGGACAAGGTGACAAAATCCTATTCGATGTAGCGAGCTTGCTCCATAGCTCGAGTAAGCGTAGGCGGATCATGCACCCGTAGGCGGGCTCGGATGTGCGGTCGTAAGCTGACAAGAAAGGTGCCCAAATAGTGGTCTGCCGACAAGCCGAGAACATGTGTGGCGACCTTGATGAAGGCATCAATGTAGGCATCAACTGTGTTTGTCTGACGAACGTTGCTCAAGCACTCGAAGGGGTTGCCAGAATGGTGCGTGTCGTAACAATGAAGTAGCTCATCCTTGAGGGCCACCCAGGAGAGAGTAGGTGTGGACTGGAGAAGCCAACAAACCCGATATAGGGTCGAGCCCTCCATGTAGATCGCCGCGAGGGGCACTTTTTGGGCTTCCGGAGTGCCCTAAAGGTCAAAATATTGCTCTGTGCGAGCTAACCAGCCCATGGGATCAGTTCCATCGAACACCAGAATGTTGAGTCGGTGTAGGTGGGGAACCAACTAGTCACCGAAGTGCGCAGGGAACCCTAACGGTTTGACATCGCTGCTGGGAGAGGCGATAGATGGGGTTGTCGGGGCCGGTGGCGTGGTTGGCCGAGTGGTGAGGAGGGAGTGAATCTCCCAGACCGTGACTTGAAGGTCGGAGAGTCGTATCGACTTGATCCAGGCGGTCTGCATGGCCTTCCACGGGGGGGGGGGGGGGGGGGGTGGGGGGGGGGGTGGGGTGGGGGTGTCACGAGCGGCCATTCCGTGTGTCAAGGGCATGCACGGAGGTGAGGGGAAGAGGCGGAATAGGCACATGAACGGAGGCTGCATAGGAACAAGCGCAAGATGCAAAAAACACGCGCGTGAGCGACCCCACAGAGGTTGCGCGGTAGCAGCTGACCGAGAAGACGCGGGGAAAAACGGCAGGGGAACGTCGGCCGAGGAGCATCGCGAGAAGCATGGAAGCAGTTGACGGAATCCCTGCGGTCGCGTGGAACGCAGCAACAGTGGTACATGCAGATCGGCGAGGAGAGGGCGGCGCGTAAAACGGCAGTCAGACCAAGTTGTTAGACAACGCAAGGTAGGGCTACGCTTGTCCATATCCCTTCTCCAAATACTCGATTTTCAAGATAGAAAATAGCGTACTACAATAGTTCTCTCCTATATATATAGGAAGGGCCAATTACATAATAATAATAAAATGGAAATATAAGATAACGAAAATAAAAGTCCCAGATCCAATCAGGTGCATCCTCAAGCCGCTTCCGGTCCTCGTGCGCGTCTCGTGTAAACCTTTATGTAGCGCTTGCCAAGAATAGGGTCTTCTGCACTCGTATCATACCCACCTTCCCTTGGAGCTACAATTCTTTTGTTATTCTCAACTTTATTTAGTTGTCCAGGCTTCCTTGATATTGTATTCTTCTCTTAGCACCTGATGGATGAAGCTAGTTCATGCTGTAACGCCCTAAATTTTTATGTCGCGTTTAATTTTAATCTCAGGGTCCGATCATGAGCAAATATAATCGAGTTGGCGGAGTTTGGAGGTATCTTTTCATTTTAATAATAATAATAATAGTACATAGTAGTAGAATTAAATCCCCACTGAACCCCTCTCTCCTGTCCAACTCAAGCCAGCGTTATTTAATTTCGTCGCTCTCGCCGCACGACTCCTCTTACCGACGCCCTAGCCTCTCGCCTTCTTCGAATTCCCGTAACTGCTCGGAAAGCATCCACTCATTTCTTTCTCCGTACGGTTCGATAGAGTAAAAGTTAGGGCAGCCCCGTTTTCTCCTTCCCGATCCTAGTCGACGCTGCTCTCGCACTGTGCGATTTCGGCGGCCACTCCAGGTTAAGATGGCGACAATCCTACCAGAAAGCTTCGTTGACGCCTCCTCCCCACTCAAGAAGGCTGGTCGACTTCTCCTGGGATAATTTCGAACCTCCGGAGTTCTTCCCCCTTGGCAGAAACCATAGGCGCTACTTTCCTTCTCCTCGAGGAGACTGGGTGATGCCTTTGTTTATTTTTTCGTCGCATGCTTAGCACTTCCCAGTTGTTTCTATAGTCGGGTTCTGACCCGTTTAGTTTTCTCAGTCATCTCATTGGCCAGGTAAGCCCTTTCCTTCCGTCCCATGTTTAGTTCCTTGGAGAAAATGATTTCTCCCTTGTATTTGAGCAAGTTCAGAAGATTGAGTTTAGTTCTTCCTCTTGGAAAAATTTTTAGCGACGCGGTTTCAAAGTTCTGTTTCTACCTGCCCTCAACCTTGTCTTGCAATAGTCGTGCTTATTGAGGGTAAGTGTCAAACCTTTATGTTCTTAAGTGTTAGAAATTCTCCCAAACATTTAAAGGTTAATAATGAATGTTCATCGTAATCTTAGGAGCATGGAAGAATTTTATTTAAGCGGAACTCAATTTACCTCCAGAGATAGTATGCCGCCGCACCACGTTTATGAACGTCGTAACACCGAGGTAAGAAATTTGACTTCTCTTGGGTAGACATATCGCAGTAAATAAATGTATTTTGTAAGTTATCTCCAAACTTTTGCGTAATTTGATTATTCAAGCATTATAAATAATTAAGTTACCTCAGAGGGCGCAGAAAAATAATAACCACATGACTTAGTAATATATGATGGATCCAGTTATTTAATATTATGTAATATACACCATGTAATTCAGTTACAAACGACCACAATAAGAACAAACATAAATAAACATTTATACATATATCAGATGAAGAAGAAAATTGTGAAATAAGTTGAAAACTTCAGATCCACGACTTCATTCTCATATGACCTGCAGTCCGTATGAGTCTCAGACGTGGGGTCATGAAACACATTTCTAGACTTGGAGTTTTTTAGTTGCGAGCTGTTTTCCACTCAGGGAGCAATTCAGTTCAGTTCAGGGCGTCTTCGAGTCACCATTTGGGCTCCAAAATCAGTCGTAACTTGCAAATCATAAAATTAGAATACCAAATTTTTTAGAAAAAAAAATCAGGGTATCTAAGAAGCAGTACCAGTAAGAACTCAGGTAACAAGATAGAAGTCACAATGCATAATTTCAGAAGACGACTTTTAATTATGCAGATAAGAGGTTTAAAAACGTGCAGTAATACATATTTTCACTTACAAAATAATTATGTTTTTTTCTAGTGTTACTGGAAGGAGTAGTCTTTCTTACTCTCCAGTGGGCCTGACGCAGTTGGAACTTGTTTTTACAGGGGTCACCGGTGGGGAGCTACGTATAGGATAAGCAGCGCGGTCCTTCATACTTGTTTGTCTTTCATTTCAGTTGTTTTTTCAGTTCAGTTTTTGTACTTTTTCTTTGGGCACGTATCATGATGATTTAATGATTTTATTGTATCAGATTATGTTTAAGATTACAGTAAATGCAAACTGTTTGATTCTTTTCTTTATTAGTGACTCTGTGAATCAGCTTTTGAGGTACACATGTTACCCTACTTTCAGTCTTTCTTATCTCCGCTGTAAGCTTACTTTTAGTATTTTTTTATTTTGCCTGCTAAATACCAGTTTTAATACCGTCGTTTAGTTTACTTCTTATCGCGGGGCCCAACCGGACTACTGATTTGGATGAGTGTGGACAAAACATACATCCAAAGACACGATGAGAGAGAGAAGTGAGACGAATCCCTAGAGTGGTGAGAGGGGTATGGACCCCAAGAACCCGCGTAGTAAGTCGATTGATGAGGTATGCAGTAGTGAGAATAATATCACCCCAATAATACTTCGGAAAATGCATCCGGAGGAGGATACATCTAACCACCTCAAGGAGGTGCTGATTCTTGCGCCCAACCACCTCATTTTGAGCAGAGGTGTAAACACAAGATGTTTGATGTATGATACCAAAGTCACTTAGATATTTCTCAAGACGAGCGACAATATACTCACGACTATTGTCACTGCGCAAGATTTTAACAATAACACCATATTGAGTCGTGACTATCTTATGAAAGCGTTGAAAAATAGATAACACATCACTTTTATGTTTCATTAAGTAAACCCAGATACAACGAGAATAACAATCGATAAAGAAAACAAATCAAGAGCAACCGGAAATAAAAGCAGTAGGGCTAGAGCTCCAAACATCAGTATGAATAGCAACAAACAGAACTTAGTTACGAGGAGACATAAGAGGAAGGGTACTACGATGATGTTTATCAAGTTCACATACATCTAAACAAAGTAGAAGACATAGTAGGAAGCAACAATTCATAATAACGATGGTGATGTCCTAGCCGACAATGCCAAAAATCTAACTCAGAGGGAAGAGCAACATGAAGAGCTTTGGGGGGCTGAGCGATGTTGGATGAAGTGGAGGCAGAGGGGTCGAACACAGAGCTCGTTGCACAGTCTACCAGAGTTAATCATCGTCCCCGTCTTTAGGTTCTAAAAAACACAAGAGGTAGGAAAGAAAGTCACTGAGCAATTCATAGAGGTTAGTCAGATGAATAATAGACAGAAAATTGTCGGTGAAAGCATGAACATAAAGAACAATTTAGAGAGTAAAGAGGGAGCATGAAATGGATCCTTTCCCAGCAATGGGAGATAACGATCCATCAACAATGCTCATTTTGTCTCTGCCAGACAGAGGGGTGTATGACACAAAACCTGTGGCAGATCCTATCATGTGATATGTAGCCCTAAATCAATAATCCACTGAGAAGATAAGTGAAAGGTTGCAGAGTGAGCACCTGCCGGGCCCTGATGAGTATAGGAAGAGGAGGAAAAACTGGACGGCTCAGCAGGAGGTTCGAGCATCATCTGGCGGAAAGACAAAATTTCTTCTATCGAAAGAGCGGGGGGGGGGGGGGGCATTGGAATCCAGAGAATGATGAACAAAGATGCCCTCCACAGTGTCTGACAAGTGGGCTGCTATGGGCAGAGAGGAGCGGTGCTGGGAGTGACCACCTCCACGACCACCATGAGATGCAAGGCCACCTCGAGGAGGAAAATCATGGAGCTTGAAGCAGGTATCTCTAGTATGGCGGACCTTCCCGCAAAAATCACAGACTAGGTTATTTTTCTTCGCGGGTCTCAATCTAGTGCCGCGAGCAGGACGAGCCCCATGCCGAGAAAGAGTGACAAGAGCAGATCCCTCAGTGGCCGAGTTTGGAAGGAGAGTCAGGTGGCAATCGAATTCCTGCTGGACAAGGCTGTACACCTTGGGCAAAAAAGGAAGAGGGGAGCGTCCAATCTGAATACTGATCGAATTTAAATCCCGATGTAAGTCGTGAAGGAACTCGAAGATGCGATTACGTTCCTCTCTTGCTCGGACCAGCACCTCATCTTCAGGAGATACGAGGGCCAGAGAATCAAAGTGATCGTACTCCTGATAGAGTTGGGTGAACTCCGAGTAGTAAGCCGAGGGAGGTCGATCACCCTGTCGCAGGAGGAACAACTGACGACGCAGTTGGTAGATCTGAGTTGCATTGCCACGACAAGAGTAGGTAGTCTCCGCGCACTTCCAAATATCCGCTGCAGTATCCAAGAATAGATAATTCCGAGCGATGAGCTCCGTCATAGAGTTAAGCAGCCAAAACTTCACCAGGGAGTTCTCAGACTCCCACTGCGGCCACTCAGGAGAAGAGATAAAAGGAGGAGCCTTCATCGTGCCACTGACATAACCAAATAACCAGCGGCTTTTGAGGGAAAGAATGATGGAGCGAGCCCACAGGAGGTAGTTGGAACTATCCAATTTCATAGTGGTGATCTGAGGAGTGCCATGGTCTGAGGGGACACGACCAGATCCAACGGAGGCCAGAGTAGGAGAAGCCGCTCCACCAGAAGACATGGTGGTAGAGGAATCACTTCTAGCCATAAGGGAATCCTGAATAAAAATCGAGGAAACACCAAAAAATCACAATGAATGTCGAGGAAGGGAGGCTGTCCTCATAGAAAGATGGGAATGACCCACATGCCCAAAACAAAGGCAAGAAATGATGAGAAAATTGGAGAAAGGGATCGCTGGATACAAAGAGATCAATACCCCATGTGACTGGCGTCCCTAGAGCACGAGAGAGAAGAAGAGGGTCGGAGGAGGCGCGGGAGACCACTGGAGACAAGCGGCGAGAAGCCTGGAGCGGCGAACCGAGTCGCACGAAGCGGGAAACCCGCGGGAGGCGGAGGGCAAGTGGTGGAGCGGAGGGCCAACGGAGTCGAGAAATGAGCGGGAGTCTGAGGTCGAGCGCAAGGCTGGAGCGGCGAACGATTGCAAAAGATGCGTGCGGAGTTTGGCTGTGGAAGACGCGTGCAAACCCTAACCTGGCTCTGATACCATGTTGAGGAAAAAAGAACGGAATAGAATTATTGTCTTGAGGCTCCTATATTTATACGGGATTACAACATACATGCTAATACCAAAAATACATGAAACATAATATCTAACATATTCCAACATTATATTTATATCCGTTATAATAATAATAATCATAAAACTCTGTACATTTTATTTTTAGGATTAGTTCTTTTATTTTTGTAATTTCCTGCTCTTCTATGATTACTTATTGTTTTACATTTTTAAACAGATTTATGAGGGATCAAGTTAAGCATCTGGATGAGAATAGGCCATGGTCCAGGGCACTTGATGGATCCAACTATCTTCCTGGAATGGTAAGGTTTTAGAGGTTGCTGTGTTTTGGTCCTCTGTTAATGGAATAAATAGTTAATGGATGCACTAAATGGTTTGTGATACTAAGGTTCCGTTTGGCATGGCAGTAGCGGTTGTGAATGCGGTGGTTATGAACCGTCATTCTTGTATGCTCTGTCCCACTAAAGGAACTTCATTTTCTTTTATGTTCAAACTAATTTTCTTTTCTTAGGGGAGGTCATAACCGTTGTCTTGCCAAACATATTGAGCCATGACTCATTTGGTGAGGGGAGTCAAGATGAGGACTCTCTTCAAGGAGGTCGTGGGATCAAGCCCCCTCCTGAACAACCTACCGCACACCTGATTGTATCCAAGACAGAGCTGGTTGGGGTGTGCGGGCCGCAGCCCTGTGTTGTGCGGCTCGATTGACGGGATTAGGCATGTGAATGAGCGGCCCACAACACATGCATTCTATGACGTGTCATTCTTGTTCAAACTCACTAGAGCAAAAACATCACGTCAAACGGAGCCTAAGTGCTAATAGTCAACTACGGTTTCTCAAGCATGATCAAAATAAGAATTGTAAGATGGATCCGTGGCAATATTGGGATGAATAGATTTAGGAATGATTATATAAAGGAAACTATTGGAGGGACATCTAGTGAAATAATATATTTGGAAATAGATTTTAATGTATTTGGAAATAGATTTTAATGATTTGGAAATGTGCAACAAAGAGTAGAAATGTGTTCATTAGAAAAGTAGTAATATGTAGACTGATGGATAAAGTTGTTCAAAACGTTTTCCAAATATTAAATTTTACTACTCACTAGAACGAATGGGAAATGAGATTCTTAAAGCCAATCCAAAATAGTTGGGATGAGCCTATCCATTACGGCAAAAAGGCAAATATGAATCCATTATGTGGTTCCAGCCGTTATCATCAACTATCAACTATTTGTTGTTGAATTTTCCTTTTATATTTGTTATTTTCGAGGCTCTATTAGTTGTTAATTATAGCGCAACTTTTCCTTCTTCTTTCCACTGTAATATTCTCTCTTTTGGTTTATTTGCCATCCTCTGCTCCCTGTTTCTGCCTGTCAGTTATTCATGTTAAAACTACCTTCACTCATCTTCTTTAATTATTATTCTGTATCATTATCTAACCACTATGCAATATCCATTTGGATTTTTTATAGATGGAATAATTTGTTAAAGGACATTTCCTTTTTGGAGATTCATTCCTTGGTCATATTTCTGATTAAGAAACTCTTAGCCTACTTAAGCTCTTTATGATTTATTTTGTACTTATATTTCTTCTCAGCTTTCTTTTCATGTAATAGGTTGTCCTAATGCTTCATGTAATAGATTTTTACTGCATTTTGGTTATTTCTTATGATTTCAATTCTCTTTATTCTGTCCAGGTTGGTCTTAATAATATCAAGGAAACCGATTTTGTTAATGTCACGATCCAGTGCCTAATGCGGGTAACACCTTTAAGGAACTTCTTCCTCATTCCTGAGAATTATCAAAACAGCAAGTCACCGCTTATCCATCGTTTTGGGGAATTGACAAGGAAAGTTTGGCATGCAAGGAACTTTAAAGGACAGGTTTGTTTATTTTTAAATATTTATTATTTTTTAAATCAAAACATGCACTGTATGTTCGTAAAGTATGAGCTGGATGTTCTTACTTTAATTTTTTACAGGTCAGCCCACATGAGTTTCTTCAAGCAGTCATGAAGGCTAGTAACAAACGTTTCCAGATAGGTGTTCAATCTGATCCAGTTGAATTCATGTCTTGGTTATTGAATACGCTACATTCAAAGCTTAGACACACAAAGAAAAAGAACAAAAGCATTATCCATGATTGTTTTCAGGTTTCAAATTTCATAAAACCTCATAATTTTCTCCTTTTGAATATCCGATTGAAAGTTCTTTGAGTTGATTTCTTTCTGTTGCCAGGGAGAGTTGGAGGTTGTGAAAGAGATGCACAAGAGATCACTGATAGAGAAGATGGAGAATGACAATGATGAAAGCAAGGAAGGTGCTTTACGTGGCAGTAATTTTTTAATGGAAACATCACGAGTTCCTTTTCTGATGCTTGGACTTGATTTGCCTCCACCACCTCTTTTTAAAGATGCAATGGAGAAGAATATCATACCACAAGTATGTATTTTTTAGAACATTTTAATTACTTTGGATTAACAACATGAAGATAAATTATATGGTATGCAATTTTAGTGTGATGTGTTCAACTATCCTTCATTTATTGTGCAAAAAACAGGGATGTAGATGTGGATACTACTGCTGGAGTTATTGTTAGATGGTTTAATTATAGTAGTTTTGGTATTTTTACTCCTTATTTAAATTCTCATGTTTAATTCTATTAATTTTTTGTAAACCATGCTTATACAATTACACCACTCCAAAACATCAGCTCTCAGGGACACACTAGCACTTTGACAGAATCAACATTAAAGAAAAAATAAACAATCATCATGTGACAATTGGCAACTTATTGTCATCATAATTAGATTCTTGATACTTCATCAACAACAATTTACAATCCTCGAGACACACGGTAGGAGTTAGACCTTGACGAGAATATCAGATTTAACTACTCTACACATGGTAGGTCTTGTCAATTGTTTTGCAAGTGCCGAGCATTGGAAGAGGGCATCAAAAACTCTCGTGTATTCAGCAAGAGCCGTCAGAATTGCTTCTATTGTTTCTGCAAGAAATGATAGATATCAGAGACTTGCATCCCTCTATTGCTCAGCTCTCTCCCCCTCATTGACTGGGAGATGACCCATTCGAATAACATTGATTGCGCCACAATATTTTGGAGAGATGCTGAAGATTGCCGATACCCACTTTGCTGCCAAGGACAAAAATACATTGATATTTTCCTTTGGACCTCTTCTTCCAAGGGAAGAAGACCAGCAATGTCCATTTCGTTTCGACTTGAGGAGGAATCCTTCAATTCAAGCGGTCTTCACTCTCCACTTATGGTTAAATTTAGTTTACTTAACTGATACCTCAACCAAGGTGGTAAAGGATGATTTTCCAATAAATACCTTGCTGAGAAGCTGCGCTTACCAAAATGCCTATGAAAATACACCCCATTTGCCCCTCTTTATCTGAGATTGCACATGCGATCAAAGACAAATCACTCTTTCGTTGCTCATTGTTGATGAACATCATGGGAGATCTAAAGTACTAGCTGATATTGTGATTTCCGCCTCAACCAATACAATCTGTACAGTAATAATTTTCAGCTCTTAATTTGATTGAATCACTGGCAGGACAAAGCAAATTGCAGGAGTATGTTCTCAAAACTCTTAACTAGGAGGATAGATAGCCTCCTGAAAATGAAGTCGGATGATCTTTTGGCAATGAGGTCTCAGGATGTCGCTTGAGAAATTTTGACCAGCCATTCCACTGTGATAATGAGATATGGTGAGTACAAAATCTAGTCTGAAATGATTTTGGTGGTAAAATTCTCCATTGCTTTCACTTCCTCCAATATTCCTCACAGGGATCAGAAAATTCTTCCAACGACTACTACTCGGCAACTAAATAATCTGTTACGGGTCTTTTAATGACGTTATTTAGCATTAATTATTTCTTAATATGTTTTATTATTTTTTAGAGTTGCGTCCTTATAAGACGTCATTATTTATGGCGTGTCTTTATGAGGTGTTCTTTTCAGTCACATGTCCAAGTCTGTCGTTATTTCCTTTGATGTTCTTTCCTTTTGGTGTCGATTGTAAGTCCTATTTAAATGACCTAGTGAGTCTTGTATTGACATGAATAAAGTAAGCCTATTTTTCTAACCCTAAAAGAGATCTTGGACTCTCTCTCTCTCTCTCTCTCTCTCTCTCTCTCGAGCATGCCTCGCTTAGGCAACCACAGTCAAGGCTTTGTAGTATCTCCGCCACTGTCATCTCCACCTCCGGCCATCTCCTCCAACAACATTCTAAGACCCTTAACAACTTGGTATCAGAGGGACTCCTCCCCTTCTCGCAAGCTGACATTCTCAACGAATCCTCACCCCGCGACCCCAGCGACATCAGCGTCCCACGAGTCGTGCCCTCCACTGTCTGTCGCACCCTATTCCAGCGGCGACCCCAATGCATACCTTCTCTGAGCCCTCTGCACTCTGGCGAAACATCACCACAACAACACCGGGCCTTCCTCCCAGCGACCGACGATCACTCCTTCGGCACCAGTTGCACTCTGCCGCTCGTCCCCGACCGTCCAGAACAACCGTACATATCCCGCCGCTCGTCGACATCTAGCCACTCGGCGACACGTGAGATCCCATGTCGACTCCCTGTCGCTTGACGGGAGCAATAGACAACCCACTTGCGTCCGACGTCTTGAGTGGCTTCAATACTGTCATCTGCATTGCGAATTAGACACGACCAACAATAATTCCCCGGTTTGCGTGGTACCCGCAAACGACAACATTGCCAGTCTGCCTTTTTCGGCAACATCACTTGTCTCCGCTTTTTCTGGCAGCAACACGCCTTCCAGATTGGACGGGCTTTCATGCGTGGGCCTACAAGAATTAATTTTCACATCCATTTGGGCTGAACACGGGAAATTACGTTCTTCCAGATCCTCCAATACTCCACGTTCGCTGCTCCTTATAAATTTTCTGACATCACCATTGGGAGACGTCGCGGCACGCGCGGCAACACAAATTCAGCCGCCCCCAACAACTCCAGACGTCCAGTCACCCGCTCCTTATCCCGTTCCACCTCCATCCACAATATGGGAGACTCGCCTGACTTCTTGGAAGCTATGAACCGACTACACACAGTTATATCCGTCATAGATGCATGCCTTCAAGATAAAAGCATGCCTTCAGGATAGAAGCACACTTTCGGGATGCCGACACACTCCATTGGGACGACATGACAACCCTCACCACCACGCTTAATGGACTAACAACGACACCTCTCGTGGTTAGCACCCCACCCACTGATCACACCAGCAACAGTCAAGTTCCGCTAACCCCACTCACCCGCCATGAGCCGCCACTGCAAACCCTCTTACGCCTGAAAGCTGTTATTTCGCCGCGCTATACCCGGTTGGAATTTCCCACCTGCGATGAGAAAACAAATTCCTTGGGCTGGCTCACCAGGTGCGAACAATTCTTTGGTCATCAACAAACTCCGATAGCAAAATGACTTCCCTCTGACCTCCTTCCACCTTCTCGACTCGGCCTTGCTTTGGGCCACTCGTCTCCTCACTGATCAGTCGGGTCTGACGTGGGACGACTTCAAGCGATTTTGCAACCTGTGTTTCAGGTCTCTAATCCACAGCAACCCCCTCAGTGTCCTCACAACTCCACCAAACAAGCTCCGTGGACAAATATCTGGACCAGTTTCAACTTCTTCTGCACGTCACACTGTCCCCAGAGATGCAGGTCGTCATCTTCACCACCGGACTTCGCGAACGCCTGCGACTTAATGTCAAATTTGAGGCTCCTCCAGACTTAGTGTCTGCTATGAGTCTGGCCAGGCTATGTCACCGTCGTCTCCAACTGGCACAAGAGGTCTATTTGCCCACCGACGCGGGCATTCAGCCAAGTCATTCTAAGGGACATCCATCCCCACCAGTCCGTAAACTATCTCGGGACGATATGTTAGAACGACGCTCTAAGGGTTATGTTTCAACTGCGAAGAGCCGTACACATGCGACCACAGGTGCAAACGGCTTTTCTATCTACAAGTCGAGAACGCCGACAATGAGGGTGTCGACTAACGAGCGACACCATAGATCTCACTCGAGCTTGAGGATAAGCTCGTTTTTGCAAGGCGGGAGTAATGTTACGGGTCCTTTAATGACGTTATTTAGTATTAATTATTTCTTAATATGTTTTATTCTTCTTAGAATTGCATCTGTATATGACGTCATTATTTATGACGTGTCTTTATGAGGTGTTCTTTTCAGTCGCATGTCCAAGTTTGTCGTTATTTCTTTTGATGTTCTTTTCTTTTGATGTCGATTGTAAGTCCTATTTAAAGAACCCAATGAGTTTTGTATTGACATGAATAAAGTAAGTCTATTTTCCCTAACCCTAAAAGAGATATTGAAAGCTCTCTCTCTCTCTCTCGAGCACGCCCCGCTTAGGCAGCCGCGGTCAAGACTCCGTAGTATCTCCGCTACCGTCATCTCCACCTCCAGCCATCTCCTCCCGCAACATTCTAAGACTCATAACATAATCCTATAAAAGATATTGCAGTTATCATCTTCCTCATTACAAATTTTACCATTCACCAAATCCTTGTTTATTTGTGGAATTCAGTCCATCTTTTTTGTAAACCCTATAAATTCTAGACTACCAGCACCCTATGAGGGGCTGTTATTTGGATTTTCATGCAAAAGGATAGAAATAAAGTGCTTATCACTTTGTTGCTTACATGGATGATAATGTTGTGACATTTACCAAGATCATAAAATTCATCGTTCTCATCGCACCGAATGCATATAATATACTTGGGAGGCGTTGAAATTTGGGAAATCACCTTCTAATTGTCCTTTCAAGGATTCAAAAAGTCTAGATCCGCATTTCGAACCCTCAAAACTTTCTATAGAAATTATAAAATTCACCATGCAAAGTTACCACCCCCCCCCCCCCCCAACCAGTACCCCCAAAAAAACTAAAAATGGTGTTTTGCCAAATAAATTTGCTCTTCCTGTACTGTCGCTGCCACTCAGGACGGCTAAGTCAACGTTTCTTAGTTGTTGTTTTTATTTCCTTATTAGTCTACCTCTTGTTTGTTCTCTTCAACTTATTTTTCAAAAGATAAATGAGATTTTTTTTTTACATGGAGAGATTCAGTTAAAAGGGTTCTCTCCCCTTGATAATTTCCATGGACATGTCTGCGTTATTTGTAATTTTTACCTGCCATCACTTGAGTTCTTTTTATGATTTGTATTACTGATTTCCCCCCTTTCATTTTTGCCTCACCAGGTTCCTCTTTTCAACATATTCAAGAAATTGATGGCGAGACGGTCACGGAGGTGGTTCGACCTTGCATAGCTAGGATGAGATACCGTGTCACCCGACTGCCAAAATACATGATTCCTTCACATGCGTAGATTCACCAAAAATAACTTTTTCGTGGAGAAAAATCCCACTCTAGGTCTGTCATCTGTTTCCTACATATATTCGCAGGTCCAATGATCGCGTCTTTTCTAAACGTTTCTCTTCAACAGTGAATTTTCCGGTGAAGAACCTAGAGTTGAAGGACTACATTCCATTGCCGCTCCCAAGCAGAATGAAAAACTAAAATCAAAATATGATTTAATTGCGAATATTGTTCACGATGGAAGCCCGGCGGGCTATTATAGGGCTTTTGTCCAATGCAAATCAGAAAAATTATGGTATTTTGTTCACTCTCTGCTTCTTGCTTTGTGATTTTAATGAGAAATTAGTAGATCCATGCTGCTGCTGATGATTTGCCAGGTATGAGATGCAGGATCTTCATGTGACTGAAACTCTTCCTCAGATGGTTTGCTCTCTCTGAGGCCTACATGCAGTTATGAGCAGCATGAATGACTTATAAAAAGTTGTTCTTCTTCGCTGGCGGGTCTTCATTATCTTCTGGCACCTGATGTGATCAAATGATTTTATATGGCCCCCCTGAGGTGAAAGTGGCAGCCACCGCTCAGAATTTTGGACCCCATCAAATTTGCGGTATGATTTGCTGCTAGCGCTTCTGTGTTCTCCCCTTGCCTTTACTGAGTCACTGAACAATTGCCAATTCCTGTTGACAATGAAGAGAACAAAATACTAGGCTTTAGAGACAGCAAGAAAAATCTCCTTATATTTGTATGTCTTAACGCTAAAATTTTTTATTATATTAGATTTATCACTTGAATGTTGTGATGCAGTCCTAGTCCTACTGAGAGAAAGTATTATTACAATGAATTATTGAAGGCTCTTGTCATGCAAAAAAATTCTCACAATGGTTTAAATTCAAATCAATTGAATTTTGATTTTATGAGAGAATAATGTGTTTAGTAGTTTCAGTTTTGTTATTATTATGTGTGTTTTTTTGCATGAGCATAGTTGAGGAAAGTCATGAATCTCCTATTTTCTTATAATATCTATCTACTAATTTGATAGATTAATATGATATTAAGTTGATAAAAAAATATTAATTTTGAATTAATTTGTATATAATCATTGTGTATAACAAATCTCTAATTGCATTGATTTGTATATAGCTAAAAACGTCTAAAATTATCATCTTGACTCTGACATTATTGAAGAGCAATGTTATAAGCACACCTAAAACAACTATCATCACACAAATTTTAAAGCAAAATAAAACCTAAAAATATTCCCCCCTCATTAAACGCACACCTGCTATCTCTCCCTCCCGCTTATTCCCGACCCCGACTCCCAGCGACCGAAATAGGCGGCCCTCCTTCGCAGCACTTCGCCGCCCATGTAGCAGGCCGCCGGAGGGCGGTTTTTCGCCGGCGACACCGGGATCCTTCCCTTTCTCTCATGTAAGTCTCGAATCCCCCGTTTTTTCTGGCCTCCTTCCTTACTAGGGCAAACCCTAATTCTCCATTCATTTTTTCTCCCATTTTTGCAGCGAACTCAACAGTGTATTGAGAATTTTATCCATCTAAAGCTGTTATTGTGAGGAGTTCAAAGTTATTTTGTGATTATTTGGCTATATCCCCAAACTCTAAGATATAATTTTTCAATGAGTTGAAAGCAACTCATTGAAAGTTTTTTTTGTGAACTTGTGATTTTTGTAGGATGGAAATTGTTCCCCATGTAGTTGAAGAGCCATCTATTTCCATAGAAATCGATGTATGAATGAATTTTGTAACTGATATGGTTTTTTGTACGATAAGAGCCTACTTGAGTGGTTCGTGATGTTCCAAAGGCTTGGTTTCGTTGTCACCATCCAAAAGCAGACAAAATAATGGGAGACCTAAGCCTAGGGTTTTATGGGTTTGATAGATCCGGATTTGCCTGATAATCAACAAAGGAAAAGGTATATTAAAAAATCTACGAAAGATTAGTTTGAAGAGATGTGGGTGTCAATTTTTGTTACTTGGTCAAAGAAATGCATGTGGTGATGAGTGGAAAATTGATGTTAAAAATGGAAAACATAATCATCAATTTTTCATTTAGAGGCACATAACTATGCGGCTAGATTAACTAAAGAAGAAAACAGATAGTGAAAGATGTACCTCCGGTGTGAAGCCTAGGAAAATACTCTCATCGTTGAAAAATAGAATAACAACAATGCTTCAATTATGAGAACTATTTACAATCAAAAAGTTAAGTTGCAAAAGAGAGAACTAGATGGTGGAACCTCCATCCAATTTCTTTATAAATGTATTAGAGATGCATAATACAGTAGCTACAATCATGTGAATCCTTCTACTTGCAGTTTGGAAAGTTTATATTTTGCTCACCCTACATCTATCAGATTGTGTAATATGTTTCCAGATGTTTTTGTAATGGATTGTACGTATAAGACTAATCGCTACAGACTACCGTTGTTTTTCACTGTTGGACAAACTTCTTCCAACTTATCATTTTTTGCCGCTTTTGCCTTCATATCTAATGAAACAGAAAATAGTTATAAGTGGGCGTTGAATGTTTTAAAAGTATGTTGGATGCAACCAGCTTGCCAAATGTTTTGATAGTGGATAGAGAGATAACTTTAATGAACGCAATAAAATTGGTATTTCCTCAGGCAAAAAATATATTATGTCAAGTTCACATAAATAGGAATATACTGTCTCATTGCAAGAAGTATTTCAAGAAAGACAAGGAATATGAAGCTTTTTTAACTGAATGACAAACTCTTGTTTACTCACCTTCTGTCCATGATTTCAATACGCGTTTAAATGATATGTGTGCAAAATATGCTGAAAACTATCCGGATGTTCTGAAATATGTCGTCACTACACGGGTTGATCCTTACAAGGTGTATTTTGTCTCTGCATGGATAGACAAGTTGTTGCATTTTGAAAACTCTACAACTAACTGCGTAGAGAGTGGTCATAGTCAGCTCAAGCGTTTTTTGGAAGTATCTATTTGTAGTTTATCTTCGGTATGAAAAACCTTTCATCAAATGCTTGTTCTGCAACATACACAAATTAGACACTCTTTTGGCAAAGTTCAATTCAGTAAACACAGGGTTCAGAGGATCATTATATACAAACTTGCTTGGATATGATTTTCTGTGCATGCCTTAGGATTAATGAAGAAAGAGGAATCACTTGTCACGAGTGGCAATGCTTTGGACTCGGGAGAGTGTTCTCATAAATGCGCTTCACTATGGGCCTTCCTTGTGCTCATGAATTAATGTCATACATGCACCAATCTTCCGCATATCCCTTATATTGATTCACAAGCATCGATGACAATTAACTTTAATCATCTAAAGTTGATAACACAAATATAAAGGAGGAAACGGATCCGGCGGAGGTGATACAAGTTGATTTAGATTTTCCTTAAAAAATACAACACTACTAATGATTTCCATAGAAATGAAATGAAAAGAAATTTCGGAAAATATTAGAGCCAACCACTACTCAGACACAAGAGCCGTTAATGCCGTTCGTATAAAGGAGGCCGCAAGGAAGTAAAAAAAATTTAAGGACGATTACAAGTCAACAAAAAGAGAGCTATCACTATTTGAACATGTATTGGGGACCAAAGAAAACTCAAAGGCCAAGCATAGGAAATTTATTCCAAGGAGATATCCTACTAAAAAGGGTTTCTTGAATGCATTGCGACCGACATGCCAACTTACATTACTAGTCATTTACTTGATGCTATTAATGTACTAGAGATGAAATTGCTGTTACCGAGTGGTAAGCCAAGCCTTGGATATAAGTGATAATGGATTAAAGTGCGCAAGATCTAGCCGAAGAAATAATAATAATCAGTCATTGTACAACGACATATATGAGAATGTGAGGTGACCGAGTTGTTGACATCTTTGGATTGCACTCTACTCCCGCACCACTCGACAAATGATGACGATGCCGGACAAGACTAGTCATTTTATCATGTTACAATGTGGCAGTGTACATTTTTCAAAGTTTCAGTCATTCACATTTTTGCCACTACATTCGGCCCCTCCAATGACTAAGAAGACTATTTACATTGGTTTTGTCAACAACCACTTCATTCAGTTATTAGTGCAAAAGGATTGTCCAATGCCGTCTGTGATCAGCATGTGAACGAGATATCACACTGCAGTTGCAAACTAATGTGATTCTAGTTATAAATGTGAAGATGATGAAATACTTAATTTGGCCGATCCTTAAGGTACGCAAGATTATATATTTTAATTCATAGCAAATAAACTTGCTTTATTATAATTTTAATTTTTCATAATATTGTCTCTTGTAGGTACGGAAGCCTTGGATCTATGTCGTTAAGCATTTATCGCTAAAACTGATTTTAAATCAAAGGTATATAGTATTACTAATAATCTTAGTTAACTCTATTTTATATCTCGCTAATTTGGAATGGTTTAATATGTATGCAGGTCTAGAACATTGGTGAATTTTGCCAACCGGACATATTAACTCGATTTTTTGGGATCTCAAATTTTTTAATGTTGGATGTATTTTTGGACTATTGGATGTATTTTTGGACTATTGGATGTATTTTTGGACTGTCAAAAATCTAATAGAAAAAAAAAGTTTGACTTTTTGGTGTGTCCATAACAATTCAACAACGGTGTGACAATAAAAATGGTGTGAAAATACAAAAAATTTGGTGTGCCAATATAAATGGGCTGTCAATAGCGATAATTGGTTGCTTAAACATTGCTCTTATTGAAGTGCGGCAAAATTTATTGTATTTAGAAATATTAGGTGATTGTTAACCGCAACCAGTTCTTTTACTAGTCGCACCCCAAAATCTCTCAATTTTTCGCGTCTTTTCGAAATAGCCCTTGTACATGCAATAACAGGAAAAGTGTTCAACACAAAATTGTAGATATCAACGAGATCTACAACTTTCGTGTTGATCACTTTTCCTAAAATGCATGTACAAGGCTACTTTGGAAATATGCGCAGGTTTTGCCTTCTTCGAAATACGTCTTGTACATGCAATTTCAGGAAAAGTGTTAAACACGAAAGTTGTAGATCTCGTCGATATCTACAACTTTTGTGTGAACACTTTTCCTGAAATTGCATGTACAAGGCATATTTCAAAAAGGCGCGAAAAATTAGAAGATTTTGGGGAGCGACTAGCCGATTACGGGTTGCGGTTAACAATCACCAAATATTATGGTGTATGTTAGTAAATATTATAATTTAATTAAGGCTCAGTTTGAGGGATTTATTTTCACCGTCAAGCGGTTACGATCGCATGAATCGAATCTTAAATGTATAATTAAGAGATTTTAATATTTTTTATGAAATGCTTCTTAAAGAAAAGAGACATTGGGAATTGGGTACCTTCATTTAATATAAATGAGCTGTTGATATGAATTTATAGCTTTTTTTTTTTGTTACAAAGGGAAAGTAAGCACTATTAAGGAACATTAAAACCCCTGGGAATGAAGACTACCCTAGCATCTGCCTCCAGCTCGAAGAATTGCAGAACCTCGCCCTGTGGCGCATCCAAGAGCAACAACTCCTTATCAGGACACACCCCATCTTTGACAATCAATTGGTGCAGAGGCTGCCCTCCTCCAAAGTGTGTTTGAAACAGACAGAGCACTCACGTTTCTTCAAGCACATAATGTCCTTGACAAGTACCTAAAGTGTAAAAGGACCCCTCCACCAACTCAATCAAATTGAGGCAGGAGCGCATCCACCTCACAATCCGCAAACCTGTAGCCTCCGGTTGCCACACGATTTTTTATATTTTTTGATGTCAAAAAGCTTTATGCACAGCGAGAGATTCATTCCTCCCAGTCCATCCGCGGACGACTTGGTGTTTTTCATTCTCGAATTTTCTCTTGCTGACCATATCCAACCCTACCAATCCTCAGGAAGACGAAGCCGACGACCTCATTTACTCATGTCGACGACCCCTCTTCTGCTCCTGAGTTCTTCTCGCCAACGAGCATGTGCCTCCCCTTTCTAACGCCGATGACTCCTTCCCTTTGTGCTCACGCCGGCAACCCCTCTCCTCCAGATTATAATTCTTGCCCAGCCGGCATGGCAAGGGGGCCGGCAGGCCGTGAGATTCAGCCTGCGGGAGTTGGTCGGGTGGCCCCACCCGCCCTCAAGGAATATGAATCTCTGCATTCTATGACAAATTTATATTCGATTAAAAAACTATTCGATTTGATTCGGTTCGTAAACACCACGCTAGGTATGTAAATTATCATTTATTGTTGTAAAGCTCTAAAGTTCTCTTTGTTTCTGCTTCCTTCCAACTGTTATCAAACCCCTGATTTGACTAGGGATAAAATATGTTCCATCAGGTTTTTGGCTTTTCTCCTTTTGAATCCAAACTCCTTTTATAAACAAAAAAGTTGAATTTGAAAGTATTAGTCTAAGGCTTCATTAGGTTTGGCGGTGGCGGGTCGATCCGGCGGTGGAAACAGAGTGTTCAAATCGGAGGGGGAGTGGCTTCTCCAAACGGAGCTTTTTTGGCATTTCTCAAGATGGCGTGGAAACGAAGCAAACGCCGCCAGAGTTTCATTGGTTTACCAGCCTTCCGGCGGCGTTTGCCCAAAACGAGCTGCAAAACACCGAACCAAATAGAGCCTAAGAGAGAGTTATTATTGGTGTAAAAGAGACCGATGTGACAAGGAGATCGTTGAGGCAGCGGGAGTACAATTTAGCCCCGCGTCGAATATTTGAGATATCATAAAGTGACACGCTCCTATATAGTTAATCTTTTGCGTTGGTATGATTTTGTTCACAAAAAAACTTCAATTCTCGTGTATCCCGGGCGGACATGTTCTCGTTCTCAATTTACCCTAGTCGTACGCCGCGCCTCTTCCGATCTCCATTCCTTCGTTCTTCTCCATTCCCGACGGCGCGCCACAAGTCTTCGAGACATCACACCACTCCAGTCTCTAATGCTTCGTTCGTCCGTCTATCTTTGGCGCACTCTAGCAATTTAGACGAGATGACAATATTGTTAATGTATATTTGAATATATAACGAGAACGGAGGCTTAACGATCTATTTGAATACCGGGATATCTGATACCCGTATTGAACCTAGTTTGCCTATAAAACCCAAGTTAGGGGTAACAGGGAGATAATTTCACTTTGACCATCACTCAGGATGACTCGACGACCTAGCAATCTCGAAATGGATGACTTAAAGTCAGGTCTATTTTCTAAGTCAAAGCCACTATATAAAATTCATGTTGGATACATGATGACCACATTAAAAGTAGAGTAGTAGAACACAACACGATTACAATAACTGTTTAAAAGCCCAATGAGGAGCTACAGTTAAACGGTTATATTATTCTAAGCTGATTGGTATTCTCATGTATGCTATGGTCTGGCACCAGACCTGACATAACCTTCATATAGGTATGTTAAACAATTCACTAGTAATCCTAAAACCATTGAATGACCTCGATAGACTGATGAGATACTTAAAACACACCCAAAAATATGTTTTTTGTTACAATGATCATCCTCCGAATATAAAAGGATATTCAGATTTCATCATGAACTGAGAAATAAACGATAACAATCCACTAGTGTTTCATATTTACACTAGAGGAGCAACTGTAGCCTATAAGTTCAAGAGGTAAATCATGCATTGCTCCCTCTTCTATGAAATCCAAACTATTCGATTTGATTCGTTCGTAAACACCACGCTGGGCATGTAAATTATCATTTAGTTGGTAAAACTCTAAAGTTCTTTTTGTTTCTGCTTCCTTCCAACTGCTATCAAAGCCCCTGATTTGACTAGATAAAATATGTTCCACCAGGTTTGGGCTCGTCTTTTTGAATCCAAACTCCTTTTATATACAAAAAAGTTGATTGAAGTTGAAAAGTATTAGTCTAAGGCTTCATTTGGTTCGGCGGTCGTGGCGGTCGATCCGCGTTGGAAACAGAGTGTTCGAATCGGAGGGGGAGGTGGCTTCTCCAAACGGACCTTTTTTGGGCGTTTTCAAGATGGCAGGTGGAAACGGAGCAAACACCGCCAGAGTTCATTTGTTTACCCGCCTTCCGCGGCGTTTGCCCAAAACGGAGCGGCAAAACGCCGAACCAAATAGAGCCTAAGAGAGAGTTATTATTGTGTGAAGAAACCGATGTGACAAGGAGATCGTTGAGGTAGGCGGGAGCACAATTTATTCCCGTCGAATATTTGAGATATCATTAAAGTGACACGCTCCATATAGTTAATCTTTTGCGTTGGTATGATTTTGTTCACAAAAAACTTCAATTCTCGTGTATCACAGGCAGACATCTTCTCGTTCTCAATTACCCTAGTCGTACGCGGCGCGCCTCTTCCGATCTCCAATCCTTGTTTCTTCTCCATTCCCGGCGACGGCGCACAAGTCTTCAGAGACACCATCACCACTCCAGTCTCTAATGCTTCGTTCGTCGTCTATCTTTGGCGCACTCTAGCAATTTAGACGAGATGACAATATTGTTAATGTATATTGTTAATGTATATTTGGATATATAACGAGATCGAGGCTTAACAAATTTGTTTGAATACATGGATATCTGATACCCGTATTGAACCCAGATTTGCCTATAAAACCCAAGTTAGGGTAACAGAGAGATAATTTCACTTTGACCATCACTCGGGATGATTCGAGCGACCTAACAATCTCGAAATGGACGACTTAAAGTTATGTTATTTCTCTAAGTCAAAGCTACTACATAAAATTCATGTTGGATACATGATGACACATTGAAAGTAGAGTAGTAGAGACACAACACGATTACAATAACTGTTTAAAGCCCAATGAAGGAGCTACAGTTAAACGATTATATTATTTTAAGCTGATTGGTATTCTCATGTATGCTATGGTCTGCACTAGACTTGACATAACCTTCATAATAGGTATGTTAAGCAAATTCACTAGTAATACTAAAACCATTGAAATGACCTCAATAGGCTGATGAAATACTTAAAATACACCAAAAAATATGTTTTATGTTACAATGATCATCCTCCGAATATAAAAGGATATTCAGATTCATCATGATGTTGAGAAATAAACGATAACAAGTCCACTAGTGGTTTCATATTTACACTAGGAGGAGCAACTGTAGCATATAAGTCCAAGAGGTAATCATGTATTGCTCTCTCTTCTATGAAATCCAAACTCTACGCTCAAGCTTCAATAGGAGAAGAAGCAGAGTGGATAAGAGATTTGGTTATGGACATTCCAATAACAAGTCAGAAACTGAGTTCTGTTGCAGTTTACTATGACAACCAGACTACAAAGATGATTGCTAAAAATAGTTTGTTCAATGACAAAAGAAGACAATTAAGGATGAAACAAGCCTCAAAATGCTAGTTGGATCAATCAGAACAACCTCCCAGATTTGACGATTCTACTGCGTGAAAAAGAGAACGACCCTCAGATTTAGATATTGATTTTCGATTCAGTACTTTTCAAAAAAGAATTTATTATATCTGGTCTTGTTTTCATTTTTCTAGTGATTTTAAATAAAATTGTGAAATGTTGGATCTTCCATTTTTAAATCACATATCTCCTTCGCTTGTAGTAATTTATCATTCAATGAATGATTGACCTCCTTCACAAGTCAATGGATTATGACTCATATTAATGTGAGATTAATGAATAATGTTGCAGACACTTTGACAAAAGACTTAAATATAGTTCTCACAAATAAAATATCGAAGGAGATGAGATTAAAATTCATAGAAATATAAAAATTTTCACATATGTTTATGTTTTGATGGTAAGAAACTATAGTTGCAAACATTCAATCATATAATAACAGACTGAAAAACCCAAATAATCTCTTGATGAAAACTCAAGATGGTAAGATGATAGTCATTCCACATTTGATGATTTAACATCTTTCTCATTGTAAGTTGATTTGAGTATTATTAAAGTGAGACCAGAAAATCACTATAAAGATTAATCTAACATTAATGATCATAAAATATTATTCCACACTTGATAATGTTGCAAATGATGTTGTCTCATATCATTCCACTTTTGATTATATGGTATATAATGATCATTAATGAGTAAGATAAATATGTTTAATTTATTAAAATCATCACATGATTGGTGCTAGTTAGACTGAATGAAGATGTTAATAGTGTTACTTCACTACTGCTGTAAGTACTAAGCTCATTTAGGTAAATCTAGCTTACTTTAAATGTCACTGCATATGTTTATGAATTCCTAGAATCTAAACTCATGAAATTTCTTGCAGGCACTTGTGGAGATGTAAGAGAGAAAGTAAACTTTGACATGAATGCTGATGATCCATTCTCCAAGTAGAATTGTTACTCGTTGATCCAATTATCTGTTTCAGACTTTTATTCATGCATTGTATTTTATGTTTGACATTTGTTTTATGCAAAACTCATATATATATATATATATATATATATATATATATATATATATATATATATATATATATATATATATATATATATATATATATATATATATATATATCTATTTTAGTTGTGTTACTTTTTTTGGATAACAAGTCAAGTCTGAAATGTGATATTCTCTAATTTCTGCACTCTGAAACGCAAACGTTATATATCACAAATATATGAGGAGATTGTTAATGTATATTTCGATATATAACGGGCTCGAAGGCTTAACAAGTTTGATTCGAATATCGGATATCCGATACATATATTGAACATAGGATTTGCTTATAAAACTCAAACTAGGATTATTATTATATATATAATGGTAATAATAATTGTTGAAATCAAGAAAATTGATTCACAAATGTTCATATTAATGTGTGGCTCACGGTTATTATTACTGCCACTTAACACAATAGATCTGATGGTAAGAGTAAGTGAGAGAAAATTGAGTTGTCTACAAACATGACCCAAGAGCGCGCTGCAGCGATGAGGTCCCGCCATATACCCCGAAGTGTAAAAGAACTTTCCCTCTATAACTAAAAGTTGGGGTGGTCTCAATGTACTTTTCCTTGTACCCATATGGTCCTGTTTATAGACAATCCATGGCCATAAGGTATTGGTCTGTGAATAGTTGTCCCCGACGAGATCTCTAGAAGGTGTATAGATGATATGCCAAGTAATTTTTTGCTCTCCTAGAGCCTTTCGAGTACTCCTATGATAAGGCCTGTGAACAACCGTCCCTAACAAAGTCTACGAATAGCCGTTCCCAACAAGGTCTATATCAAATGAGATCTCCTGAACTGAATTCCATCGAGTTGTATTCTTAAGGATGTCGAGCTGATTTCTTGATATCTCTTTCTTAGACATTTCAACAAATTGCAAATTTTAAAATGATAATAATAATAATAATAATAATAATAATAATAATAATAATAATAATTGATGAGGTTCTACTTTGTCACAACCGCATTTTCTCCGAATTTAAATGAATATTAGAGTAAGAGAAAACACGCGTTGTGATGCCCGCCATGCAGAGGATAACTGCAGACGTTCAGACAAACTCCAATCCTAACACAATTTATGAAAATACCAAATATAATGTGAAGAAAACATGTTTTAAGTTAAGTTTTGGATGATCGTATCCCTCGACTCAGTGGATCAATTAATCCACGACTGAAAATATAGGTTTACGCTGCAGAGAAAATATCATGTTTACTTTAATTGACATCCTACATGAGTAAAAAACATCCATATAGACAACTCATGGTATGAACGACTCTAGACTTAGTATAAGTATGAAAATAGCTTTTATGTTCACCAAACATAATGATATTAGTTTTGAAATATGACATGTATGAGGTGATAGAAGTAGTACTTTTGTAATTTAAAGTATCTAACATGCAACATAGCATAAAACCTTTCCAGAGAGCAAGTAAATATAATAATTCATAGAGAAAACACTTAGCTACTAGCAAGTATTTAACGTTAAACAAAATCCTGTGAGCGTCAACAACCTAACACGAACTCACCAAAATAATGTATGTCTAAACTAAGGAAAATAAATAACAACTACCTCACAACCGGTGAGGAAGAGACAACTGCAGAACACCAGCCAAGAGCCAGCCCTTGCCGCTCAACCGATAACTTCTCCAAACCTGAGGCATTCACAGAAAGAACACCTTAGCAAGCATGAAAATAGAAGTAAGATCAAAGATCAAAAGGTTAACAATAAACCAAAGGAATAAAAGGTTAACAACCCCAATTCAAGCATAGTGAGAAACAACTAACTTACGAGCTCAACAGTAAGGAATTTACATCAAGTGCTATGAAGATCTAAACATGTA
This sequence comes from Platanthera guangdongensis, assembly GCA_039583875.1. Classification (NCBI taxonomy): domain Eukaryota; kingdom Viridiplantae; phylum Streptophyta; class Magnoliopsida; order Asparagales; family Orchidaceae; genus Platanthera; species Platanthera guangdongensis. Next base: position 294,788,695 of record CM077153.1, read on the forward strand.
ATGTAATAACTGAAGTAATGAATTAATTTACCCATAACTTGGTGAACAAAAGAAAACACCGGCCATCCGCACCTGCAGTGGTGGGAACCTACCCAACACACCAATAACAAAATAACACACTTCACAAGGGCCCAAGGAAAGGTGGTCTTATACCTTGACACACCCAAAACCGGGGAAAAATCGGCACCTCCTGCGGTGGTGGGAACCTACCCAACACACCAACAGTCACATACCCTGTTGGGTCCCGGCGTTCTTTCACTTGACCCCTGACGCTTTGCTACTTATTTAAGAAATTAGGTAGCGCCTCTCCAATGGGTCCGGGCTTTTGGTGCAGTTGGGTATGCGCTTGATCCTTCAATTGGTATCAGAGCCGGTTGGTTAAAACACCACACCTTAGTGGTTGCACAGGCTAACACCTGAACCCAAGGATCCCTCTAGTTAGATCTGTTTTAAGTTTGTTATTAGATTTATTTCTTCACAGAACATGACCCAAAACAAAGATTATGCTAGCACCAGACCTCCAGTGTGCAATCTATTTAAGTTTGCACTTTGGAAGGCAAGGATAAGATTGTACATGAATTCTATTGATGAAGATATCTTTAATTCTGTTTTGACAGTGTGTCCAAGACCCCCAAAAAAATACAAGTACAAGTGTTGTTCCATCTCCTTCAGGAACAAATGCAGAAATCAAAAAAATAGAAAGTTGCAGATGCCAAAGCAATGAACATTTTGGCACAAACCATGTCTGATGAAATATTTTAAAAAGTAGCTGAATGCAACTCAGCAAAGGAGATATGAGACAAACTATCTGAAATAGTATCAGGATCTGCAGATGAAAGGAAAGATAGAAAATCTCATCTCATAACTCAGTATGAGAACTTCAAGAAAGGATAAACTGAGTCAGTTGCTGATATGTATAACAGACTCAGTCTTATAGTCAATGAACTGAAAACCTTGGACAAGGAGATCTCATTGACTGAACTCAATGATAAAATCCTAATGTGCTTCCCCAGCACTTGGGACTCAAGGATCTGGTCAATCAAGGATGCCAGAAGCCTAAATGAGATCACCATTAAAGCTCTTTTGGGCAAGCTCAAGTCTTATAAGCTGCTCATCAAGAACAGAGAAGAAGAGCAGAAGGCTGCTTCATCAACAATCAGAAAAGAGAAATCAATAGCATTCAAAGCTATTGAAGATCAGCCTGAAGACAAGGTCACAGACAATGAAGAGCTGCTAAGCTTACTGGCCAAAAGGTTTTATAAAATGGCTAGGAAGGACTTCAGGAAAAAGTCATTCAGAGGGCATGAAAAGCCAAGGTATGATAAGTCCAATAACAAAGAAATTATTTGTTTTTGATGCAGGAAACCAGACCACATTATTGTCTGACTGTCCAGAAAGTCAGAATAAGGACAAGAAGGATAGGAAAGAAAGGAGAAGAGACAAAGACTTCAAGAAAAACAGCAATGACAAACCCTCCTCCAGCAAGAACAAACATACCAGGAAGGGGTTTGTAGCTGAAACCTGGAGTGAAACAGAAGAAGAATCTGATGCTTCATCCAGCTCAAGTGATGATGAAGATGATGCTAAAGAAAAGGAGTTCTGCATGATGGCTATCAATGCCTCTCAACACAACACTGACGCAAAACAAGAGTCAGAGTCTGAATTAGAAACTCAATCTGAAGAGGATCAGGTAATAGACTCATTTGATTTTAATTCAGAGGACTTCAAATGTGAATTTAAGGCACTTTGCTTAGATCTATTAAAATATGAGAAAAAAATTATTTCTCTCAGAAATCAACTGTCTGAACAAAGCACCTTAAAATCAGATAACCTCAAACTCTCTGAGGAGTTGGAATGCTGTAGGGAGCAGATAGCCTCACTGAAAAGTGAACTATTAGAGGCCAAGAAGTTTGAAGAATCCCTCAATGGGAGAAGTATCAAACTAATGGACATCACATGCACAGTGAACTCAAGATTCAATAGTACACTGGGCTTGGGTGCTTCATCCAGCCAACCTATAGTGTTAACAACCCCAATCGAGTTTATCTCAGATAAAAGTATGAGAGTTGTAGAGGTGGCTAGGAAGAATTCTGATTTACCTAAGAAAACAAAAGTTCAACAGAAAACGTCGAACGAAGCCCGACGATCGCCGAATGGAGCTCAACGATCTCAGGCTGAATCGTCGAACTCAGGTCGATGATCTCTGAACCCTGAACTCTGGCATAATCGATCTTCGAACGGAGCTCGACGATTTGACCCAAGATTGTCGAACTCAGCTCAGAGATCGTCGAACAGAGCTCAGAGTTTTGGAAAATCTTTCAAAGGTAAATCAAACTTTAATCCTAGAGGTCCTATATCTCAGAGGTTTAACCCTTATACTGAATGGATAATACCTCCTAGGAGATATCATCCTGAAGGCTATAAGAGTCAACCTGGGATGTCTTTTATTTCAGAATTTAAAGGTTATCAACCTAGGCACAAGGTAAACTGGATCAAAAATAAATAAATTGTTTTATGTGCAGGTGAAGACCTATCCAACATCAAACCAGCAATGGTATCTGGATAGTGGGTGCTCAAAGCACATGACAGGAAACACGGAGAATTTCACAACCTTCAAAGCCAAACTTGGACCCAAAGTAATATTTGGTGATTCAAACTTTGGGCTAACAAAAGGATATGGTGCAGTCCAGATTGGCTCAGTCACATTCAAGAAAGTAGCTTATGTGGAAGGACTGAAGCACAACTTAATCAGCATCAGTCAACTGCGTGATGAAGGCTTCCAAGTGACTTTTAACAAATCCTCATGCAAAATCAAATCAGAGGACAACACAACTGTGTTGACAAGTAAAAGGAAAGGTAACATTTATCTTGTGGATTTTCTTTCAACTAAAGTAGATATATGCTTATTCAATTCCATTTGTAGACCTAATGAACTATGACATAAAAGATTAAGACATATAAACCTTAGAACCATTGCTAGACTATCCAAAGACAACCTTGTTAGAAGACTACCTTCTGGCCCCTACAAGAAGGAAGGACTTTGCAGGGCTTGTCAATTAGGCAAGCAAACCAAAAATAGCTTCAAGTCACTTAATAAGAGTGATTCACCTAGGATTTTGTATCTGTTACACATGGATCTCTTTGGACCAATTACAGTACAAAGCTTAGGAGGGAAATCTTATACTTTAGTAGTTGTAGATGACTTCTCTAGATTCACATGGGTGTTCTTTTTGAGGAAGAAGCCTGATAACTTTAAGTGTTTGACAAAGTTTCTCAAATGCATACAAAGTGAGTTCAATAACTCATATTGCCCTGATCAGAAGTGATCATGAGACATAGTTTGATTCTCTTCTTATGCAAGAGTTCTGTCAGAGTGAAGGGATCAAACACACTTTCTCAGCTCCTAGAACTTCTCAACAAAATGGGATAGCTGAAAGGAAAAAATGAACCCTTATTGAATCTGCTACTACATTGTCGTCAGATGCTCACCTTCCTCTATCCTTTTGGGCAGATACAGTGAACACCTCCAACTATGTGTTGAATAGAAGTTTGATACATAAGCTGAAGGGCAAGACTCCTCCCTATGAATTACTCAAAGGGAAGAAACCTAAAGTAGATTATCTTAAAGTTTGGTTGGTTGCATTTGTTACATTCACAATAATGACAAGAAATATATAGCAAAATTTTAAGCTAAAGCTGATGAAGGAGTGTTTTTGGGATACTCCATGATCAGTAAAGCTTATAGGGTGTATAATAAATCAACTCTTAAAATTGAAGAATCTATTCATGTATCTTTTGATGAGACTAACATGTCATACAAGGAGAAAGAGATTTCTACCATATGCTCTTTGCAGGTTCCACCACTGTGTGAGTCCATGGATGGACTGAACCTTACCCAAGAGGTATCAAACCATCCTACTCCACAGATTGCTGAAGATAGTGAAGAGGAAAGTCAAGAGGAAGTGGCTGAACTTTCCTCAACAGCTAGTATCATTCCCCAAGAGGAATTAAACACAGAAGCTGTTGCCCAACCAACTCCACCAACTGATCTTGTCACACTTAGAGATCACCCCAGATCTTAAGTGATTGGAGACATTTCAGCAGGTGTACAAACAAGGCATCAACTCAACTAAGACTTGATGCATGCCTGTTTTCTCTCTCAAATTGAACCTCTCACCATTCATGAGGCAGAGCAAGATCCCCACTGGATCATTGCAGTGCAAGAGGAACTAAATCAGTTTGAGAGATGTAGAGTTTAAGATTTGGTTCCAAGACCCCATAACTACCCAGTTATTGGAACCAAATGGGTCTACAGGAACAAGTTGGATGCTCAAGGCAACATAGTGAGGAACAAGGCTAGGCTTGTTGCTTAAGGCTACAGACAAGAGGAAGGAATAGACTATGACAAAACCTTTGCCCCTGTTGCAAGGTTAGAGGCCATTAGTATATTCCTTGCCTATACAGTTCTCACAAGAGATTCAAGGTCTACCAAATGGATGTCAAAAGTGCATTTCTGAATGGAGTACTTCAAGAAGAGATTTATGTAGAACAACCTCCAGATTTTATCTCTCCAACTCAATCCTCTTTTGTTTTTAAATTGCATAAAGCTCTCTATGGTTTAAAGCAAGCTCCAAGAGCTTGGTATGAGACCCTAGCAAGCTTTCTTTTAGAGCATAAATTTACAAGAGGAACCATAGATAAAACACTTTTCACTAGACATCATAAGGACCAAATACGGTTAGTACAAATATATGTGGATGACATTATTTTTGGGTCTACTGATCCCAAATTGTGCAAGAGGTTTGCTGACCTCATATATTCTAAATTTGAGATAAGTAGCATGAGTGAGCCTTCCTACTTCCTTGGTCTCCAAGTGAAGCAGCTCCCAGATGGTATCTTTCTCTCCCAAGTTAAGTATGCTAAAGAGCTTATCAAAAAGTTTGGGATGGGTGATGCTTCAGGGATGAAAACCCCTATGGCTACAAATGCTGTTGTGGATTCTGATGCAGCAGGGAAACCTGTGAATCAGAAAATTATAGGGCAATTGTTGGATCCCTATTATACCTAACAGCTAGCAGACCTGATATAATGTTTGCCACATGCCTTTGTGCTAGGTTCCAAATGAACCCTAAAGAATCTCACCTTATTTTTCTAAAAAGAATTTTGAGATATATAAAGAGTTGCCCTAGTCTAGGACTTTGGTATCCTGCAGAGTCAGAGTTTGAGTTAACTGGATACTCAGATGCTGACTATACTGGATGTAGAGTGGACAGGAAAAGTACCTCTGGAACTTGCCAGTTCCTTGGTATGAGACTTGTCTCCTGGTTTTGTAAAAAACAGACATCTGTGTCTACATCAACTGCAGAAGCAGAATACATGGCTGCTGGCAGCTGCTGTTCACAAATGTTATGGATAGAAAATCAACTCTTAGACTATTATGTCAACTTAAATAATTCAACTCTATTTTGTGATAATACTAGTGCTATTATTATAGCACAGAATCCAGTTCACCATTTTAGGACTAAACATATTGAAATAAGACATCATTTCATTAGAGATAATGTGGACAAAAAGAAAATTAACTTAATCCATATTTCTTCTGATTTACAAAGAGCAGACATTTTCACCAAGCCATTAGATGAGAAAACTCATCTGTTCTTTATAAATCAATTGGGCATGATTAATGGAGAAGAGTTAACCTAGTTTCTGTCTGTATATCTAAGTTTTCTTCGACCTTCGTCCCGCGCTTTCAGTTCTTTTGCTCTTGATCACCATTTTTCTGTGTTTTTCCTGCAGGTCATCAATGGCGATTCCAGCAAGCACGTTAGCAGCGATGAAGTTTGATACTGGATTCGATATGGATTTTGAATCTTTTCAACATTCTGACCCCATCTTTCTGTATATCCTGGAATTACTGGAAGAACTTAATCTAAAGGATTTCATGACCCGGAGAATTAAACTGCATGCTACTGAAATAAGATGTTTTGACCGGCAACATAGGGAGTACTGCTGTTTCGTTGTCTCCCGCGGTTCTTTCTGAGATCTTTGGATTAGTAAATGAAGAAGATAATATGTAAATGGATTCTGAGGAATACAATGATATGTTGAAGCTAATGAGTTTTTCAGGTAGTAACCCTAACAAGCTGCTGAAGAAGCAACTGTCCGCCGCCTACCAATTTCTGGCAGACATTGTAGGGAAAGTGCTAATGGGAAAGCACTCAGCGCATGACTACATAACCCGACATCAATTTCTGAACATGTGCGCAGTGGTGAACAAGCGTTCTGTAAATTGGAGTAAGGTTTTCTTTGAGTTGATCAAGAAGAAGAACAACAAGAAGGAAGTCTGCTTTGATAGAATTTTGGGAGTTTTTCTTCAAGAGAAGGCTGTTGAATGTATGGTCTCCCCGACCATCTTCATAAACGCCAGCAAGCGCCTCACACGCGCTCTGTTTGGCAGGTGGGAGAGGACTATCTCTAAACCCTCCAAGGGTTCTTCCTCTTCCATCCAAACTTCTGAGAGCACAAGGGCTGTAAAGGCCACTCTCCTCCTTGTTGAAGAGGTCCCTCCATCTCAATCATCTCTTCCAACACCCCTTCCTCCACAGAAGCCTCCTCATGTGCCTACCCCTCCTTCATCTCCACCTCTAGACATCACAAACACTCCATCTCCACCTCCATCTTCCCCTCTGCAAGTTAATCAACAATCCACTCCTCCAGCTTCACCTCAGGACACTCACATTCCTACACCTCCTCAATGTCCTCTTCCCCCACACTTATCCACCATTCCATCTTACATCATACCCTCAGACACAATCATGCCAGATGCACCTACTCCATATATTATTCCACCCTCTATTCCATCCTCCTCCCACTCCCCATTTGATCCCTCAACCATCATCTCATTGCTCACTCCTCTCATCCAATCCCTAATCCAAGAGGCCATTACACCTCTTGTAACCTCCATCAATTCTTTATCTGCCCAAATCTCTCTTCTATCTGCTGTCCCCTCTTCATCTAGGGGCCTGACTCCAAGATCTCCTGAACCCAGACAGGGGGAGATGCTCAGTGATGAAGTTGAAGCAGATGTAGATACAGCAGCAGCAGTCACAACAGCAGTTCTCTCTCCAGCAGATGCAGATTCAGATGAGGATACAATAATTTTGACAGTTTTTGATTCTGAGATGCTTAAGTTAATTCAATTTATGGATACTGACATTGATTTGGATGAGTCAGTTGCACAAATAACACCTGTTGGTGATTTCTATTTAAATCTCACAGTGAATTTGTCTGTTTTGTTGAGTAATTTTGATACTGTATATATACAATCTCTTCCAGCTGATTTTACTAAGCCATGTTTGGCTATTGTACCTTATACCTCTCCAGCTAGTCCAGCAGTTGCTAAGCAACTCTGTGATAATTTTGCTCTCTCAGATTCTAGCCCAGAGGTCATTCCAAAAGATACTTCAGTGCCAGTTTCAGCACCAGATTTTGTTATGGATGACTCTCCAATGCCTACTTTGGATGAGCTTATTCAGGCTGACATAGAAGAAGAAAACAGGACAGCAGCTGAAAGCTCTGTCCCTATTGTTTCTGACTCCTGTGCAGTCCCCTCCTCCTCTGTTGTTGATATTCCAGTTCCTGAATCTTCTGCCCCTCCTCTAGAAAAAGCAGTTATTTCTGATAAAACTTTGAAAGCTTTGGATGCTCTATATGACATCCCTTAAGATTCTGAGTCTGAAGAAGATGATGATGGTGACTCAAATGAAGATGTTGCTACTAAGAAAAAGAGATTGTTGGCAAAGAAGAGAAAGGCTGCTCCTCCTCCAGCTCCTAAGCCAAATCCCAATGCTGACACCCCTTACTATATTCTGCATAATGTAACTCCATACAAGGGGATGCCTGGATGGATGTGTCTATCCAAGAACCAACAGAAGGATAGAAAGAGAAGCAGGAGATATTCTTCTCCTCCAGTGCACAGATACAAGAAGGATCCTCCTCCTCCTCCTCCTCCAACAGCTGGTGCCTCTGGCCCCTCTAGCTCCCAGAGATCTGCCCCAATACAAACATATCAGAGACAATCAGGGAGATCTTCTGGAAGCAGCTAGCAGAGGCATCCCTCCTCAGGTAGTCAACAACATCAGCATCAGCAACATCAGCAAAAGATTCCTGAAGTACAAAAAGCTGAAAGTCCAAAAATACCTCTCTCTCCTCCAATTCCTTTTGAAGATCCAGAAACTGCTAATACTGCAAGAATGGCTATGTACCAAGAGCTGATTGGTCTATCATTGATAAATAAAGCCAAAGCAGAAGGAAAAGATATCTCTGGTCTTTCAACAATGTCAAAGTATAGAAAAGAAGAGCTGAAAAGGTTTGACAATGGAAATAAATTGTTTAATGTTGATGATTATCTGAAACTTCATCCAGAAGCCGTTGTCCTCAGAGCAACTTCATTGAATATTATTGGGGCAGCTGACATGACTATGACAATAGCTCAAGCTCAAGATCCAAAGAGAGAAATTATTTTCCAGAAGCCAGGAGAAAAGAAAACAGAAGACAAACCTCAGCAGAAGAAGCCAAAGAAGTAATTTTCTTGTTGTTTCAATTTCTGTCTGTTTTTGTTTTTCAAACTATGCTATATGTTAAACAAAGCTGTGTATATATATATATCTGTTGCATGTGTTATAATTCTCTGCCAGATATATCTCTTTTCTTGCTTTGTTTTTCTGTTTTGAGTCTCTATTAGTGACCTCACCCAAATATGGGGAGATTGTTGGATCCCTAGTTGATTTGGGCTAGGTTCACTGACTTAGGATGTGACCCATCATGTATAGCCAGGGTCAAGTTGTGTCCTGGAGTATAGGTCAAGTCCTTAGGCTCAACTCCAGATGGACCAGCTTTCAACAAGACCATTAGAGACTCCAGTCTAACAAGTTTTCAAGACCAAGTAAAGTGAGTTCGACGTTCGTCGAACTCAGCTCGACGAAAGGAGTTCTGCGCTCGACGATCGTGAGACAATTCTTAGTGCTGAGCTCGACGATCTGTGTTCTCTGTTCGACGAAGACTCAGTTTCTACATCAAGCCAAAGTCAGGACACCTTCAAAATTTTTTCTAAGTCCAGCTTCAAGCTTCGGTCGATGAATTATATTTTGAGCTCGACGAACTTGGACCTCAAGTTGTCAATTTCTCAGGTCGACGAAGTCAGCTTCTCAGGTCGACGAATGCTGTACTCTACTCGATGATTTCTGGACTTAGAGAATTTGTGTCGACACTTAGGGTTTGTGTCGACACCAGAAAATTTGTGTGGACACCAGCTTAGGTCGACAACAGAGGTTTTGTGTCGACACCAGGATATCAGTCGACACCCGCTTATGTCGACACCAGAGGACTTGTGTCGACACCAAGATCAATCTGTCGACACAGCATTTCAGCAGATGCAGAGTATTTTGCCTAAGTCCAGAACTTTTCTCAGCTCGATGAATTTGGTTCTCAGCTCGACGAATGAAGTCTGTCTGTTTGGCGAATGAAGATTGTCTGGTCGACAAACTCTCTCAAGCTCAGCTCGACGAACTCAAGCTCAGCTCGACGAACACAAGTGCAGCTCGACGAATTGTGTTCTCCGCTCGACGAATCCAGACTATGTTTTCTTCAAGTTTCCCGTCCCGTTTCTTGGCGCTGATTTCTGAACATTTATTGCCAGATCTTCTCGAAATGTTACCGTTAGAACGCGCATTGACTATGGACAATTACATGCCGTTTTTCCATGGGACAGTTAGGAAAGTCATTGATTGCTGATTCTTTCCAAAGCAGACTGCAATTACTGCTCAACATTCAAATTTTGAATGTTCCTCAGTCAGAAACAGAGCGACATAGAAAGAAAAGGATCAAGCAGTAACAAAGATAGACACACAGTACAACAAGCAATACACACTATCAGACAGACACTCTGAGGTTGCAGAGAAGAACAATCATTCTAAAATCAAAAGTTCTTGACTGCAATCAGCCTTGACCAGAGAACATTTTCAAGAAGAAGAAGAAGAACAATCAAATTCAATCAAGAGTCTTCTTCTCTCTATTCTCAGGACACCTTCAAAGGACAACAAAGTTCTATCTGTCAGAAGAAGTTCCTGAAGCATTTCTGGTCCAGGCATTCTAGCTCATTGAAGACCTATCACCCTGAAGTAGTGCTCCAGCTTTTCTGACCAATTCAAGATCTCAGGGGGAGCAAGATCTGCTACAATCAATCCATAATTCTTCTCTCTGACTGTTGACAGAGAAGACACTATCACCTTCTTTCCAATTCCGGTACAGGATTTTAAATCCCTTCAAAATTATTCTTGTTGCAAGTCTCCTTCCAAAAGACTTGAGATTTGATTTTTGAGCATCTTATCAAAAGCTCATTGGTGCCCAGGACACCTGATCAACTCATCCTGCAGTGAATTCCTACCTAGGGTGGTAGAAGAGTGGATGTACCCAGATTGATTGGGGAACCACTATAGCTCATTGTGTCATCTGGTTGCTCTTTTCTTTTGTTTTATTTTCTGGTTGTGCTCTGTGATTGTTCTGTGTTGATCTGTGTTTAGATAGTTGTTGTGCTTACTTTATTTTATTTGCTTCCATGTTCACTTAGGAATACAACAAAAGTTGTGAAAAGTTTTTAGTGAGCACCATACTCTATTCACCCCCCTCTAGAGTATATCAGATCTAACCTACACTTTCAATTGGTATCAGAGGAGGTCACGGGTTCAAGACCGGGGGGGGGGGGGCTATTAAATCCTGATTTTTCCCTTCTACCTGTGTGGGTCTGGCGGGTCAGGCAACCGTGGACATGTGGTAACCCCACCTCTGAGCCAGGTGGGCCATGTGGTAACTCCACCTCTGAGCCGATGGGTTGTGCTGGACGCCAGGGGGGAGGGGATTGTTGGGTCCGACGTTCCTTCACTTGACCCGTGACGCTTTGCTTCCTTTTTAAGAAATTAGGTAGCGCCCTCTCCAACAGTCCGGGCTTTTGGTGCAGTTGAGTATGCGCTTGATCCTTCATACCGTCATAGGGTAAACCCACCAGGGCAAAAACATCAAGTTGGTAGTTCATTATCCACTGCCAACATAGCCATAAACATTACACTGAGCTTTTCCAGCAACAACAAGGAGGAAAGTAAATAAATCCCAGAAATCGGCCTGAGGCCGCAAAATACCAAGTATGCAAAAAAAGTGTCGAGTTAACTCGACGTCTGACCTACACTCAACGCCGCGTTGAGTGCATCCAGCGCACTCAACGCCAAACAGAAGTTCTGAGTCTACTCGACGCCAAGCCTGACTCTGTCAAAACACTCAACACCAAGGCACAACACTCAACGCCAAGGCACAACACTCAGCGCCACGTTGAGTGTATTCAACACACTCAACGCCAAACAGTTAGCTCAACGATATTTCCTTCACTCAATGCCGCGTTGAGTTCACTCAACGTCGCGTTGAGTTCATTCAATACACTTAACGCTATTGACTTAATATCGAAGCTACTCAACGCCAAATCCACTCTCAACGCTGCGTTAAGTGCATTCATCACACTCAACGCTTTTTAGTTAGCCTCTCAGACTACTCAACGCCAAGGGCTGTACACTCAACGTCGCGTTGAGTACACTCAACACATTCAACGCTTTTGACTTAGCCGTATAGATCACTCAACTCCAAGGGCTGTACACTCAGCGCACTCAACGTTTTTTTACTTAATCTCACAGACCACTCAACGCTAAGCCGTCACTCAACGCTTTTTACTTAGTCCAAAAACTGATTTTCGTCGAATCTAACTTAGGCAAACATGCACTTAAACTCGACTGAATATCAATCACATTCACCCGACGAAATCTACTAAGACTTGCATATACTATGAATTAACCTATGATGATCGATGAATTATCTCCTCCCAAAGTCACCAAATTTTCTACAGAATCAACATATCGACAATGACCGAATCCTACCCGACCCCTAACTTACTAGCACAGAAAATATACAAGGAAAAGAAAAGCTTGACAAGGGGAAGAAGTCACCACTTGCCTCGATGCAGCTGAAATCCAGCCACACAACGCTTTTCTTCGAGGATCTGGCCGCAAGAACCCTTAGACAACAATTCCTAAAATTTTTCAGGACAAAAGATGGTTGAGGTGAGAAACCCTAACACCAAAAGTCAAAGAAATCAAAATTACCTACCAACAACGCGTAGATCTTGCGGAGAGCTTTCCGAATCTAGTCTCCGACGACGATTTCGTGCACCAGAGCTACTACAAGTGGTGGCCAAAAGCCTAGCAAAACCGGTCGCTCTCTATCTTCCACGTTCTTGGTCCGATAGCTGGGAGAGGAAGATGATGAATAATACTCGGTCTCTATCTTTATCTATCTAATATAATATTATATATGAATAATTATATACATATCATATAACATATTATATGTTATCTCTAGTGGCTGATATAATACAATATAATAGTAAATGATATAATATAATATAATATAATATAGTATTATATACATATGTTATAATATCATAAAACTCAAATCAACTCGGATTTCTACGAAATTCGCATCGTAGATAAATATCGACGCTACAAAATCAACGATAAAGTCGAATTTAAGTTTCGACAGAACAAACTCGGGTAAAAATGCCCCCGAAGTCCAAAACACCAAATATCTCAAAAAGGCTCCACCGAGTTCCAAAACAAACCCGACTTGCAAGAGAAATCTCAAAACCGCCATATAAATTAGCCAAGCTAATATTCTAAGTCAAAACCTCGGATACCAAATGAGCAAAAGTCACGCTCCAGCAACTGTACCCGTCAACGTAATGCCCTGACGTCAAAATACGTCACTAAAGGAATTTCAAATAAACATCGAAAAAACGGGGGCATTACACCCTTAGCCGGTCCGCTCGAACTATGGGTTTAGTGAGTGCAATCTTCCTCCCATGATTACCATCGCATGACCGCAAAGGCCATGTATGTGCCCCCCGCCTACGCAGGGCTCCTAGCCGCGTGCAAGCATGGGTGTAGCCCTGTCTAACCGTGTGAACCTGCGCATAGTCTGGCTGTGCTCTCGTAATGCGCACGATATGGAGTCGCACGCACATGCTTGTTGCCCCAGGCCACGCACGCATCCCTAGGCCGCGCACGCGCACATCATGGGGCCTCACACAACTGTGTGATCCCCAGGTCGCGTGCGCGCTTAGAGCGACCTTCCTCTTAGAGACTGGAGGCCTTCCGTCCTCCCATGCTCCTTGGCCACCTCGATTCGGCAGTATCCATGCGGCCCCTTTTCCCGCAGAGCGAGCCTCCTGGATCAGGAGGCCTCCTGACCTCCCAGATTCAGGGGGTGGCCCTCCTTATTGCAGGAGGAGGGCGACCCCAGGCTGCCTTGCCCCTTTGGCTGTCAGGATCGGGCGGCCTCCTGACCGTCAGGTCCAGGCGGCATTGGCTGGAAGCGGGCGGCCCCCGGGTTGCCCCGCTTCTCCTACCGCCCGGATTGTGTGGCCTCCTAGCAGCATTGTTCTGGGCGACCCCGTTTGCCAAAGAGGGCAGATGGCTTACAGGCCATTCCGCCCTCTGGATGTTCGAATTGGGCAGCCACTTGGAAGCCCAAGTTCAAGCTCCCTCTCGGCCTCCTGCGGTGGGCGCCCCCGTGGTGGCCGCCTTCTTCTTCGGCCACCCGACCTCCATCGTCGAGTAGCCTCTCGGCCGTCCACCAGCCGGTTGTTTCCGCCACCGGCCGATCGCCTCGTTGTCTAAACTCTTCGTCGTCCGACCACGTTTTTGCGACCACCGCCATCAGTTACATGTGTAACCATCCACATAACCACTCACAAAACCTCCCGTAGTGGGGGAGTGCGTAACCAAAAATATAGTGGTCGGTATTTAATAAAAATGATACGCATATTGAACCATAGTCCTATAAAAATAGTTATAATATATCAGGCTATAAATAACAAATACGGTGGTTATAGACTGCAGATAGCTGTATAACCACCATAACCACCACTGGAGCTTATAAATAGGCCCCCAGATCATCCTTTTTCTTCATTCTTTCCTTCCTAGAATTCCTCCTATGAATTTTCTGTCCCCTCTCTCATTCATTCTATAGATTTTCTCTCTCCTTTCTCATTCCTCCTACGATTTCTCACTCTCAACCGAAGTGCGCATTCCCCTCTCCCCCAATGCGCACGTTCCTCTTCGCACATGTTCCCCTCCCCCGTGCGCACATTCCTCCTTGTGTGCGCTCCTCCTTACGCGCGTCTCTCCTCCAATGTATGCACGTTCCCCCGTGTGCACGTCCGTCCTTGCGCGCGCCTCTCCTCCAACGTACACACGTCCCTCCTTGTCCGAGCCTCTTCTCCAATGTGCACACATCCGTCTGTGTGCGTGGTCCACCTAATGCGCGTCTCTTCTCCAACGTACACATGTACCCTCGTGCGCACATTCGTCCTTGTGCACGTTCCTTAGTGCGCACACCGCTCCAAGTGCATCGTCGTGCGCTCTGCTCTCAAGACCGCACCGAGTCCGTCGTCGTGTGTCCCTCTCTCAAGCACGCTCCAAGTGTGCAACCACGCGCACCGTTCTCCGGATTGCTATAAGCACTCAATGCTCTCAACTCAGGAACAAGCTTATCAATATCTGACGAGACCAACACTCCAGACTCCTCCAAACACAATAGGAGTCTAGTCGCAGAGGATAAGACACACTAAATGCGCTGCTCAAGCTTCGAAGCAGCCAATATCAGGACAAGCAAAGCGAGCTGCTCTCGCTTCAAAGCAACAGTCTAAGACTCCAAAGCATCCAGAGTTTTAAGCTCTCTACTGTAGTTGGAAAAAGAATTAGCTCTATAAGAGATGGTTTGTCGCCCTCCGAGCCCAATACTCTTTCTCTAATAATTGTAACGAGCAGCAGTCTATTGCCCTCACTTCCCTCAAAACTCTGTAACACGACAACAAATAGTGTAAGTTTGATCGGCACAGATCCGGCCACGTGATTTTTCACCAAGGGTTTTCTACGTTAAAAAATTGTCTTATCAACTTTCTATTTTTTGTGATTGTTTGCACGCCCGACCGCTCTATAGGGCTAAAGCATCCTAATTTAGTCCGGTCTATCAGTAGAGCTGAGTTGACAGCAAAAATAACAATAATAATGATAATAATAATATAAGAGAACAAATCCACCAAGAGAACTGTTCCCTTCAATATACGAGTAAAAATGCCAAAATAAGCTTCCAAAGAATGGTGTCAGCTCGGGCTGTCCGTCAACAAGTTGACTTTAATATTATCACCACATTTGAAGTTCAAATGGCGCAGCTTGCTGCATGTATTGATGTCTTTAGCGTTGTATCCCTTAATTAAAAGGTTTATAATTAATTATCTGCTGTATGACATTTAATACTACAAATCCAACTGCTGCATTCATTAATTATTTTCTTTAAATAAAAAAACATAAATTAAACTCAATTATATAAAAAAATACAATAAATATTGGGGATCGAAATGCCCGGCTTCATTTGCTTAGGCGCACTCCGGCGGCGTTTGCCTCAAAACTCCCGACGAAAACGCCGGATCAAATGAAAGCCAAGGCTCTGTTTGGCGATCACAAATGCGGTGGTTATGAATCATCGTTCCTTAACGTCCAATCTTATCTAAGGTACTTAAACCACTTTTATATTTAAAACCAGATTTTTTTATTGCATTGTTATATACAAACTGAAATTTTAATTTTTTTCTACTATATACAAATCACTTTCTCCTTTCTCTTCTGCTTTTACTGGCGATTGGTTGCTCAAGCCCTCCCCGCTCTGTTCCCGTGTTCTCGCTAATACCGCTCCTGATCCCGCATCCCATACTTTTACGTCTTGTTATAAAAAATCCGATTCAATCTGATATCTGAATTTTTTTTTGTCGATTGCAGACTCATTTCACTTGGCAAAGATGATGAGCGACAAAGAGGATCCTTTCATACTTTTGAATTCAAGATTTTCTGGAGGAATTACATTTTTCATATGTCTTGAGTTTCGTTTTTTTTCTTTTGTAATACTTGCTAATACAATATGTTCTATATGTTCTATTAATATACAAAAGTGCTAATATACTATGTTCAATGGCGGTGGCGTATTTGTCTACAAGAGCAAAATAGCCGTCGCCAAATAATTATTAATTTTTTTGAAAATAATATATAAGTGTTTTATTTCACAATTGTTGCGGGACGCTCGAGGCTTCTGGTAGACCGACTAAATTTAGTCATCTTAGCCCATAGAGCGGTCGAGCGCGCAAACAGTTACAGAGTAAGTAGTGAGGTGGACTAACAGATTTTTAACATGAAAAACCGGTAAACTGGATAAAAAACGTGACCGGTTCGGTGATGATCGAACTTCTCTATTTTCAGCGCGTTACAAGACTATAAAAGAATTCGAGGGTAACATGCCGTTGCTCGTTATAGTATCCTCTATGGTGGGTTGTTGGTTCGGATCTGGATCCAATTCGGATCCGGTTTCGTTTTTTTAGATCTATTCAAATCTTGGGTGTTGAAGCCGGGAAAATCCCTTACTCCAAAATTTGGATCAAGACAGTCTGTGGTTACTAGTTCAGGGTCGGGCTCGACGGCTAACGGGCTAGAACACAAGAACAATCGGACAATAAAAAGGACCCCAGACGCTGCGGAAGGGAGGTCCCACCACGTACCCTATGCTTAGAAGAAGCTTCTCCTCTACAACAAAAAATAGCCGAGCAGGGTACGAGGTAGACTGACTGATAAATAGGTTACAACGGCTAAAAGGGATAGTCGCAAACTCGCAACCTGTCTCTCTGAAGAAAGGATTCAAAAGCTCAGCTCGAAGTCTAGGAAAAAAGGTGCTCGAGATATTTTTGCGAGATTTCGTACTCTCTCTCCTAGTACCCCTGAGGTCCTAATTATATGCTAATCCAAAGAAAAGGGTTGGGGGGGGGGGGGGGGGGCTTATTTATAGCCCCACCCCGACGACTAGGCGATTTCTTGGGGGAGCTCGATCGGCTGGGCGAGTAACATGCCTAATCAACTACCTGGCGAGTATGCATGAGGAGTTCGAAATACTCGCCCAGGCCTTTTGCCGTCTTGCGCATTGACTCTGACTTATGTCTTGACTTGCTGACTTTGAATCTTGCTGACCTGGCTTTAGAGGGGTCCACCCTGTCGACTAGGCGATTTCTTGGGGGAGCTTGATTGGCTGGGCGAGTAACAGGCCTAATCTCCTACCTGACGAGTATGAGAGGGGAGCTCGGCATACTCGCTCAGGTCTTCTGCCGTCTTGCGCATTGACTCTGACTTATATCCTGACTTGCTGACTTTGAATCTTGTTGACCTGGCTCTAGAGGGGTCCACCCTCGACGAATATGAGTTGTACACAATCTCCGCTCCTTTTGAGAGACGTATGAGCTCGAAAAGAAACATCCAACACTTATTCGACGAGTTGCTTGGGCGAGTATCTGAGTTAATCAGAAATGATGGATGTTTGCTGAGCTCTATTAATAAGGGGTGGCTAGTCTGTGAGGCATGCCTTTTGAACTCGCATGCGATGTCGAAGTCTATCGAGGAAGTATACCAAATGAGCATTGTGGCTTTGTCCGGATTCCTTGAGCCTACAAGGCCAAAAAGGCCGTGGGAAGGCGAGGTCGCTGCAAATCTTCCTCCCCTCAAGAAGAGGAAACTGAAGAAGAATTTGACGAAGTCGCTTGCCTCCAAGTCTGCCAACTCGCCTCCACCTACCGAGGATCTCAGGTTGAGCGACATTCCCGAGTAACTCAGTTGCGAGTAACTCAGATACTCGCTCAAGCAGCTCACCAAATAAGTGTTGGATGTTTCGTTTTGAGCTCCTCCGTCGCTCGGAAAAAGTGGGGATTGTGTACAACCCATATTTGTAGACCCCTCCAGAGCCAGGTCACCAAGATTCAAAGTCAGCAAGTCAAGACAGATGTCATAGTCAATGCACAAGATGACAGAAGTTATGGGCGAGTATGGCGAGCTCCCCTTGCATACTCTCTAGGTAGGCGACTAGGCCTGTTACTCGCCCAGCCGAGCGAGCTCCCCCAAGAATTCGCTGTGGGTGGGGCTATAAATAAGACCCCCCCCCCTCTATTTGGATTGACATATAAATAGAACCCTAGGGGTACGAGGAGAGAGAGAGAATTCGAAATCTCGCAAAAGAACTCGAACATCTTTTTTCTTAGACTTCGAGCTAAGCCTTTGAATCCTTTCTTCAGACAGATAGGTTGCGAGCTAGCGACTATCCCTCTTAGTCGTCATAACTTATTTATCAACCAGTATACCTTGTACCCTACTTGACCATTTTTGATTATGGAGGGGAAGCTTCTTCTAAGCATCTGGGTACGTGGTGACACTTCTCTGCCACATCGCCTGTTGAAATTGTTAAAGTGTGAAGTTAGGGGAAGTCGGACAGACATGTTGAAGAGTCCGCAAGGACCGCAAAGACCACAGACTAGGTGGATAGCCATGGCGGATTTCCTAGCCGTGCAGCCGATTTCGGCTGTGGTTCTTCTCTGGTGGTCTGGACCAGCAAGTTATCTGGTGGTGTAACCAGGCGGATATGTTTGTTTATCCATGGGTTTGTTGCAGACTCTTTGGAGCTCATCAGTATCCTACATGGATCTGTGCTTGGGTATGGGTGTTGGATCGTGGACTAAGCACAGTTGTGCGAGCAGGTTGTCCGGAGGTCGCGCAGACTGATGGAGCAGTCTGCATGATGGCAGACTGGAGTTGTTCAGTAGGGCGCGATCTTAGTATCAGGTGGTGCAGTTAAGTTTGGTGACTACAAAGTTTAGAGGACTTGGTCTGGGAGAGGCAAAGTCAAGTTAGTTGCCTAGTTCGCTGAGTTCGCTTTAGTGCGGACTGGTCGATGTTCGCCGAGCTCGCATGTGCGGACTGTTGTTGTATTCGCCATGTTCGACAGTATTGGCTGGACAGATTGTCCAAGTCACGGATTGTGGATACGCATAGTTGTAGCAGTGACCGCGAGGTTGGTAGACTGGTTGTCTATCCTGTAGTGTTTATTGGCGCAACCTAGCGAACTGGTTCAGTGTCCACACTATGCAGATTCAGGGTATTAGCCGACAAGATTGATGGGAGGTTATCCTATCGATGTAGGTGTTGGAGACACTCCTGCTCGCATCTATAAAAAAACCCCTCAGCTCATCATAAGTATCGGTGAACACTAAGAGTAAGCTCGCGTTTGATTTTGCGGTTACGGTTGTCTAACCGCTGTGACTAAAGAAGTTGGTTCTGTGCAGGCCGTGCGGCTAACACCAGGCGGCTGGGTGACTAGCGGGAACGTTCGTGCGGAACAGTTCACAGATATATTCAGCGGTTTAGTAGCAGGTTGCGGTCTTTGCGGCTTGGTCTCTTCCTCGGAGTTACAAATAAGCGAAGCAGTTCGCCCGGTCAATCAAAGGGTTCTGTTCCTGGCTCAACATTCGCAATAACAGCAGTCCGCGCGGTTAGTCGCGGTTAGACAGCTTTGGCGCTCTCGGCGGACTCAACTGGCGAGTAGGAGGCTTACACGGTTACTAGAATTAGTCCGCGCAGTTAACTTCTTGCTGTTCTTTTTGTATTCCGCAAGTATATTGTAAAATCATGTCTTGAAATGTATGCCTCGACCTGTAATAGAAGTTAATCTAAATTAGAAACTTTTGCGCTACTTGTACAACCCCGTATTCGCGAAGAGTGGGCCCAAAACAAGGTGAGCAAGTTTTTAAGCTTTTTGGGAGTTTTGCACTCCTAGGGGCCAATTTTGGGTGAACATGTAGAACATACTAGTAGGGGGAGAAAATATTTCTCCCCCCAAGGCGCTTTTGGCAAGCCGCCCAGGCCGCCAGGCCGCAAGCCGCCTCAGCCAGGCCGCAAGTTGCCCAGGCCGACTCAGCCAGGCCGCAAGCCGCCCAGGCCGCCTCAGCCAGGCCGCAAGCCGCCCAGGCCGCCTCAGCAAGGCCGCAAGCCTCCCAGGCAGCCTCAGCCAGGCCGCAAGCCGCCCAGGCCGCCCCAGCTCGCAGGCCGCCCCAGCTCGCAGGCCGCCCAGCTCGCAGGCCGTCCAGCTCGCCAGGCCGCAGCTCGCCTTGCCCCGCCTCAGCCAGGACGCAAGCCGCCCAGGCCGCCTCAGCCAGGCCGCAAGCCTCCCAGGCCGCCCCAGCTCGCAGGCCGCCCCATCTCGCAGGCCGCCCAGCTCGCAGGCCGTCCAGCTCGCCAGGCCGCAGCTCGCCTTGCCCCGTCTCGCCAGACCGCCGCCTCGCCCAGGCCGCCGTCTCGCCAAGTAGGCCAGCTCGCAGTCCGCCCCAGCTCGCAGGCCGCCCAGCTCGCATGCCGCCCAGCTCGCCAGGTCGCAGCTCGCCTTGCCCCATCTCGCCAGACTGCCGCCTCGCCCAGGCCGCCGTCTCGCTAAGTAGGCCAGCTCGCAGGCCGCCCAGCTCGCAGGCCGCCCAGCTCGCAGGCCGCCCAGCTCACAGGCCGCCCAGCTCGCAGGCCGCCCAGCTCGTAGGCCGCCCAGCTCGCAGGCCGCCCAGCTCGCAGGCCGCCCAGCTCGCCCAGCCTTCTTGCCCTCGGGGGGAGTTACCCCTTTACCCCCGGCGTGGCGGTTTCCTATTGGCCCGAGGCCTTTTGGCCGTAGGGGTATTTTGGTCATTTCTGGCCCAGGACTTTTGGAAAACTATAAATAGACCCCCTTGGGTGCCTTGGAGAGGATCCCTTTCTTAGTTTTCTCCTCCCTTAGCTTCTTGGTAGAGTTGAGAGAGCTCTCCAAGGCACCCTAGCTCGAGCATTGGCTAGGGAGAGGAAGTGCTCAGGTAGCCTTTCGGGTGTGAGGTGGGACCTCCGCGCTAGAGCCGAGGGTCTGTTCCTAGTTTCCCAAGTCTTCGGTCCGTGACGTTCCTCCGAGTGTAGTAGGTGTGAGGTCACCCCTCTTTTGGGACCCCGAACTCCATGAGAGACCAGGTTTCCGGTTTCAACATTTTGGTGCGGTGAGCGTGGAGAGTGACCAACACAGAAGATCTCGGGAGAGAGTCATGACTGGAGGAGAGGGAGGTAGTGATGATCTCAGCGAGCTCCCTAGCTCGGGACCCTTTGTAGGGAGGCAAGAGTTCATGGCCTCCATCCAGGGTATCATGGAGATGCTGCGAAGCATTGCTCCTCAGGGTGGCAGCTCCACCACGACCCCCCAGGAGCTAGCTCCCCCCCTCGACGAGTCGACTCCCAGGGGTCTAGGCGAGATGACCCCAGCGGGGGGAGAAGGAAGTGCACCAGGAAGAAGACCAGGGAAGGAGAGAATGGGAGATGGGGTCGAGCGAGACCTCACCGGCCGGGAGCTGTTCTCCAGCCCGGCAAGTGCCAACCTCCCAGGCGAGCAGGTCGCGCGAGTAGAGGTGGTGAGACCACCCCTTAAGGGGTCACCCTTCAGCGAGCTGATCATCTCAGCTCCCGTTCCCGAGGGGTTCAGAGAGTCGGACATGGCTTACTATACGGGGAAGGATGACCCCGTCCAGCATCTGCAGTGGTTCGAGGATGCGGTCTCCATCAGGCCGATGATGGATGCCTTCAAGTGTCGCCTCTTTGCGATCACGCTGAAGGAGAAGGCAAGGGACTGGTTCCATCAACTCCCTCCGAGGTCGATCTATGGGTTCGAGGACTTGAGCCGAAGCTTCCAGCTCCGCTTCTCCACCTCCAAGAAGCGGAAGAGGAGTCCTGAGTCCATCTTCTTGATAAGGCAGGGGCCGAGGAGTCGCTGGCCCGCTACGTAGACAGGTTCCAAGAGGAGATCTTGGAGGTCCAGGAGATGCCAGGGTATGCTCTCCAGATGGCCTTCACCGTTGGGCTGAAGGAAGGCTTCTTCAAGATGAGCTTGACCCGGAAGGCCCCCCTTTCCTTCGAGGAGCTGATGGAAAGGGCGGCAGAGGAGATTGCCATGGAGGCAGCCAACCCGGCATTTGTCAAGAAGCTGGCGAAGTTGACGGAGGTGGAGTCAAAGGAGCAGGGTGGCTCGAGGCATCAGGAAGGAAGAAGGAGAGAGGAGCAGAGAGCTCAGGGGTTCCAAGGACAGGAGGGTCCGGAACCAGGCTGGAGGCAACAGGGAGGACCTGCCCAAGGTCCAGGAAGAGCTCTCATCCAAGGAGGGGGGAACTTCCACGGGGGCCAAGGGAGGTTCAACTTCCAGAGGCAGGCCCCAAGACAACTCTTACCCCCGCCGCAGCAAACCTTGGCGATAGGAGGGGGAAGAGGTAACAGGAGAGAGCGTCCAGCCCGCCGAAAGAGGGGAGGAGCGCTACCGTACTGTGACTTCCACCAGGTGGAGGGGCACGCCACAGCTACCTGCCCCGAGTTCTTGGAAGTGAGGGGCGCGAGAGGCCCTGCGCAGCCGCAGCTGCCGGTGCGGGTAGAAGAGGTTCTACCCGGAGAAGGGGGTGATGATATATGCGAGGACCGGGTCGACGTGGGAACCCGAGGTGGTATAGGAGTGATCCACGGTGGAGTGGGGGTTGAGGCCACTCGGAAGGCAAGCCTCCATGTCATGTACCGAAGGAGCGTTGCCTCAACCTCCCAGACCCCGCCCCCAGAAGAAAAGATCACCTTCTCGGTGAAGGACCTGCTGGATCATGAGGATCCGTTCTGCGATGCGCTGGTCATCCAGATGGTCATCGAAGGCTACACCGTCTCCCGGATCTTGGTTGACAACGGGAGTTCCGTCAACGTTGTTTTCAAGAAGGCGTTTGACGAGATGAAGGTGGAGCCACGGAGGGTGTTGGCCTCAGACGGACCCCTGTTCGGATTCTCCGGGGAGAGAAAGGAGGTCAAGGGTGGAGTGGGGCTCCAAGTAAAATTGGGAGGAGTCTCAAGGAACTGCCGGTTCGTTATTGTTGACGCTCCAAGCAGCTACAATGCCATCTTCGGAAGACCCCTCATCAGCGCCTTCCGTTGCGTGCCGTCTTCATTCCACCAATGCCTCAAGTTCAGCTCAGGAGGGATCCAGGTCAGAGTCAAGGGAGACTCCAGGATGGCAAGACAGTGCTACATCACGACCGTCAACACCATCTCCTGGTGGGCCAAGGCAGAGGAGATGGAGGAGATCATGGAGAGCCTGAGCAGGATGGAAGTGTCCGGCGAGCAGGAAGCGGATGAGGACCACCGGGCCCAGACCCCCTGAGGAAGCCTCACCCCGACAGAGTTCTGTATGTATTCTATCTTGTAATGAGTCTAACCCCCGACCAACTGAGTCGGAGGGATCATGTAACCCATATATTTTCCCCGTTTGAGGATGTAGGATTTGGTAAGGTCTGATTGTGGTAGCCCAAGTCCTTTGCTCCGATGACGATTCCGCCGCCAGGCTCCCACTAGCTGGCTGGGTAGGTTGATCTCTCGTGGTAGCCCAAGTCCTTTGCTCCGATGACGATTCCGCCGCCAGGCTCCCACTAGCTGGCTGGGTAGGTTGATCTCTCGTGGTAGCCCAAGTCCTTTGCTCCGATGACGATTCCGCCGCCAGGCTCCCACTAGCTGGCTGGGTAGGTTGATCCCTCGTGGTAGCCCAAGTCCTTTGCTCCGATGACGATTCCGCCGCCAGGCTCCCACTAGCTGGCTGGGTAGGTTGATCTCTCGTGGTAGCCCAAGTCCTTTGCTCCGATGACGATTCCGCCGCCAGGCTCCCACTAGCTGGCTGGGTAGGTTGATCTCTCGTGGTAGCCCAAGTCCTTTGCTCCGATGATGATTCCGCCGCCAGGCTCCCACTAGCTGGCTGGGTAGGTTGATCTCTCGTGGTAGCCCAAGTCCTTTGCTCCGATGATGATTCCGCCGCTAGGCTCCCACTAGCTGGCTGGGTAGGTTGATCTCTCGTGGTAGCCCAAGTCCTTTGCTCCGATGACGATTCCGCCGCCAGGCTCCCACTAGCTGGCTGGGTAGGTTGATCCCTCGTGGTAGCCCAAGTCCTTTGCTCCGATGACGATTCCGCCGCCAGGCTCCCACTAGCTGGCTGGGTAGGTTGATCTCTCGTGGTAGCCCAAGTCCTTTGCTCCGATGACGATTCCGCCGCCAGGCTCCCACTAGCTGGCTGGGTAGGTTGATCTCTCGTGGTAGCCCAAGTCCTTTGCTCCGATGATGATTCCGCCGCCAGGCTCCCACTAGCTGGCTGGGTAGGTTGATCTCTCGTGGTAGCCCAAGTCCTTTGCTCCGATGATGATTCCGCCGCCAGGCTCCCACTAGCTGGCTGGGTAGGTTGATCTCTCGTGGTAGCCCAAGTCCTTTGCTCCGATGACGATTCTGCGCCAGGCTCCCACTAGCTGGCTGGGTAGGTTGATCTCTTGTGGTAGCCCAAGTCCTTTGCTCCGATGACGATTCCGCCGCCAGGCTCCCACTAACTGGCTGGGTAGGTTGATCTCTCGTGGTAGCCCAAGTCCTTTGCTCCGATGACGATTCCGCCGCCAGGCTCCCACTAGCTGGCTGGGTAGGTTGATCTCTCGTGGTAGCCCAAGTCCTTTGCTCCGATGATGATTCCGCCGCCAGGCTCCCACTAGCTGGCTGGGTAGGTTGATCTCTCGTGGTAGCCCAAGTCCTTTGCTCCGATGACGATTCCGCCGCCAGGCTCCCACTAGCTGGCTGGGTAGGTTGATCTCTCGTGGTAGCCCAAGTCCTTTGCTCCGATGACGATTCTGCCGCCAGGCTCCCACTAGCTGGCTGGGTAGGTTGATCTCTCGCGGTAGCCCAAGCCCCTTTGCTCCGAGATGGTCCCGCTGCCAGGCTCCCACTAGCTGGCAGGGTCGGTGGTACCTCTCGTGGAGAGTAAGTCCCTTTTCTCCGAGGTGGTCCCGCTGCCAGGCTCCCACTAGCTGGCAGGGTCGGTGGTACCTCGCGTGGAGAGTAAGTCCCTTAGCTCCGAGATGGTCCCGCTGTCAGGCTCCCACTAGCTGACAGGGCCGGTGGTACCTCTCGTGGAGAGTAAGTGTTTGCACCCCGAGGTCAACATCGTCACCCAGGCTCCCATTAGCTGGCATGACAGGTTGACCCCTCGGGGAGGCTAAGTGTTTTCACCCATAGGAGGTCTCGCCACCCAGGCTCCCATAGCTGGCATGGTAGGTTGACCCCGATGGGAAGTTATACTCCGCGAATACGTTGGGTTGGATGTTTCTTTCCGAGCTTGTGCCAACCTCGAAAAGAGCGGGGATTGTGTACAACCCCGTATTCGCGAAGAGTGGGCCCAAAACAAGGTGAGCAAGTTTTAAAGCTTTTTGGGAGTTTTGCACTCCTAGGGGCCAATTTTGGGTGAACATGTAGAACATACTAGTAGGGGGAGAAAATATTTCTCCCCCCAAGGTGCTTTTGGCAAGCCGCCCAGGCCGCAAGCCGCCTCAGCCAGGCCGCCTCAGCCAGGCCGCAAGCCGCCCAGGCCGCCTCAGCCAGGCCGCAAGCCGCCCAGGCCGCCTCAGCCAGGCTGCAAGCCGCCCAGGCCGCCTCAGCCAGGCCGCAAGCCGCCCAGGCCGCCCTAGCTCGCAGGCCGCCCCAGCTCGCAGGCCGCCCAACTCGCAGGCCGTCCAGCTCGCCAGGCCGCAGCTCGCCTTGCCCCGCCTCAGCCAGGCCGCAAGCCGCCCAGGCCGCCTCAGCCAGGCCGCAAGCCGCCCAGGCCGCCCCAGCTCACAGGCCGCCCCAGCTCGCAGGCCGCCCAGCTCGCAGGCCGTCCAGCTCGCCAGGCCGCAGCTCGCCTTGCCCCGTCTCGCCAGACCGCCGCCTCGCCCAGGCCGCCGTCTCGCCAAGTAGGCCAGCTCGCAGTCCGCCCCAGCTCGCAGGCCGCCCAGCTCGCAGGCCGCCCAGCTCGCCAGGCCGTAGCTCGCCTTGCCCCATCTCGCCAGACCGCCGCCTCGCCCAGGCCGCCGTCTCGCTAAGTAGGCCAGCTCGCAGGCCGCCCAGCTCGCAGGCCGCCCAGCTCGTAGGCCACCCAGCTCGCAGGCCGCCCAGCTCGCAGGCCGCCCAGCTCGTAGGCCGCCCAGCTCGCAGGCCGCCCAGCTCGCAGGCCGCCCAGCTCGCCCAGCCTTCTTGCCCTCGGGGGGAGTTACCCCTTTACCCCCCGGCGTGGCGGTTTCCTATTGGCCCGAGGCCTTTTGGCCGTAGGGGTATTTTGGTCATTTATGGCCCAGGACTTTTTGAAAACTATAAATAGACCCCCTTGGGTGCCTTGGAGAGGATCCCTTTCTTAGTTTTCTCCTCCCTTAGCTTCTTGGTAGAGTTGAGAGAGCTCTCCAAGGCACCCTAGCTCGAGCATTGGCTAGGGAGGGGAAGTGCTCAGGTAGCCTTCCGGGTGTGAGGTGGGACCTCTGCGCTAGAGCCGAGGGTCTGTTCCTAGTTTCCCAAGTCTTCGGTCCGTGACGTTCCTCCGAGTGTAGTAGGTGTGAGGTCACCCCTCTTTTGGGACCCCGAACTCCACGAGAGACCAGGTTTCCGGTTTCAACACTACTGTTGCTGCTGTCTTTTACTTGGCTTCACTTGTGGTTGAGTGTTCCTGCGACCACGTTATCCCCTGCTTCAGAAATTTTTACATGGTATCAGAGGGGCGTTGAAGAGTAGCAGTTCACCGATCTAAGGTCGTTATACCTTCTTTGAAGTTCAAGTGATTCAGGTGATAGCAATGAAAGTCGGTTACGCTAGAGGGATTGAGATTGAGCTCTTGTCGCGCACCAACTTCGAGCTTTGGAGGTCCTGCATGGAGAGCTACTTTCTTGGCGAGGATCTGTGGGAGGTTGTCGGTGGGGACAACCAACAAGAAGTGGTTGCTACCGAAGGCAATGCTGAGGTGGTGAAGGGGTGGAAACGAATAGATGCTAAGGCTTTATTCACTTTGAAGCGCCCAATTTCACCGGAGCTTTTCGACCACATTATTGATTGTTGGTCGACAGCTGAGATCTGGATGGCCTTGGAAGGCCTGCTCAACAATAAGAATGTAGCTCAGCTATAATTTTTGGAGAGCAAGTTGGCTAAGACCACTCAGGGAGACCTGAAAGTGTCATCTTTCTTCTTAAAGATGAAGAACATCTGCTCTGAGATTTAGGCACTGGATCCAGAAGAGCCTATCTCAGAGGCGAAGCTGAAAAGACACATCATCCATGATTTGCGGAAGAAATATGTGGCCTCTGTAACTTCTATTTAGGGCTGGGCCAATCAACCGTCTTTGCTAGAGCTGAAGAACCTGTTGGCTTCGCAAAAGAGCTTGACAAAGCAGATGGCTGGAGTGTCGGTCTCTAAGGGAGACGACGATGTTCTCTTCTCGGGTAAGAAGAACAGATGTGACATGAATAAGAAAACGTCTGTTAGCAATGGTCTATCTTCTTCATCATAGAAGGAGAGGAGCAAGTCTCTTAAGACTGATGACAGGAAGAAGCGGGACGGACCTTGGTGCTATAGATGCAACTAGCTCGATCACACCCGCAATGATTGCGGGGTTAAGCTTCAGACAGGAATGCTGCAGAGAAGGAGACTGAGTCCAAGCATGAGAAAAAATGATGGAGAAGTGCTTTCATGATGGGCACTTGTGTCCGGGCACTTTCCTCCATTGATTACCAGGAGTGTACAACCCCATATTCGCTGGGTGGTACCTAGATGCCTGAAGGACCGGGATTGGGCTAGCCTTGGGCTAGCTTTAGACTAGAAATCAGATCAGACAGATATATAGCCGAGAGGGTTCCCGCCCGTGGCATACGAGAAGGCTTGTGCCTGGGTAAGAGGGATTCTTCCAGTTCTTAGCGTTGAGTGAGGCTTTGCCACTCGACGCCCTTTCGCCTTTGGCACTGAGTGAGGCTTTGCCGCTCAACGCCCTGCAGTTCTTGGCATTGAGTGAAGCCTTGCCACTCAACGCCCTTTCTCCTTTGGCGTTGAGTGAGGCTTTGCCACTCAACGCCCTGCAGTTCTTGGCGTTGAGTGAGGTTTTGCCGCTCACTGCCATTTTGCCTTTGGCGTTAAGTGAGGCTTTGCTACTCAATGCCTTGCAGTTCTTGGCGTTGAGTGAGATTTTTCCACTCAACGTCCTTTAGCCTTTGTCATTGAGTGAGGCTTTTCCACTCAACACTCTTTTGCTCTTAGCATCGAGCTCTGTTCTGCCACTCAGCGCTCTCAGTGCTTTGCGGCTTGCCCCTAAGTTTCTCATAGGACAGGCAGAAAGCTTACAGAGTAGCAGAAGGGCTTCCGCCCAGCAGGGTTCAGAGGTAAATTACCAGGATGCCCTTGGGTCTACATTTAGCTCCTCAGAACAGTGGAGTTGCGTTGTTGGCAGACCAAGTTGGGCTGCAAATATCCTCTCAAAATAGCGGAGTTACGCTATTGGCAGACCAGATACTGGGAGCCTATAAATATGACATACAAGGTACCTCAGAAGGCAAACTTTCACATTTTCTGAAATCAGTTAGTGCTTTCTGAGGTACTTCTAGCCCAACAATTGACTAAGGAGGGGAAACACTCATAGATCTTCCGGGTTAGTGGAGAGACCTCCCAGCTGAGGCTTAAGGTCAGTTCTTGGTTCTTTGTTACTAGTCAGAGGTCTGGTTTTGGGAGAAGTAGGTGTCGGCTACACCCCAAGGTCCAAACTCTCGTTGATGCCAGTTTTTGGCTTCAACAAAGAAGACTGGATTGTGAACTCCGGGTGCGGTCATCACCTCACCGGGGATGTGTCCAAGTTCTCGTCTCTGCGGGAGTATAAAAGTAATGCCTCTATTTGTACTGCTGATGATACTGTGCATGCGGTAAAGAAGGAGGGATCAATTTCTTTGGGCAGTGATCGAGGGCCACTCACTTTGCGGAGTATGTATCACGTGCTTGAGATGAAGAAAAATCTCTTCTCGGCGACCAATACGGTAGATGCTGGGTATCATGTTCTGTTTGGCTCGATAGAAGTGAAGTTTCTCTGAAACATTTCAGCTGTGAAAGCTGACGTTACTCCTATTGGAAAGAGGGTGAAAAACTTGTTCGTTTTGGCGACAAGTTCTTATGTTGACAAGATGAGTGCGAATGATAGCGCTGCTATATGATACGAGAGGTTGGGGCATGTAGGGAAGGACAAGCTAAAGGCTATGACGGTGAAAGGCCTAGTGCAGGGTCTGCCTACGCTCAGTGGAAGGTCTGCTCAGTCTGCAGATTAATAAATTGAGAATGGATAATGTCGGGGAGTTTACTTCGCTTGATTTCTCTAATTTCTGCAGAAAGTTTGGCATCCAACGTGTGCTTACTTGTGCTCACACTCCACAACAGAACGAGATTGTAGAGCGGAGGATCCGTCATCTGACAGAAACCTGCAAATGCTGACTTCATGCCAAATGCATTCCCAGGGCCTTTTGGGCGGAGGGAATGACATATGCAGCATACATCATCAACAGGATGTCCCTCGGTCCTAACAAGATGAGGTCATCTCATGAGTTGGTATTCAAGGAGAAACCTAGCGTGGAACATCTTCGGGTGTTCGAGTCGACTTGCTATGTGTACATTCCAGACTCGCTTAGGATGAAGCTAGATGCGAAAGTAAGGAAGCTAGTTTTTGTTGGATATGATGAGCGGATGAAGGGATGGACGTGCATGGATCCAGAGATATGGAAGTTTGTTGTCTCCCGGAGTTTGTGTTATTAGACGAGCTAACGTCATACCACAGTAGCTCGCCTGTGGAGCTACATGAGAGCAAGTCTGACGAAGGGCTAGGAGTAGCTGCATTTTCCTACCTGAATATTTTGTGATATATATAATGTGTGACTGTGGTTGTGCCTCAGTGGTATTGTCGAATGCATTTTATATATTGCATTGTTTGTATTCATGTTATCCTGTATTTGCAGTTGCGCTTGTGGGTGTCGTACCTCGGCTCCCTAACACTGCACACAATGATACTCGTGATTAAAGAGCATGGCATGAAGAATTACGTGCGTTGTTGAAAGGTTAACCCATGTGGGGCAAGTTAACACATGTCCCTCCCGCACGATACTGGATGAACACCTGCGCCAGATAGAGGAATTCCTGATGAATGAAGAGGCGCCTCACGCTCACGACACCGCCCCTGATCAGGGCAGATCGCCCCCGCCAAGGCAGTAATCTGCTTCGACTGAGCGTCTCTCCCACAAGCTCTTTGATCCAGAGAAAAAATTCTCCAGCACAAGCATCTCGTCAACCCCGACAAGCTTAACCCAAAAGCAGGAGGCCCGACACCTCCGCTATCGTCCAAGCATTAAAAATGCCAGACGTATAGTTAATCAGCTGACTCGCGATATGATTAATGGCACGACTGCAGGAAGACAAGAGAAAGAGAAGCAACACGTTCTGCCGGCTCCCATGACCTTTCTACAGCCGCTTTACCGTCTAAGGCGGCCAAATTTAATTCGATCTACCAAGAGCCTCGAGCGACCCACTGAATGTCTTAAAGAATCCAGCAAATTAAAACCATTAACCACCCACTTGTGTTCTAAAATAATTCGTTACTTAGACACAAAAACACATTAGTATTGTAATTAATTCCAAATATTTGACAGTTAATTAAGCCTAAAGGAGAATTTTAATGTCACCCACACAAATCTCCCTGCCGCCCGAGGGAGATGAATTCATGAAGCCATGAAGAAGAAGAAGAAATCAAACTGAGAGAAATAGAATAATCCGGAGCAGAAAACTCACCCAAATTAAGCCGGCCCTCCACAAATACAGTCAAAGGGAGATAGTCTTCTTCATCAATTTAAGGAACATTAAATTGTCTTCATCCTCATCTCATCCCTCCATATAATCAGCACACAACAGTAGCAAGTATTTCCCATGAACTCTCACCATGACTATGTCTTTCTCCCCTTCCCTTCTTCAGCTGCTTCCCCTGCATTTTCTCGCAATCTCTGTTCCCAAAGCCGGCACAAATCTGGAAGCAGATGGAGGTTTTGAAGGCTTTGATAGCTCCTGATGGCCATAATCCTCCACTTAACTTCTCCTGAAGTTTATCATCACCGGCATACATGGGAAGGCCAGGCATTCTTCTTTCCTTACTCTACTTCTACTTCTTCTTCTCTGTTTCTTCTGAAATTAGAGAGAGAGATGGCTGGGAGTGTAACAACTTGTATTTGTTTCTCTTTTTTTTTTCTTCTTTCTTGATCTTGAAACTACAGAATGATACCAGTTTGTGAAAGAATAGTATAATAAAGGAATGGTATTTGGAAAATTAAAAGATATGTCCGGACTGTTATTCTGCTCTCGTTTCGAAAGTTTTCTCATTTCATGTTGAAATTACAAAAAACAGTACAAAAATGAAGGAGAATTACAGGGAGTGCTCATCATCTTCTCCCTTCATCCCCTTTAAATTTGTTTCTCAGCATCATTGTACAATCTCATATCCGGCGAGTAGTGGTCGACAGGAGTCAGGTCGGCCAAAGTCCAGCGGTCCGGGTCCTAGGCGAGATCCCTGGAAGCCCCTTCAGCTCGCCCAAGTGGGGTGGATCGTCTGAGGGGCGAGTGGAGTGCAAAGAATCGGAGCACCAAGAAGTAGAAATTTGATGTACCAGTTGAATAAATCAACACAAAGAAATACAGAGGTTCACCCCAAGTTCGGACTACTTCCTCTCCGCCACTGAAGAAATCCCTACACAAATAAACCTTCGTGTAAATCTCCAGAAGTTCGGCCGTTATCCCTCGAACGACAGCAGCCCCCTTGTTTTTCTTTTTTCTATACCCTAAGCTCGGTAACCAGTGCTTATATACCCCGTGAAAACAACCAGAAAACAAGGATCGACGAACGCCGAGCCGCGTTCGACGATCGACGAGCTACGTTCGACGATCGTCGAACGCCAAGCCGCGTTCAACAATTGACAGGTCGCGTTCGACGATCGACTAGCCGCGTTCGACGATCGTCGAATGTCCAGCCGCGTTCGACGATCGTCGAACGCCAAGCCGCGTTCGACGATCGACTAGCCGCGTTTGACGATCGACTAGCCGCGTTCGACGATCGTCGAATGCCCCGACACGGGAAAGATCCTACGAATCGTCAGTGTCACACTCCTGTTCCTCTAAGCTCACTTGGGCTAACCCGGTGTGAGAAACAAGAGGACAAGAAGTGTTCCACAACTCCAACATTCTCCTACTTGGTGGACAACTATCACACAATAAGGCAGCTCCTCCAGTTTTCCCCTTCAACCCCACGGCTGTTACACACCGTTCAAATTTTGCAACAGAAACAGCCTTGGTAAGAAAATCAGAGCTATTCCTCTCCGTGTCGACTTTCTCCAGTCGAACCACCTGCTTCTCCACCTTCTCCCGGATGAAGTGATATTGGATATCAATGTGCTTAGTCCTAGCATGGAAAGTCGGATTCTTGGCTAACTGAATTGCCCCTTGGCTATCACACCACACTTTCACAGGACCCTGCTCAAAACCGAGCTCCAAGCACAGCCTTCGCAGCCATATGGCCTCCTTACTAACATGAGTTAGAGCCATGTACTCCGCTTCCGTCGACGAGAGTGCTACCACTCCTTGTCACCGACTCATCCAACTGATAGCTCCACCAAATAATGTGAAGAGATATCCACTGGTGGATTTCCTGCTATCCAGCTCACCTCCCCAATCTGAGTCCACGTAGCCAACCACGTCTAGGACTCCTCCATCGCCGGCACCTTCAAAACAGATAGAAAAATTTGAGGTACCGCGAAGATACCTGAAAACACGCTTCACAACGTTCCAATGTTCCTTCCCGGGCTTAGCCATATACCGGCTCAAGACTCCCACGGCATGAGCAATGTCAGGGCGGGTACAAACCATGGCGTACATCAAACTCCCCACTGCATTAGCATATGGAACATTTGCCATGTCCTCGATTTCTTCGTGTGTCTTGGGACACATCTCAGCAGACAATTTACTCTCAACAGGCATATGAGCACCGATAGGCTTGCAGTCAGCCATATTGAACTTCTTCAACACCTCTTTGAAATACCTTTGCTGTCCCAACCAAAGCTTCTTATTGCTTCGGTCCCTGGAGATCTGCATTCCCAAGATCACATTTGCTGGCCCCAAATCCTTCATTTCGAATTTGGTAGAGAGCATTTTCTTCACTTGTTGGATCATCTTGGCACTATTCCCCACGAGTAGCATATCATCTACATAGAGTGTCAAGAAAGTAAAATACTCCCCATTCCTCTGGAGATAGACACAGTGGTCAGAATTTGTCCTTTCAAACCCCACATCCAGCATGTAGGTGTCAAACTTCTGATATCACATCCTCGGTGATTGCTTAAGACCATAAAGGGACTTTTTCAGCTTGCAAACCAGATCTTCTTTGCCCTTGGCCTCAAACCCCTCTGGTTGCCTCATGTATATCTCCTCCTCCAGATTGCCGTGAAGAAACGCCGTCTTCACATCCATTTGCTCAACCTCCAAGTCATGCGCTGCCGCAATAGAGAGAACCAACCTGATCGAAGTGAGCTTAGCAACCGGCGAGAAAATCTCGTCATAATCCACGCCTTCAACTTGGGAGAAACCTTTTGCAACCAACCTTGTCTTGTATTTCTCCACGGTGCCATCTGCCTTCACCTTCTGCTTGAAGACCCATTTGCTCCCAATGGTCTTCCTTCCCTTTGGAAGCTTGCACGGACTCCAAGTCTGATTCTTCCGCAAGGAATCCATCTCATCAACCATCGCAAGCTCCCACTGATTCGCATCAGCCCTTGACCTTGCATCCCTGGCTGAAATGGGATCTTCACCAAGCATATTAAGGCAATAGTGTGCTCCACCTGCACTAAGAGAGTACCGGAGAGGTGCCCTCCTTTCTCTTGTTGAACGCCTCAGAAGTGGGACATCAGCAACCTCATCTTTTGACCCATCATCAATGTTCACCGTCTCTAAATCGTCTGATTCTGAATCAGACTCAGCACCAACAGTAGTAGCCCCTTGAGCATCAACCTGAGAATCAACTTCTATGCTTCTGGCTACTGTTTCTTCCTCTGCAGCCCTTGACTTCCCCGCTTGTGTGCTGACCTATGGACTGACTTCATGAAACACCACATCTCTGCTGATCGTTACAGTCCTGGTCACCGGGTTCCAAAGCTTGTACCCCTTGAAGCCTTCTTTGTACCCCACAAAAATGCACTTCTCAGACTTCATATCAAGCTTTCCCCTTTTTTCTTTTGGGATGTGAACATAGGAATCACACCCAAACACACGAGCGTAAGACAGATTCGGCTTTTTCTTAAAAATGACTTCATAGGGGGTACACCCCTTCAATGCAGAGGTTGGGGACCTGTTCTTCAGATGGTTGGCTGTAGCCACCGCTTCAGCCCAGAACTCCTCCCCCAAACCTGCCCAACTGCGCATGCACTTGCTCTTCTCCATCAATGTCCGGTTTAGCCTCTCCGACACTCCATTCTGCTCTGGGGTGTAGGGTGTGGTTTTCTGCCGTGCAATACCCTGCTCAGTACAGTACCGCTCAAAAGCATCAGAATAATACTCGCCTCCGTTATCAGAACGAAGGACTTTCACTTTTCTTTCCAACTGTTTATCCACCAGGCTCTTGAAATTCTTGAACCTGTCTAGAACCTCTGATTTGGACCTGAGGAAATAGATCCAGGAATATCATGAATAATCATCAGTGAAAGATACATAGTACCTAGCGCCGCCAAGAGATGGAGCTTGAGTCGGCCCGAACACGTCGCTATGTATCGGATCCAACACCCCAGTTGCCCTCGTGCCTGTTCCATGGAAGCTGACCCGGTGCTGCTTGCCAAGTAGGCAGTGCTCACAGAACCCAAAGCTCGTGGTGCACATCGGCACACCGTCCACCATCTGACTTGTAGCCACGATCGACATCGCCTTCTCACTGATATGCCCAAGCCGATGATGCCATAGCTTGGACTGCTCCTCCTGGTCATACTTCTTGCCTTCAGAGATAAATGACCCGCTTGGATCCACTGTATCAGCAAGTAGTTTATATAGTGTCCCATGCCTAACTCCGTTGGCAATCACCATTGTCCCTCTGGTCATCTTGCATGAGCGCTTGTCACAACTGAAAGTCACTCCTCCATCCGCCATAGAACCCACTGAGAGCAAATTCCTGCTCATCCCAGGAATGTGCATCACACCCAGAAGTGTCTTCGTGGTCCCATTTGACAGCTTGAGCATCACCTTGCCATGTCCTTCGATCTACACTGCAGTATCATTCCCAAGCATGACGTCACCACCATCAAAACTCTCATATTCACAGAACCAGTGTCTATGAGGAGTCATGTGATAGGAGGCTCTCGTGTCAACATACCACACATCAGAATCCATCTGAGCAACACATGCAGCCGCAATGTACATGTCACCGCCGTCGGTCTCCTTCTTTGTACCTGAAGTTGACCCTGCATCCTTCTTCTGAATGGTCTTGTTGTGACATTGAACTTTCACATGCCCAACCTCATTACACTTCCAGTACTTGATGAGCTTCTTCTCCTTGCTCTTGGATGTACCCTGAGACTTATCTCGAAATCCACCTTGCTTATTATCCCTCCATTGAGGGCGCGATCTGGATACACTCAAAGCACCCTTGCTAGCCTTCTCCGAGCCTCCTCTCCTGGTCTCCTCAGATAAAAGAGTAGCGCACACTGACTCACTTGAGAGCGCCTTCTCTCCATTGCCTCCGATAGCAACAATAACGTTGTCCCAGGAATCCGGCAACGAATAGAGCAGTGTGATGGCTCTGTCTTCATCCGAGATCTTCTCACCAATAGAGATCAACTGACCCACAACCGTGTTGAAATTGGTCAGGTGCTCTGAAAAAGAATCGCCTTCATGCATCTTCAAGTTGTACCATTTCTTCCGCAACAACAGCTTGTTCACCAAGGATTTGCTCTGGTAGAGAGTCTCAAGCTTTCGCCATAACCCTTGCCCGGAAGTTTCTTCCATAACATTTGTGTAAGAACCGAATAAAAACAAACCGAAATGGTTTTAACTGAAACTTTATTATCCGAAAAAAGTATCTATTACAAAGGTATGACCTCCCTTATATAGAATGGAGGAGAGATGGGAGAATACAAATAAGAGATGTGTGACTAAAAATTTACAAGACACAAGCGGACTATACATACACAAACCGCACAAGCCGCGCGGTTAGGCAGAAGGGCTAACCGCTCGGCTACTACCAGAGAGAGAGATCGCCATGGGAGACCGCTAGACCGCCCGGTCTCCAAGTCGCCAGAGACAACCAGCTAGACTGCTTGGACCTCAGACAGCAACACACAGCAACCAAACCGCTGAAGGGTAACCGCCAAACCGTGCGGTCATCAACCCGCCAAGACAGACCGCCAGACCGCCCGGTCACTAACTTCAACACTCCCCCTCAAGCTGGAGCATATATATCGATCATGCCCAGCTTGTCACAAATATGAAGAAAAGAGGTAGATACTGGCTTGGTGAAGATGTCAGCCAACTCTTTATCAGAAGTGATGAAGGGAGTGCAAATTTGTTCCTTCAAAATCTCTTCACGAATGAAATGACAGTCGACATCAATGTGCTTGGTTCTTTCATGAAAGACTGGATTTTTGGAGATGTATATGACAGCCTTGTTGTCACAAAACATAGGTAGAGGATGGTGGTAGACCTCTCCTAAATCCAGCATGAGAGCCCGTAGCCATTTTAATTCACAAGTGGTCGATGCCATACTTTGATACTCTGCTTCAGCACTGGACCTGAAAACCATAGACTGCTTCTTGCTCTTCCAGCTTACCAGATTTCCCCCAACAAAGGTGCAGAAAACGGAGGTAGATTTGCGATCCCCTTTGTCATCAGCGTAACTCGCATTTGAGTATGCTTCAACCCTCAGGTGACCATTCTTCTGAAAGAGTAATCCTTTCCCAGGCGCTGCTTTGACATACTCCAAGATCCTCAAGGCGGACTGTAGATGACACTCCTTAGGAGCTTGCATGAATTGACTCACCTTCCCCACAACATAGGAAATGTCGGGCCTGGTCACTGTGAGATATATGAGCTTACCAACTAGACGCCTGTACCGCGTAGTATCTGAAAGAAGGGGCGAATCATCCGTCCAGGTTTTGTCTTCTCCAATAGCCATGGGGCATCGGGCAGGTTTGGCTCCAGTCAATCCTGCTTCTTTTAAAAGATCTAGAGCATACTTACGCTGGGAGAGGACTAAGGAGTTGGGCTTCCGAGAGATTTCAATCCCCAAAAAGTACTTCAGAGAGCCCATATCTTTCGTGACCAGATGTTGACGAAGATGCCGCTTTGTCAAGGCTACCCCTTCCTGATCATCGCCAGTGAGAAGAATATCATCGACGTACACAGCAAGAACCACCAGGCCCGAGGAGGTTTTGCGAATAAATAGCGAGTGATCGGCAGAGCTGCGCACAAAACCAACGACCGCCACGATGCCGCTGAACTTGTCAAACCAAGCTCTAGGGCTCTGCTTGAGGCCATAGATTGCCTTCTTCAACCGGCATACTCGGGTCTCCCCCTGAAGATCACCATAAAGGAAGACATTCTTGACATCCAGCTACGAAATCGGCCACTCTCGATTGACCGCCATAGAGAGAAGGACTCAGATCGTGCTGAGACGAGCCACCGGAGAGAAAGTGTCGAAGTAATCAACTCCATATGTCTAAGTAAAGCCCTTAGCAACAAAGCGAGCTTTATAACGGTCCACCGTGCCGTCGGGGCCACATTTGACCACAAAGACCCAGCGACAGCCAACAACATCAGTACCAAAGGGAGGAGGAACAAGAGTCCAGGTACCCCGCTCCGTGAGGGTCGCCATTTCCTCATCCATGGCCAGCTTCCAGTGGAGAATGTCAAGGGCCTTCTGATAGGAACGAGGCGTGGCAGTGGCAGAGATAGCCAGCGCAAAGGCCCTGCGAGAAGGGGTAAGACGATCATATGAAACAACAGCAGCAAGGGGGTGTAGGGTACAAGTCCGCACCCCTTTGCGAAGAGCCACAGGGAGATCCAGGTCGGCGGCCCCCTCGGTATCCGGAGCGTCCGTGGCAGAGAGAGCTGGCCCGGGAGAAGAGAGCGACGGCGGCAGAGGGGATGGAGACGGTGATGGAGAAGTAGGAGAGAGAGGAGGAGCGAGAGGAGGGGACGGAGATGGCAGAGGGGTGGATATCTCGGTAGGAGACGAGGGAACGAAGGGAATAACAGGAGAATCAGAAGCTGGGGGAAGAGGAGAGGAAGCGGGGGAAAGAGAGGAGGATTCAGCCGAGAAGTAGGAGGCATTCTCGAAGAAGATAACGTCAGCAGAGATGAACTGCTGACGAAGAACAAGGTTAAAGCAACAGTAGCCTTTCTGAGTGGTGGAGTACCCCAGAAAGACACATTTGGTGGAGCGAGGGGATAGCTTGTCACAGGTGGCAGATGGGGCATGCACAAATGCAGTGCATCCAAAGATTCGGAGAGGGAGAGGAAAAGGCTCCTTGCCCGGATACAGAATGGAGAATGGTGTTTTCCCATGGAGAACAACATAGCCCCAATAAGAGCGAGGGATATGCATCTGGGTCATCAATGTGCGAGCCACATCGAGGAGGTGACGGTTTTTGCGTTCCGCCACCCCATTTTGTTGGGAGGTGTAAACACAGCTAGTCTGATGAATAATGCCATGTTGCACACAAAAAGATGTAAAAGCATGACTCAGATACTCTTTAGCATTGTCGGAGCGAAAGGTTTTAATACAAATATTAAACTGAGTTTTAATTAACTGATAAAAAGAGGTCCATACATCTAAAAGTTCAGAGCGATCTCGGAGGAGATACACCCAAGTATATTGAGAAAAATCATCTATAAAAGTTACAAAATAAGAACTACCTCGACCAATGGTGAGGGTAGGAGCAGGTCCCCAGACATCGGAGTGGACAAGATCAAAAGGACGAGTAGAGCCCCGACCTTGCTTCGGGGGGAAGGAGGAACGGTGATGCTTGCCTAGTTGACAGGCGTCACATTGGAGAGGAGTACTGGAGGGAGGGAGGTGGGGCAGAAGCTGATGTAGAAGTCGTGGTGGAGGATGACCGAGGCGGAGATGCCACTGGAGAAGATCCGTACAAGAAGAGGAGAAGGCGGACAAGGCGAAAACGTTGTCGAGGAAGTAGAGGCTGCCGCTCTCAGTCCCAGTAGCAATCGTCCGGTGGGAGCTCGGATCCTGAAAAGAACAAGAAGTCGGAGTAAATGTTATAGAACACTGAAGCTGCTTGCATAAAGAGGTAACGGACAATAGATTGCATGGAAACTTGGGCACATAGAGAGTGTCCGCTAGTCGTAGTGACGGAGTAACATGAACCACTCCCGTCCCATGAACCGGGGAGGGAGAACCGTCCGCAACGAGGACCGGGGGCAACCGATCATGTTGTTCGAGTAAAGAGAAGCACTGAGGATTGCCCGTCATGTGATTTGTTGCACCAGAGTCGATGAGCCATTTACCTTGAGTCACCATGTGGGCACTACCTGAGGATGTGACAACAGAGGCAGACGGCTTGGAAGAGTCACCGGAGGGGCGAAGATGGGGATGCTTCGTCCAGTAGCGTTCGGAAGTATGTCCGGTGCGGCCACAGTGAGAGCAAAGGTAGCGGGAA
Source organism: Platanthera guangdongensis (assembly GCA_039583875.1). Taxonomy (NCBI): domain Eukaryota; kingdom Viridiplantae; phylum Streptophyta; class Magnoliopsida; order Asparagales; family Orchidaceae; genus Platanthera; species Platanthera guangdongensis. The sequence continues at coordinate 294,828,263 of CM077153.1, forward strand.
GAAGCACGGCCGCCGGACTGGTGACTGCGGCTACCAGAGCCACTCCGCTGAGTGTGATGAGAATAGTTGTCCGGTGGAGGAGGAGCGGGCAGAAGTGGGCGCTGAAGGAGAGAGGTGACAGCAGCGATGCGGGCATCGGTGGCATCTAAGGTAGGAGATTCCGCCTCACCCAAAATTTGCTGGCGGATCATGTCATAAGTATCAGGAAGCCGGAGCAGATAACACACAACCAGAAGCTCCTGGAAGTGCTTGTGTTGTTGAGCCAAATCCGCAGAAAAGGGGCGATTCTGAAGAATCTCAGCCCCAAGAGCCTGAACCTGTTGGTAGGCAGCAGCAAGAGACAAGATAGGACGGGCAAAGAGGTCCGCATACAACGTATAAATGCGGGATGTCTGAGCCCCCTTGGATTACAGAGCGGCAAGATGAAGCCAAGCGGCCTTGACCGTCTCATCATGACGTATGACGGGAAGGCACTCATCGGAAAGACTGTTCGCGAGCCAAGTACGCACAAGTGCGTCACTCGCATCCCAGTCATCAAAGAGAGGTGAAGTGATAGGAGGTGGGTCATCAACGAGATGGTGGCGTTTGCGTTGTGAGCGGAGTAGAAAGGTGAAAGAGACGCTCCAATCCGGGTAGTTGGAGCCGACAAGCTTGGAAACGGTGCCAAGGTTCCCGGAAGGAGTAGGTGGAAGAGGCGGAGCCGGATTGGTGACGGGGGTGGTGGCAGTAGAGGCATCAGAAAGAGCCATAGGAGCAGGAAAAGGGAGTCCGGGCGGTTAGGAAACAACCCGCACGGATAGGAAGAAAAAAGCTGCAGCGGTCACGAGGGTAGAAACCAGCGGCCAGAAAAGCCACGACCAAGCTGCAGACCCAAGCAGAGGGGAAGAAGTCGAACGGCTAGAGGACAGGCCGCGCGAACAGGAGCAGCGACAAAACAGGTCGCGGCAACAAGAGGCGGCGACTTAGAACAGGAAAAGGTCGCGCACACAGAGGGCAACGACAAGGAGAGGAAGAGGCCGCGCGGACAGGGTGCAAACCGGCGAGGCAAGCTGCGCGGACAGGGAAGACACAAAATCAGGAGGAGTAGATCGAGTCCTCTGATACCATGTAAGAACCGAACAAAAACAAACCGAAATGGTTTTAACTGAAACTTTATTATCCGAAAAAGGTATCTATTATAAAGGTATGACCTCCCTTATATAGAATGGAGGAGAGAAGAGAGAATACAAATAAGAGATGTGAGACTAAAAATTTACATGACACAAGCGGACTATACAGACACAAACCGCACAAGCCGCGCGGTTAGGCAGAAGGGCTAACCGCTCGGCTACTACCAGAGAGAGATCGCCATGGGAGACCGCTAGACCGCCCGGTCTACAAGTCGCCAGAGACAACCCGCTAGACCGCTTGGACCTCAGACAACAACACACAACAACCAAACCGCTGAAGGGTAACCGCCAAACCGTGCGGTCATCAACCCGCCAAGCCAGACCGCCAGACCGCCCGGTCACTAACTTCAACAATTTGTAACGATTGAATCTGCCAGAAACAGTCTGATTAAACCTTTGGCTTTCCGATCAGCCTTTGTCCAGACCACAACAGCATCCGCAGTTGATTTCTCGGTTGGCGGAGGATCAACTATTGCCCCCCACAAATCACGATCAACCAAAAGGTCCTCCATCTTCATCTTCCACAAATCAAATCTATTGCCATCAAACTTCTCTATCTCGATCCACACTCCTCCTGAAGCCATCGAAACCTCCCTCTGATACCAAATGTAAAGAATCAGACCACCAAGAAGTAGAAATTCGATGTACCAGTTGAATAAATCAACGCAAAGAAATACAGAGGTTCACCACAAGTTCAGACTACTTCCTCTCCGCCACTGAAGAAATCCCTACACAAATAAACCTTCGTGTAAATCTCCAGAAGTTCAGTTGTTATCCCTCGAACGACAGCAACCCCCTTGTTTTCCTTTTTTCTATACCCTAAGCCCGGTAACCAGGGCTTATATACCCCGTGAAAACAACCAGAAAACAAGGATCGACGAACGCCGGGCCGCGTTCGACGATCGACAAGCTGCGTTCGACGATCGTCGAATGCCAAGCCGCATTCAACAATCGACAGACCGCGTTCGAAGATCGACTAGCCGCGTTCGACGATCGTCGAACGCCCCGGCATGGGAAAGATCCTACGAATCGTCAGTGTCGCACTCCTGTTCCTCTAAGCTCACTTGGGCTAACCCGGTGTGAGAAACAAGAGGACAAGAAGTGTTCCACCACTCCAACATGGAGTAGGTCGGCTCGCACTCGCCCCAGGGGCTCGACGAGCAGCGGGCGAGTGGAGCAGGTCGGCCCGCAATCGCCCCAGGGGGCTCGACGAGCAGCGAGCGAGTGGGGCAGGCCAGACCCGCACTCACCCAGGCCTGGGATGAGGCGGCGAGTGTTGAAAATTGTGAAGTGGAAGTGGTTGATGGGGCATGCCGGGCGGCCTGGGCGGACAACATCGGCGGACTGGGCGGACTGGGCGGCTGCGGCCTAGTGATAAGTCTAGTGGAAGCCGGCTGTTCTTCTGAGCGGGTTGTTTGCATAAAGTCTGCGGACTGTGCGGCCTGTTATCTGCGGATAGGGCGTTGGCTGATTGGTTTAGCCAAGGAGCGGCCTGAGCGGATAGAGGCTTGCGGACTGGTGCATTGCTCAGTGGCCGCGTTGCAAGCTTGTGCTTAACGGAGGTCTGGCTCATGTCCCCGGGAAGCTTGCGGACTGACGTGTCCGCGGTGTGTGCTGTTGCGGACTGAGCTTAGAGCTTGGCTGTGGCCTTGTCGAGCTCTGGTGGTACAGCAGGTGCTTTGCTGTGGAGGTCTTTGGCGGACTGGTGTGTGGAGTCCGGGAGGTGGCCGTTGCTTTGTGCAGTTGTGCGAGTAGCTTGCGGACTGCTGGCGGTCTGTGTGCTAGGATGTTTGGCGGACGGAGCTATGTCCGCCATACTCGCATTAGGCCTTTGATGGTTCTGGACTTGGTCACACTCTGTGCCAAGACCAGGGTGTCCGCAGTATCCGCCAAGTCCGTTGTTGACCGGGCGGACTGTTGCTATCTCTGCCTTTGGTCGTGGACTTGTGGCGGATGGAGGCTTGAGTCTTGTTCAATGCGGACTGCCGCGGGTTTGTGCGGACAGCCATTGAAGGGGGTTGTTGTCCTGTAGTGGTTGAAGGCTTTGCGGGCTGATGCCTTGTCCGCATAGCTTGGGCGGACTGTTTGGGGTTCGCCAAAGGTGCCTTGATCCTGGCGGTTTTCTTTGGTATCCGGCTAAGTCCTTGCGGACTCGGCGGACGGAGTTTTGCTAGCGCGCGGGCTAGGGCGGTGTCTCTATCTCTAGGGCGGTGACCACACTTCTCACCTCGCCTATAAATAGGACCCCCCGACACATCTACAGTAACTGAGTGAACAGTAAGTTGGGTTCGTCGAGGTGCTGCGGTGTCAGTTTTCTGTCCACGCAGATTGATTCAGAGGTGACGGTTTGCTGTGTGCAGGTCGCGCGGGTAGCTTCAAGGAGCCAGGAGTTTGGCTTTGACTTCGGTCAAGTACTTGGAAGTGTGCGGTCTCTGCGGATTCAGCAGGTCGCTCTGCGGCTTGTCAGTGCTTTGCTTCAACTTTGCCAGTTCCAATAACCTGTCCACCAGTCTCAAGCGGGTAGGCGGCGGTCTGTTCCTCAGTTAATCAGTAGGAGGCGAATAACGGTGTGTCCGCGCGGCCTCGCGGCTTCGGCGGACTCCGGTGTCTATTCAGCGAATTGCAGCTCTTGCTCGGGCGGCTTAGGCGGACTTGGCGACCTCGGCGGTCTCGACGGACTCCGGTGCTGTCCGCCCGGCTTGTTTTTTGAACTTTCTGTTATAGCTTGTGTACTAGCGAAATAATGTCTCGCTACGTATACCTCGCCTTGTAAAGAAGTGGAATGTATAAAAGATCTGCTTGTGCTTCCATTGTGTGTTGGTGTTAACCTTGTTCCTTGGTTTTCCGCTGGTTCAAAGCGTGAACTAACTTCAAGAAGTGGAAGTCGTGCATGAAGAGTTATCTTCTGGTTGAGGAGCTATGAGAAGTCGTCGGTGGTGACGACAGACAGGAAGTGACAGCTGCGTTTGGTACTGCTGAGCAGGTTAGGCTCTGGAGAAAAACGAATGCTAAGGTAGAGTTTATTCTCAAGAGGGCCGTTTCACCAGAACTGTTTGATCACATCATTGGATGTGAGTCGGCTGTTGATATTTGGACAACCATTGATGAGTTGTTCAATAGGAAGAATGTGGCGCGGCTTCAGTTCCTGGAGAATGAGTTGGCCAGGGCAACTCAGGGAGACCTTTCCATCTCGAAGTACTTCTTAAAGATGAAGAGCTTGTGTGCTGAGCTGTTGGCACTTGATCATGATGAGCCTATCTCTGAGGCTAAGATGAAAAGGCACATAATCCGCGGCTTGTGGAAGGAGTATGTGGCCTTTGTGACATCTACTCAAGGGTGGGCTACTCAGCCGTCTCTGCTGGAGCTGGAAAATCTGCTTGCATCGCAAGAGAGCTTGGCAAGGCAGATGGCTGAAGTCAATATCAATCAGGAAGGCAGTGAAGCTCTCTTCTCAGGAAAGAAGAAGAAAGGATGGGAAGAGAAGAAGAAGAAGATGCAGGTTGCTGGTGAGAAGGAGCCTTCAACATCTTATCAGCCGGAGAGGAGCAATGCTCCTAAGGACTGGAAGAAGAACTTGAAGTGCTATCGGTGTCATCAGCGAGGGCACTTCAAGCGGGACTGCAAGGTCAAACTGCAGCCTGGGCATGCTGCTGGAAAGGAGGAAGCTTGCTCGAGGAGTGATGAAGCAAAATGGGGCGGAGCTTTCTTGACGGGCACTTATGTCTGTGCCTTGTCTGCTGAGGACTTCAACAACGAGTGGATCGTGGACTCCGGGTATGGTCATCACCTCACCGGAGACAAGTCGAAGTTCACCTCCATGCAAGCATACTCAGGTAATGAAACTATTATCACTGCTGATAATACTGTTTATGTAGTAGAGAAAGAGGGGGTTGTGTCTTTGGGTAGTGATCAGGGGCCACTCACATTAAGGAGTGTGTATCACGTACTGGGCATGAAGAAGAACCTCTTCTCAGTGAACAATGCGGTGGACGCTGGGTATCACGTTCTGTTTGGGCCAACAGACGTGAGGTTCCTTCGCAACGTATCAGCGGTTAAAGCTGATGTTGCTCATGTAGGAAGGAGGGTTAAGAACTTGTTTGTTCTTGCCACAAATTCTTATGTTGATTGAATGAGGGCCAACGATAGCGCTGCTATCTGGCATGAGAGGCTGGGACATGTAGGCATGGACAAGCTGAAGGCGATGGCTCGTAGAAGTTTGGTGAGGGGTTTTGCCTAAGTTATCCTCCTTTGGTGACGGGCATGTTTGCGCGGGGTGTCAATACGGTAAGGCACATCGCCTTCCGTTTGATAAATCACAAACAAGGAGCAAACTACCTTTGGAGTGCATTCATGGCGACCTGATGGGACCAACGGTCACTGCCAGCCTTGGTGGAAGCAGATACATGCTTGTCCTGGTTGATGACTACTCAAGGTATACTTGGGTGTACTTATTAAAGGAGAAGTCAGAAGTCTTCCGGTTGTTTGTGGAGTTCAAGGAGTTGGTAGAAGGCTGGCTTGGCTTGCGGATCAAGAAGCTTAGAACGGACAACGGTGGTGAGTTTATCTCCTCCAAGTTTTCTTACTTCTGCAGGAAGCACGAGATCCAACGAGAGCTTACTTGTGCTCACAGTCCACAACAAAATGGGGTAGCGGAGCGGAAGATCCATCATTTGACGGAAACCTGCAAATACTGGATTCATGCGAAAGACATCCCAAGGTCCTTCTGGGCGGAGGGAATGTCTTGTGCTTCTTATGTCATCAAATGAATGCCGCTTAGCCCGATCAACATGAAGACTCCTTTTGAGTTGTTGCTGAAGGAGAAGCCGAGTGTTGGACACCTTAGGGTGTTCGGTTCAACTTGCTATGTGCATGTCCCAGATGCTTCTCGGACTAAGCTGGATGCAAAGGCAAGGAAGCTTGTTTTTGTTGGCTACGATGAGCGGAAGAAGGGATGGAAATGCATGGATCCTGCGACAAAGAAGTTCGTGGTGTCAAGAGAAGTTGTCTTTGATGAGCTGACGTCGTATGGAGGTGGCTCGGTTGAGCTAACCGGAAGTAGCAAGGTTGATGAAGCACCGGTGGTGGCTACTGAAGGCTTGGAAGAGGAGCTTGCTGTTTCACCGGCAGCTCCTGTTGCTTCTAACTCCGAGGCTGAGCCTTCTGGCTCAGGAAGCAGGGAGAGCACTGCTCAAAGCTTGCCCCAAGTAGGAGTTGAGCCCGAAGAAACAACGGAAGCAGTGAGCAAGGAGGAAACCCTTCGGAGTTCGAAGAGGGTTATTAAGCCACCAGCTCGGTACTGTGATGGGAATGCAGTGAGCTTTGTCTCCTGCTTCTTTGCATGTCCTCTGGATGAGCGAGAGCCTGCAAACTTCAACGAGGCCACTGGAGTTAAGGAGTGGGAAGATGCCATGAAGGAGGAGATTGCTGCCCTCAAGAAGAATGAAACCTGCGACCTTGTGCCCAAGGTTGATGGCATTACTCCGGTCACTTGCAAGTGGGTGTATAAGTTGAAGAAGAAGGCTGATGGGAGCATTGATAGATATAAGACTCGCCTGGTCGCTAGAGGATTCTCACAACAGTATGGAGAAGACTATGAGGAGACATTTAGTCTGATTGCGAAGATGACTTCAGTTAGAGTGGTGATTGCCTTGGCTGCTAGCAAGGGATAGAGAATGTGGCAACTCGATGTGAAGAATGCCTTTCTTTATGGAGAGATTGACAAGGACATCTTCATGGATCAACCACTTGGTTTTGTCTCTAAAGATCATCCGGGCTATGTCTGCAAACTCTGGAAAGCTCTCTATGGGTTAAAGCAAACTCCTAGAGTTTGGTATGGGAAGATTGCAGAGTACATGCAATTCTGTGGATACCTTGCTTCCTACTCGGATTCAAGCTTGTTCGTCAAGAAGAAGGGGGAGCTGCAAGTCTTGGTCCTACTGTATGTGGATGACATGATCATCACAGAGAATTCAGAGGGGGAAGTAGCAAGGCTCAGGGCAGAGCTTGTTATACGCTTCGAGATGAAAGACTTGTGAGAGCTTCATCACTTTATCGGTCTTGAGGTGGAGAGGAAGGAGTGCGGGATTCTCATTTGCCAAAAAGGGTATGCAGATCACATTGTGAAGCGGTTCGGCATGGGCGAAGGGAAGAAGTGCTCTACTGCACTGGAACCTGGGCTAAATCTTCGACGAGATGAGGGAAGGATTCTTCATGACCCCTTGGTGTTCAGGGCTCTTGTTGGGATCTTGATCTACCTGACGATTACAAGGCCAGACATTGCTTACGCTATTGGCCGAGTAAGTCGGTTTATGGCTGAACCAAGGAAGTCTCATCTAGTGGCGGCGAAGCACATCTTGAAGTATGTTAAGTCAACTTCTGACACGAGACTTCTTTATAGAAGGGACTCGGATTTTGCCTTGCTTGGGTACACGGATGCTGACTATGTCAGTGATTCAGATGATCGAAGGTCGACTTCAGGTTATGTGTTCACTTGCGGTTCAGCTAGCATCTCGTGGTGTAGCAAGAAGCAGGACTCGGTGTCAGTCTCAACTACGGAGGCAGAGTATAAGGCTTCGGCCTTGACAGCTCGGGAAGCCATCTGGTTGAGGAGGCTTATAAAGGATGTTCATGAAGAAGTGCAAGAGCCGACTTTACTCCGGGGTGACAATGAGTGTGATCTCAAGCTGGTGAACAATCCAGTGTGTCACGCCAGGACCAAGCACATTGAGATCGATCACCACTTCATACGGGAGAAGGTGTTGGAGGGATCTCTGTTGGTCGGGCATGTTTGGAGTGAAGACAATCTTGCTGACATCTTCACGAAGCCACTGTCGAAGGGGCCCTTTGAGCGGTTGCGCAGCTTGCTGGGCTTGATCACCACTTCTCACTTCAAGGGGGAGTGTTGAAAATTGTGAAGTGGAAGTGGTTGATGGGGCAGGCTGGGCAGCCTGGGTGGACAACATCGGCGGACTGGGCGGACTGGGCAGACTGCGGCCTGGTGATAAGTCTAGTGGAAGCCGGCTGTTCTTCTGAGCGGGTTGTTTGCATGAAGTCCGCGGACTGTGCGGCCTATTATCTACGGATAGGGCGTTGGCTGATTGGTTTAACCAAAGAGCGGCCTGAGCGGATAGAGGCTTGCGGACTGGTGCATTGCTCAGTGGCCGTGTTGCAAGCTTGTGCCTAACGGCGGTCTGGCTCATGTCCGCGGGAAGCTTGCGGACTGACGTGTCCGCGGTGTGTGCTGTTGCGGACTGAGCTTAGAGCTTGGCTGTGGCCTTGTCGAGCTCTGGTGGTATAGCAGGTGCTTTGCTGTGGAGGTCTTTGGCGGACTGGTGTGTGGAGTCCGGGAGGTGGTCGTTGCTTTGGGCAAGTGTGCGAGTAGCTTGCGGACTGCTGGGGGTCTGTGTGCTAGGATGTTTGGCGGACGGAGCTATGCCCGCCATACTCGCATTAGGCCTTTGATGGTTCTGGACTTGGTCACACTCTGTGCCAAGACCAGGGTGTCCGCAGTATCCGCCAAGTCCGCTGTTGACCGGGCGGACTGTTGCTATCTCTACCTTTGGTCGTGAACTTGTGGCGGATGAAGCCTTGAGTCTTGTTCTATGCGGACTGCCTCGGGTTTGTGCAGACAGCCATTGAAGGGGGTTGCTGTCCTGTAGTGGTTGAAGGCTTTGCGGGCTGATGCCTTGTCCGCATAGCTTAGGCAGACTATTTAGAGTTTGCCAAAGGTGCCTTGCTCCTGGCGGTTTTCCTTGGTATCCGGCTAAGTCCTTACAGACTCGGCGGACGGAGTTTTGCTAGCGCGCGGGCTAGAGCGGTGTCTCTATCTCTAGGGCGGTGACCACACTCCTCACCTCGCCTATAAATAGGACCCCCCGACACATCTACAGTAACTGAGTGAACAGTAAGTTGAGTTCGGTGAGGTGCTGCGGTCTCAATTTTCTGTCCGCGCGGATTGATTCAGAGCTGACGGTTTGCTGTGTGCAGGTCGCGCGGGTAGCTTCAAGGAGCCAGGAGTTTGGCTTTGACTTCGGTCAAGTACTTGGAAGTGTGCGGTCTCTGCGGATTCAGCAGGTCGCTCTGCGGCTTGTCAGTGCTCTGCTTCAACTTTGCCTGTTCCAATAACCTGTCCGCCGGTCTCAGGCGGGTAGGCGGCGGTCAGTTCCTCAGTTCATCAGCAGGAGGCGAATAACGGTGTGTCTGCGCGGCCTCGCGGCTTCGGCGCACTCCGGTGTCTATTCGGCGAATTGCAGCTCTAGCTCGGGCGGCTTCGGCGGACTTGGCGACCTCGACGGACTCCGGTGCTGTCCGCCCGGCTTGTTTGTTGAACTTTCTGTTATAGCTTGTGTACTAGCGAAATCATGTCTCGCTACGTATACCTCGCCTTGTAAAGAAGTGGAATGTATAAAAGATCTGCTTGTGCTTCCATTGTGTGTTGGTGTTAAACTTGTTCCTTGGTTTTCCGCTGGTTCAAAATGTGAACTGGGTAGTGCCGAAGATATTAATTTGGCGTTTGTGTTACCTTGCTGACCACTTTGAGAAAAATTAACAGCGAGTGCCAGCTCCATTGACCACTCGCCTCCCCCTGCGAGTGGAGGTTCTAGAGGGCCACTCGCCCAGTCTCTTGTGATGTGTTCTTACTATTTTGCTCATGTTGGCTTGCCCTCAGCCCATCTAGAACAACGGAGTTACGTTGTTGACAGACCAATCTGGGCTGCACATAGCTGTTCAAAACAACGAAAGTTGACTATTTGCAGGCCGTTTTCAGAAATCTATAAATAGACTCAAGATGGTACCTCAGAAGACATGCTTTTTGTGCCCCGATTTTCTTGCGCCCTTGGGTCTGTCCCCTGTTCTTTTCTTTAGTCGTTTAACTCGCGAGAGAGAAGTAGGTGTGCGATCATCCCTTCCCCACGAGTTAACTTCACAGAGACCGAGTTTTCAGTTTCAACAATCATGACTTTGGTGTTCCTCTTGTTAAATTTGATGAGTTTTCCTTGGTTGAAGCGGCCCGGTCTCCCGTTCTCCAATTGCCACGGCGCAAGATCGCCGACCGGATGAAGGCCGAAGGATGAAATGATGTCTCTTTCTTCGATTTTCTCAGCGGAGTATTTGTAGCGGGTTGCCTTTTCCGGCTATGTTGTCATTGGCGGATGGAGCGTTGAAGGTGGGTGTTAGCAGTAGTAATTAGGAATGGTGATTGTGGATTGTCGTTGACAGCGTTCAGGGTTTAGGGGCACCGGCGATTTTCTTCCGGTGGCCGGAAATCCTTTTTCTTCGGTGGGCAATGAGTTAAACCGTCCTTTCTTATACATCATCTAACAAACATTATCAATTTGAACATAAATCTGAATGAAGTTTTTTAGGTGGGTTAACGAATGATAATTTAACCGTCCATATTGATGACTGCCACCACCGTGTCAAACGGAGCCGATTCATCGGAGCAAAAACTCCGTGTCAAAAGAAGCCTTAGGTTCCGTTTGGGGGAACTTATTTTCACCGGTCAAGCGGTCACGACCGCATGTACCGGACCTTAATTAAGTCCCGGTTCATGCGGTCGTGACCGCTTGACCGGTGAAAATAAGTTCCCCCAAACGGAGCCTTAATGAAAGCAGCGGCGGCACCAGAAGAAGCATATTGACAATGACAAGTTCTCTTTGGCGGGTGCCATCGTCTGAGTTCGGCTCGATTGGGTGCGAGATTTCACATTTGTGGCTCATTCAGAGCGCTAAAACTTGACCGCACCAACATAACTATCATGATTACTTACCCTGAACTTCGGCTTCATCGGTTTCGGCATTTTAAGCATCTTCTTTCTCAATTCCCTACGCCTCAAAGCGTCATTTTTGACCTTTAATATCAAAGCTATCTCTCCATTTCTGCCCCTCTCATTTACAACCCTTCAAAAACACCACCGCCAAAACAGACAGAGCGGACGCTTTAACAAAATAGCGGTCATAACCCGGTCCTGCGCTCTCCCAAACGGGAAATTTTTCAGTCCGGGCCCCGTCTCCAGATTTGGAGACGGGGCCGTTCCGATTTTGACATATGACGAGTTATTTATTATCTTTTTATTTAATACTGCGATACCTGACAATATCTCCGCGACATTTTTTGATCGCAAATACTACTCGTTTTCCTCATTGCGTCGGGCCTTAGGTATTCCGTGAACGATTTCGAAAATGGAAAAAGTTTTCTTCCGTTTTCTTGCTGCTTTGTCGATCGTTAAGCGGTGTTTAAGGTAATACGCTCTTCGTTTTTCTCGCTTTCAATTTCTTGTAAGGTTAAGGCAAAAGGTTGAACAAATGTCACGAGATAGCGCCGAGATAGGATAGCACTTTTTCGTTTTTCTCGCATTTCCTTTTACTACCTGCAATAATTTTGGATTGTCCCGTTAATTGAATAATGTACCAGTTTTGATCTACTTACGTTCAGTTTTATTTTTCTTGCGATCTTTTTCGTATATCTTGCGATCATTTTTGTATATATTGCGATCATTTTTGTATATCTTGCGATCATTTATGCTTCTCCTGCAATTATTTTTGTATATCTTGCGATCATTTAGGTTTCTCTTGCGATCATTACATCATGAGCTTTAAAAAGCTCGTACAGAGTCACCTTCTTCCCAAATTTATGCTATTCCTCATTTTCATTTTTACAGTCCATCAATAAATTAATATAACAATTCAGAATTCAGGGTGTACCTTCTCCTTCACATTCAGGACACATTTCGTCTCCGCCATTAGCGACAAGAACCCATGATATAGCTAAAACAGTTACGATGTGAGGTTACAGATCTCGTCTGTAATGGCAACGAGGAATAAAAAAGATGCGGAAAAATGAGGAAGACCCGTGCAATAGAAAAAGAGTGGTGAATAGTTGAAATTTTTGTCAAAAAAGAACGCGGAAAGATAATAAATAACTCGCCACGTGTCAAAATCGACTGCCCAAAAGATCATCAGGAGATCATCAGGAGATCAAAAACAGCCCAAAACTGTTGAGCATTCTCATGGCGCGACTGCTCAAAGGCTTCCTAGAGAGGATCATCTCTAGGACTTGGAGCAAGGTTCTCAGCTGATTGATGGTCTGACATGGTTAACTGTCGCTTTCACTGCCTGTTCAGCTCTGAAGGTCGCGTGTGCGCACTTTTAACTTTTCTTTTGCAGAAACCACCAAAAATATGTCAGTTCCTTCCAGGTACTTGCAACTCATTTTTTCTTTCTTCCTTGTATACTCTTCCTCCTTCCCTTTTTTGCAGAGGATAACAGGTGCTTGCAAGCCTCTATCAGCTACTTGCAAGTTATTATGCCTTTCTGTTTTCCTCACTTTTGTTTTGCAGAACTTAACGGAAGACACACATTCTTCGTTTTGCAAAAGCAAACTCAGGTACACACTCGATGTACCACCCATACATGCTTACCCTAACTTTTCTCTTGCAGGAAAATAGACAGGAAGCACCAAACTTGTAAGGAGAGTCTTCAGGTTTTATCTCTCCTTGCCCCCCATTCTCTTTCCTTTGTGGAGGATCACGATTTTCGTGGGTCTCCAACTTTTTCGAAGTTCCCTTCGGAACTTAAAAAAGTGCGGGGATTATGTTAACCTAGAAATCAGCGATCCTTCCCAAAGTAGCCAGCTGGCTAGTCGCACTCCTTAGATTCTCCTTTTTGATCGCGACAAGCCCCAGCGTAGGCGAACAGTTTTCCCTGTCCGTCTAGGTCCCCTTGCAACCGCGTGCCCTGCGGGACGGCAGGATGTTCCCATAGCTCACCCTCGCAGGCCGTGCGGTTAGGCCTGCTAACCGTGCAATGCTTTTCCTTGCAGGAGTCAGCCATCAGCACCACAAGGGGCGGCCTCCCAGGCCGCTCGAGGGGCGGCGGCCTCCTGCCGCCGTCCGCCGAGGCCGCCCACCAGGGCGGCCTCCGCCTGTCAGGTCGCCCACCCGGGGCGGCCTCTGCCCGTCAGCCGGGCGGACTCCACCCGGAGTCCGCTCAGGACGCCCGCTAGGGGGCGGCCCCGGCCTGCTGGGCGGACTCCACCCGGAGTCCGCACAGGCCGCCCGCTCGGGGGCGGCCCGGCCAGCCGGGCATACTCCACCCGGAGTCCGCCCAGGCCGCCCGCTCGGGGGCGGCCCGGCCAGCCGGGCGGACTCCACCCGGAGTCCGCCCAGGCCGCCCTCTCGGGGGCGGCCCGACCTGCCGGGCGGACTCCACCCGGAGTACGCCCAGGCCGCCCGCTCGGGGGCGGCCCGGCCTGCCGGGCGGACTCCCCCGAAGTCCGCCCAGGCCGCCCGCTCGGGGGCGGCCCGGCCTGTCGGGCGGACTCCCCCCGGAGTCCGCCCAGGCCGCCCGCTCGGGGGCGGCCCGGCCTGCCGGGCGGACTCCACTCGGAGTCCGCCCAGGCCGCCCGCTCGGGGGCGGCCCGGACTGCCGGGCGGACTCCACCGGGAGTCCGCCCAGGCCGCCCGCTAGGGGGCGGCCCCGGCCCTGCCGGGCGGACTCCCCCCGGAGTCCGCCCAGGCCGCCCGCAAGGGGGAGGCCTCCGTTCTCTCTCGGCTTCCTACAACCCACTTCATTCGCCAACCTGGCGGACTCCAATTTCCAGTCTGCGGAGTCCGCGCAGGTCATCATTCTGACGTCACTGGGCCCCGCTCTTTGAAGATCTTCCCCGGGCCTATAAATAGTCCCTGATTCCTCTCATTCAGGAGGACTAGAGGTGGAGACAAGTCTTGGCAGCAGACCCTGTGCACTCCATTTTCCTGTCCGCGCAGTCCTCCATCAGCCTTCCAGCAAGCTCGGCGGACTCCGTTTTACTGTCCTCGCAGTCCTCCAACAGTTGATCCAGCAAGCCCTGCGGACTCAGTTTTCCTGTCTGCGCAGTCCTCCACAGCTTACCTGCAGCTTGCCAGCAGACTCTGCAGACTCAATTTTCCAGTCCTCCAGCAGCTAGCAGCCTCTTTTACTTGGTCTCTGGCAGCTTCTTTTCTCTGCTCTCTGGCAATTTCTTCTCCCTTAGCCGCCAACTTCCCTTTGTACTCCTTTAATGCTTTGTTGTGAAGGTGTACTTGTAAGCTTGTAACCTCTCGCTATTAATCAAAGGAAAGCCCGTCGCAAGAGTGACATTTAAGCCGCGATGGGCGAAGTGTGCTGTTGCCGCTGCTAGCGGCCCCCTCTCTTTCTCTCTGCTCAGCAAGTTTTGCTCCTCTGCTCAGCAAGCCTTGCTCCTCTGCACATCAGGCCTTGCCCTCAGCTCAGCTCAGCTCTTCTCGGCAACTAACCTGCAAGTGCAACCGTCGCGGTTACTGTCTGCTCTACAGCTCCTGTTCAACCTCCTCTTCCTCCCTTGATCAACCCTCTCTGTTGATCAAGGCTCGCCTCTGCTCTCAGCAGTCTCTCCTGTACCCCCACAGCCCTCCTTGAACAAGCTGTTTGCTCCGCTCTCGAGCACTCAGAAGCTTCCTTCTCCTCTACCCCCGCAACCTTCTCCTTCCTCCTCACCTAGCCTGTGAGACCAAACACCCCCTCCATATTAGCTGTGCCCCCGGTGCCGTTTCCGCGCATCAACGTGACAAAAACCGCCCAAAAGATCATCAGGAGATCAAAAACAGCCCAAAACTGTTGAGCATTCTCATGGCGCGACTGCTCAAAGGCTTCCCAGAGAGGATCATCTCTAGGACTTGAAGCAAGGTTCTCAGCTGATTGATGGTCTGACATGGTTAACTGTCGCTTTCACTGACTGTTCAGATCTGAAGGTCGCGTGTGCGCACTTTTAACTTTTCTTTTGCAGAAACCACCAAAGATTTGCAATTTCCTTCCAGGTACTTGCAACTCATATTTTCTTTCTTCCTTGTATACTCTTCCTTCTTCCCTTTTTTGCAGAGGATAACAGGTGTTTGCAAGCCTCTATCAGGTACTTGCAAGTTATTATGTCTTTCTGTTTTCCTCACTTTTGTTTTGCAGAACTTAACGAAAGACACACATTTTTCGTTTTGCAAAGGCAAACTCAGGTACACACTCGAGATACCACCCATACATGCTTACCCTAACTTTCCTCTTGCTACACAATGAGGTAGAAGATCCTGTGCAATCGAAAAAAGCGCGATGAATATTCAAAATTTTTGTCAAAGAAGAGCGCAGAAAGATAATAAATAACTCGCCACATGTTAAAATCGAAACGGGAAAAATGGTAAAATTTCTCCTCCCAAATTTGAAGATGGGGCGGGACCGAAAAATTTCTCCTCCCAAACAGAATTATGGGGGCGGTACCGTTTGAAATCTGGAATGCTGGTTATCGGGTAATTAATTGGCAGCTGGATCCGCAACTGTACACCGCACCGTAATAAAATATAATCAATAAATCTTTATTTAATCTTAATCTTTATTTAATTTTAATCTTTATTTAATCTGAATCTTTATTGGCGATGTAAACAGACGGGGGAGAAATGGTAAACAATTTTTGTATCTAAATATCTCAAGACTTTAATAATTTAAAATATATTGTTAATTTAACATATCATTCGATAGAAATCATATTTGATGCCAAGCTAGAAAAGCCCGATAATGTGTTAAATATTATTGATTTTTTTTAAAAAAATAATATTTTTTAAGAAAAAGTTAAAAATAATTTGAAGAGTTGATGACTGGCATAATTTGAACAGTGAGAACTCGTCCCTCGTTTTGAACTTGCAGCTAGATTTTTTCTAACCGAGCGACTAGGTGAAGTTGACTTGTGCTGTGCAGGCTGTACGGCTAGCACCGGGTGACTAGACAACTAGTTGAGAAGCTCAGTGTGGAACAGTTCGCGGATAGCATTCCGTGGTATACAACAGGTCGCGGCTAGTGCGACCAGTAGTCTTCTGTTAGAATATTTAGTTATATGTCCGCGCGTGTCAGGACCGACTCAGAACGACCCAATGAGTTACGTGTCACTAGAGTGTAACGGCTCGACGCTGGAGATACTATATAAGGTCATTGCACACCGATGAGTCTTAGTAGACTATCTTGAGCGGAGCCATCCAACATTCTCAAGATAGGAATTAGGTTTCCGCTCTTGCCCCCGCCCGCTCTCTTGTTCTTCCCGATTTACAGCGCTGCCGCTCGTCTTCGCGAAATTAATCCCGAGCGCTGCTCCTGTTTGCGAATTTCCCGTCAACGAAGCTCTTCTCTGCGCCGCTGCTTTCCGGCAAATCAAAGAGGAGGTTTTGCGAACCCAGCCGTCGGAGCCCCGATTTGCCGAGCCTCGTCGCTGGAGTTCTCCGCCGCTCTGTTTTTTTTGTGATTGTCCTATCACAAATCTGATCTGGTTTCCGCCGATCTACAGTTCTATAGATCCGATCGGCTCTTCCCGTTCACCACTCGTGGATCTACAAGAGAGAAATCGATCTTTCTCTTTGTTCTCTCTTCGATCTGCAAGGAGTGATCGCGCTTTTGCCAGATCTGTGCAGCCGATCGCCACCTCTGTTTTTGCCAACCGGAAATCTTAAGATCGCCGCCGGATATTTGTGTCATCTGAAGTTTCTGTGCGTGTTGTTGTTCGTGATTTCTTTGTTGTCTCCCGGAAATTTTGCAGCCCAACACAGAACGTGCGTTGGATCTCGGTTTGAGGAGAAAGGTCACAGGATCTTGAGCGCCTCACAGATCGGGTTTTGCTGGATCTGATCCAAGATGATAATATCTACTGTCATTTTCTGATCACATATTTCCTATTGGCTTCTCTATTGGCTTTTCACCGCCGACTTGTTCTATTGGCTTTGCTGGATCTTGATATTGTTGCAATTGGGTTCACGATTCTCCACGGTTTTGCAGTTGGAATATTCTTTGTTGTTGTTCCTGCTGTCCAGACCTTGGATTTCTGTTTGTTGGGATCGCGTCTTCGGCAACTACGCTCAGCCGGAGAGGAGGTGCAAATAACACTTGGATTGGATCTGAAGGTTTTTCTGACGTCTTCACACGGCTCAGGTGACCCCATTATAGAATTTTTATTTCAGTTTTAAATCTAGAACTATGTCGAAGATAAGCGCGCTCGATACCATAAAATTACAATCGTTCGACGCCTCCGACTTTCTCAGTTGGAAAATTCAAGTCCAACTAGGAATGATGGAACGCGAGATCTTCTATACTGTTCTGAGCGATTTTGCCTCCACCGTCGAGGACGTGGACGAGTACCAGTGGAACAAGGATGAAAATTTCTGTAGGGATTATCTGTTAAATTCTCTGAATCCCCGGCTCGCGTTGACCTACCACGCTTACAAATCTGCAAAGGAGATATGAGATCGACTGAACGCGCATTTCCAGAAGGAGGAAGGATTGTTAAAGTCGCTCATTGGAGAGAAGTTCTTCAACTTCAGATTCAAAGCGAACGTGTCTATCACTTCTCAACTCTTGGAGCTGGTCAATCTTCGACAGAAGCTGGATGATGATCATTCGAAGATGGACGACAGCCTCTTTGTGTACATAATTCTGAGCAAGCTGCCTCCTGAATGACTCCTTTTCAAGACCGAGATGCATCGACTGAAAGAGAAGATCAGTTTGGACGAACTCAAAAGGTTCATTCATATTGAGAACCAAAACATTGCTGGGAAAAGCTTGGAGCAGGTTGTGCAGCCCTCATAGGCTGTCAACTTCGTTTCACGTCCTAGTAAGCCTTCTCGGAAGTCCCCGACACCTAAGGGTGATACTACAGCACCGTTGGCGGTCAAAAAACCTTCTCTTAAAAGGAAGAAGGGCAAGTGCCACAACTGCGACAGATGGGGTCACTGGGCCGCTGAATGCAGGGGTCCGAAGAAGGTAAAGGAGGATGCCCCACAAAATGTGGCGCACATGATGGTCGACAACTCCGATCCTAAGTCCTTCGTGGCTATGATTGGGAGTAGTCACCACAGTGCGTTTTCTGAGTGGTGACTGGACAGTGGTGCTACCTGTCACGT
Source organism: Platanthera guangdongensis (assembly GCA_039583875.1). Lineage (NCBI taxonomy): Eukaryota > Viridiplantae > Streptophyta > Magnoliopsida > Asparagales > Orchidaceae > Platanthera > Platanthera guangdongensis. The sequence goes on from CM077153.1 coordinate 294,846,353, forward strand.
CACAAATGACAGGAGTCTCCTTTCTAAGGTGACAGCGGTTAAGGACAGAGTCAAAAATTGCAATGGAGGAGCGACTGATGTTACTCATGCTGGGACTGCAGAGCTAATGCTCTCTTCAGGTAAAACTTTAACTTTACAACATGTTAAAGTTGTTCCTAATTTAACTAAGAATTTGATTTCTATGAGTTTGCTTGATAAAGCTGGAATGTCTTTCACAACCGTGAACGGTAGAATGACATTAACTGTTAATTCTCACTATTTTGGTTGTGCTTACCCGATCAATGGTATGTATAGACTTAGCCTAGATAACGAGTGCATACATCAAGTTAGTTCAACTCTGATTGATCCAAAGTTATTACACAATAGACTTGGACATATCCACTATAAGAAAATGCGAGATCTAGCTAAAAGCCAAAACATTCCATTAGATCTTTCTATTCAATTTGATAGGTGTGAGGTTTGTGCCTAGACTAAGATCACTAGAAATCTTTACAAGATAGTTTCTAGGAGCACACAACTTCTGGTGTTGATACATTCCGACCTCTGTGACTTTCGTAGTCACACCACTAGAGGGGGAAGGAAGTATCTAATTACATTCATCGACGATTTTTCCAGATTTTGTCATGCTTACCTATATAAATCGAAAGATGAGACATTCGAGACCTTTAAGATCTTCAAATCTCGGGTAGAAAATCAATTAAATCTAAAGATTAAAAGACTTAGAAGTGATCGAGGAGGAGAGTACACTGCAACTGGGTTTAAGGACTCTTGTGCCTCTGAGGGTATAATCCTAGAAACCACAGCTCCTTACTCACCCCAGTCGAATGGTGTTGCTGAGCGTAAGAATAGAACTTTAACAAAAATGTTGAACTCTATGCTCCTCACAGTTGACATGCCTAATTCTTTTTGGGGGGAAGTAGTCTTAACTACAAATCACATTCTAAATCGAGTGTCTCACTCAAAGCTCAACTCTACTCCATATGAGTTGTGGCATGACCATCCTTGTAGATATGACACTTTAAAGACTTGTGGTTGTATCGCTTATGTAAGGATACAAGACCTTAAGAGACCAAAGGTGAGACCTAGAACAACGACCTGCGATTATCTAGGTAGTGCAGAAGATAGTGCAACTGACAGGTTTTTGGATCTATCCACTAATACAGTGATAGAGTCTAGAGATGTTATTTTCTTTGAACACAAATTTATCAAAGATCATGGTTTGATCGTCTCCGGGTCTACTGACATGATTTCAGAATCTACTATAGAACCTGAAGCTGACCCCTCTGGCACTGCTCCCCAACCTCTAGAGGTGGAACCTATTCCTCTTAGAGTATCTACAAGAGACAGAATCCCTAAGAATTTTGGTGAGAATTTCATCACCTACCACTTAGAGGATGATCCATTCTCCTATCAGGAAGCAATGCGATCTAGAGACGCGTTAATGTGGGCAGAAGTCATCGATGATGAGATGAACTCGCTGCTATAAAATAACACTTAACATCTAGTTGACCTGCCGAAAGGAGCTAAAGTCTTAGGATGCAAGTGGTTACTGAAGAAGAAATTGCACAGTGATGGGTCTATAGCCAGATATAAAGCACGTCTAGTAGCTAAGGGTTATAAACAACATGGGGGAATTGACTATTTTGACGTCTATTCACCTGTGTGTCACCTATCCACTATTATGATTCTTCTTGCCAAAGCTTCTATCGAGAACTTTATAGTTCATCAGATGGATGTAAAGACAACCTTCTTAAATGGAGAGCTTGATGAAGAGATCTATATGACACAACCTGAAGGTTATGTATATAAGAATCTAAGAGACAAAGTGTGTAAGCTCGATAAATCGATCTATGGGCTTAAACAAGCACCTAAGATATGACACATTAAATTTGATCAAGTGGTAAAGAGCGTTGGATTTCAGTCCAGTCTCTCAGACAAGTGCCTCTACTACTGCTTGATGACAAATCAAACAGTCATCATATGCCTATATGTGGATGACATGTTGATTCTGGGATCAGATCTTGCCGCAATAAGGGATACTAAATCTGCTCTCGCGAAAGCATTTAACATGAAGGACCTTCATCCCGTAGATACCCTACTAGGTATGAAAGTTAGAGTAGACAAGGGACGTGTCACTCTAAGTCAAGCTCATTACATTGAGCAAATCGTCACTACCTGGGGTTAAAAAGACTGTAGGCCTGTTGAAACACCAATCGATCCAAATGTCAAGTTGACTCCGAATGAAGGGACCAGCGTTGATCAAGTAAAGTACTCAAAGATCATTGGAAGTCTCATGTATGCCACAAGTTGCACTATACTAGACATTGTTTTCTCGGTAAGCTTGCTGAGTCGTTTTATCAGTAGTCCAGGCAAAGAGCATTGGGATGCCTTAGATCAGCTGATGAGGTACCTGAAAGGTACTAAATACCACGCTCTGTGCTACACTGGTTACCCTCCTACGTTGGAAGGATACTCTGTTGCCTCCTGGTGTTCAGAAGTTGGGAACAGCAAGTCCACTAGTGGATTTATTTTCACTTTGGGTGGCGCTGCAGTTACTTGGAAATCCAAAAGACATATTTGTATAGCTTTGTCGTCTATGGAAGCCGAGTTGTTTGCCTTAGCCTTAGCTGACGAAGAGGCAGATTGGATCAGAAATTTGATTCTAGACATTCCCTTGTATAGACTTTAAGTCAATTCTTTGAGCCTGTATTGTGATAATCAAGAAACAGTTCAAGTCGTGAAGAATGCTCTTTTTAATACTAAAAGGCGACATGTACGACTGAGACACGCTCTACTGAATTATCTGAAAGAATAAGGCATTATCACTTTGATCAATGTGCGATCGAAGGATAATCTGACTGATCCACTGACGAAATGAATGTCTAAAGACAGATCAATCAAAACAGTGGGGGAAATGAGACTCAAGGCGATTTAAGTTCAGCCTTAGTTCAAGGATAGGCGATTTAGTTCAGCCTTAGTCCTAATGTTTTGATTTTTCCACTTTCCTTTGTCAAAGCAAGCGTGTTGTGCTCCGCTGATGTTCGGGGTTGCTGAGTACGAATCTAGTGAGTTGTTTTATTCCACATTTGATGTTAACAACTTCCACTGGGTTCGTCTTCCTTATCTAAGAGGAAAGTGTTATTCCACATTTGATAACACAATCTGACTAGATTTGGCTCTTCTTCTGTTTATTGGTTTCATTCCACATTTGATGAGTTCCAATTGACTTTAGAAGAACAGTAACCGTGACATTCCACATAGGAACACAGATACAGCTGCGGTGTCTAGAAGTCCATAACATCGTTTCCTTGAAAACAGATAATGGATTATGAGGTAGAAACTAAAATACTCTACACATGCTTCCTGATACTGTACTACGTTCATATAAGTAGAACTAGATACTTGTACATTTTCCAAGGTTGAATTCATTCTAAATGAACTTCTCTGTTGGAAATTACAGGAGCTGCTGCTGATGGAGGAGTACTTGCCGGTTGGGATCCAGATGAGGATGACCTAATGGACACTGATTTCTAGAGTATAATTTGATTTTTCTTCTGCTTAGAGCACTGTTTAGCTCTCATTTCCTTCACTTGTCTTGTTTGGACTTTCCTGCTCTTTATTTGGTCATGAGACACTTGGTGTTCTGGTACCTGTGCTGTGATTGTACTTTTGACTTTGTTATGATGCTGCTGAGATTTTCTGTTTATTCTTATGCATGCATACAACTGCTTTACTTAACGTCCAATATGTTTTGATAAGTGTGATGGACACGGTTGTGAGTGCTTCATGTTCGGTTGAACACTTCACACACCACCCTTTTTCCGACGTCGGGTTTACCGCGGACATAAGAGAAGATTGTTAGAATATTTAGTTATTTGTCCACGCGTGTCAGGACCGACTCAGAACGACCCAATGGGTTACGTGTCACTAGAGTGTAACGACTCTACGCTGGAGATACTATATAAGGTCATTCTACACTGATGAGCCTTAGTGAACTATCTTGAGCGGAGCCATCCAACATCTTCTTCCTCGGTGTCGTGGATAGTTTAATAAGCAGTTCGCCCGGTCTTAGCGGGTAGGTAGTGGGTCCCGCACTGGCCTTGAGTCCTCTCCAACTTTGTCTTGACTTTGCGGCCTTGGCAGAGCCTTGCGGAAGTGGTCTCGGGTGGAGATCCTGCAGAGAGAATGGAGGAGAAAAAGGAGTGAAGCAGAGTGAGAGTTAAGAAGGTTTCTGAAACCGGAGAGAGGCCTTTATGACGTAAAATCCGGCCAATTTATAGGTTTTTAAGGGGGCGGTCCGGTAATTTCGCCTACCTATTACCGTACCAGCCAATAGGATTGCTCGAAAGTGAGCACACAGATCGTAATTTTTGGATAATGGCGATCCTACCCACGGGCCAAAGGAGAGCCCGTCAGCCAAAAATGGCGGTCCGACGACGACGGTGGAGCGGCGAACGCCATCCCCACGACCGGTGGGCGGCCGGGGCGGGGGGGGGGGGGGGGGGGGCGACCTCCCGGATCTGGGCGGCCTTGACAGGCACTCGCGGGGGCCGACCGCGGCGAGGCCGCCCGGGGTCGGGTGTCCTCAGCTGGCCTTCGCGGGGGCCGGTCGCGGAGAGGCCGCCCGGGAGCATGCAGCCTCGGCCGGCCCTTGCGGGGGCTAGCTGCGGCGAGGCCGCCCGGGCTCAAGCGGCCTTGGACGGCCCTTGTTGGGACCGGTCCCGACAAGGCCACCCGTATTCGGGCAACCTTGGTTGGCCCTTGCGGGGGGTGGCCGCGGCGTGGCCGCCCGAATCTGAGCGGTCTGGGCTGGCCCATGCGGGGGGCGGCCATGCCGAGGCCGCCCGGGATTGGACGGCCTTGGTCGTCCCTTGCGGGGCCCAGCCGCGGCAAGGTTGCCCGGGAGCGGGCGGCCTTGGCCAGGCCTTGCGTGGGCCGGCCGCGGCGAGGCCGCCCGGTTTCGGGCGATCGATGAGAGGGAGAGGGTGGTGGCCGGCCCGGGTAGGGCCGGCCGACGCCGCTGGTCGGGGTCAGATGCACCGTGTTTAGGATCCTGGATGCGGCCGTTACTATGAAGATCCGGCATGCGGCGGTTACTGCGAGAATCGGGTTCGCGGATCGCGCGTGTGGCGATTACGTGTGTAACTTTCCACGACTTTAGTGGGCAGAGGGAAACCTGGCCATGTGCAGCCCGATTTTCCCATAAATTGGGATTAAACCATCAACATTTAAATTTTATTTAGTTTTATTAAGCAAACTAATTAATTAGTTCACAGCCAAATGTCAAATCAAACTGAGCTGAAGCAACTTTATTGTAACGGCTATGTAATGGAGAACTACTTAGGGTCTAATTTATGTTGGTTTTATTAATTTGGGGACTTATTACAACTTTTTAAAAGTTTGAGTACTGATTTTTCAAGATCATATAATTACTATATATAAAAAAATTCCTTTTGGTAAAGTATTTATATGGTCAATATATCTTATTTTTTTTACTAATGTCATCAAATTTGTTTATTCATTTCAAAATAGTTTAATTATAGTCTCCATTTATGTAATTAAGAAAAAATAGTCATAATTATTATATGATTGTAATTGTTAGATAAAACAAATAAACGTAATTTTGAAAGAATATAGGAGAAAAATGAGAGGAGAGAGGGGTGTCACAGACTCACATGTGAGGCTGCGAGCGATGGGAATGTTGTCTCGCCATGATGTGTCGTGGTCGGGGTATTGTCACACCCGCACGTGGGCTCTCTTTGTACTGTCATTCACTCATTTGTGTGTGTATAAACAGTGGCAGAACTAGAATTTTACATCGACCCGGGCACCATATAAACTAATTATTTGTGATAATTTTGTTATTCAAAATGCAAATACATTATTACAGGTGACTGGAAGAAAAATCAACCTGCCAGAAATAAATTAATGAAAAACAAATAAATTTGAAGATGGAGTTGAGGATAATAAGTAGAAACTATCAACTTGAGAGAAGCTTCCAAAAAAACGAAAGGATTCCATATTCACTTATTTCAAGCAATGCACATAAACAAATTAGAAACAATGCTTAATCTAAGGCTTCATTTGTTTCGACGGTGGCGGGTCGATCCGGCGGGTGGAAACAGAGTGTTCGAATCGAAGGGGAAATGTGGCTTCTCCAAACGGAGCTTTTTTGGGCGTTTCTCAAAACGGGCGGGTGGAAACGGAGCAAACGCCGTCGAAAATTCATTTGTTTACCCGCCTTCCGGCTGCGTTTACCCCAAACAGAGCGGCAAAACGCTGAACTAAATAAAGCCTAAGATTTTTAAATCTCTCTACACATAATGCTGAGAGAAACACCTATGATTCTTAAAAAAAAACAATTTTTGCCGAGAGAAACAGCATTTTCAGCTTTAAGTAAACAACATTTTTTTTCTAAATCAAAAGATCAACGCTTGAGTCGCTGGCTCGCAGTTAAGGAATAGAAATGACCTACCTGTAATTTCCACCAAAACACGCCCGTGCACGTGCCCGGATGTGTCTAGGTGTGCGTCCGCCTATGCGTGTGAACACACGAGCATGCGCGCATGTGCGCGCGTGCGTGCGCCCCCACATGCAAATTAGTCGTGCATGGTGTTAATTCACCCGAAATGCAACACCTAATAAAAATTAATGAAATATGGATATACTATACTTTTAAAATTATAAATAAATAAAAATTAATTAAATGATAAAAATATTAAAATTAAAACAAAGAAGAATAAAATTGAAAAACTAATGTTTAACAAGGAGTGTTTTTCCCTATATATTTGTATAGATTTATACACACACAGTATGTATAAGTTGATATCCCTCTAAAATTATTCTCTATCATCTGCATCAAATTATCATGAAATAATACGGTTTTCAATAATGAAGAGATTGTATGATTTATAAATTAATAATAACTTTAAAGTCTTCCGGTTCATTTGGTTCCATTTTTCCTCCTGCCGTTTGGAGCAAACGTCGCCGGACGGCGGGTAGACAAACGGCCTCCGACAGCGTTTGCTCTGTATGCCCCCGCCATGCCATGAAAAACGGAGCAAAAAGCTCCGTCTGGAGCGGCTCCTCCTCCCCTCCGGTTCAAAAGCCGAGTTTGCTCCCGCCGTTCCGCCCTCCACCACCTAATTAAAAGAGGCCTTAATTTAAGAAACTTATGCGTATGCAAGAAAAATAATAACTTCACACAATTTTATTAACTTTAGACAAGTGGAACCACATAGGCTTAACAATATTGATTTGATGCCATGCATGTCTTCATGTTGACTAATTAAAAAGTTGACTTCTTCCTTTGCTTAATGGAAAAAAACAAATATTATGGCATTATTATGAGTTGAATAAAGAGCTTGGTCAAACTAGTCAAAGGTTGGATTAAAACCAGTCTTGGTTTTCCTTTCATTATCCTGCTGGCAACTGGTAGGAAATTATACAGGGATATAACTATATGCAGGCCGTGTTTTCGGCTATGTGCAAACTGTACAATTTCATAACGGATATGTGCAGGCTAGTAGTATACGGGTTCACAACTTAGATGAAGTGCAAATCTTAGGAATGCTGATACCAACCGGTCACCGTGTGGCCGGTATTTAGTAAAAGATCTTAGCCAAGAAACATGTTGCCATGAATTTAATTTTCTGTTCTAACTTCTAAATAAAATTAAATTATTTATTAGAAGGAAAATTGAAGGGACTTAGCTTAGTTGTTTGGCAAAAGAAACATTGAATCACCTGAAAAGAAACACAGAGTTCACCGCGGATTCAGATCCCCTCCATTTCGTGAAATGGAGGGGATTCATTTGTCCATATAATGATTAATACTTTTCTCTAAAAAATCTAAGGGTGGAGAATTTTTTTATTTAAAAAAATATAAAAGGTGTAAAATTTCTAAGATATCAGGTAGATAGATCTGATACCGTGTGAAATTTTCTAACGGAAGCGGAGCAAGATCGCAGGAACACTCAATCAAAACCAAAGCCAAACAGAAATTGTTGAGGTATATTTATATAATGGTAACAAGTCATTAGCTGGTTGTTTTTGTTGAAAATGGTGAAGTGAAAGTGGAGGATTGGGCAACCTGGGCAACCTGTCCGCGCGGTCTATGCAGACAGGACTGGCGGTTACCAGGTCGGCAGAGTTGCTGCAGTCAGCTTGTTCCCTGGCGGCCTGGGCGGTCTGTTCGCGCGGTCTGTGCGAACAGAGGTGGCGGCCAGCCAGGCCGGCGTATGTTCAACAAACAGTTTGCTCCTAGAAGGTAACCAGACGGATAACGTCGCTATCTGCGGAGTCTGGCAAGATGTGGACTGGACAGGAGCTCAGGAAACCGGCATGGCAGGCGTTTTGGTCTAGCTCTTGTGGCACGACAAGTGGAAGTCGTGGAGTTCGCCCGGATTGGCAGACTGGTACCGGTGTCTGCCAGTAGGCGTGGACTGGCCCTTGTGGCCGGTGGTGTGGACTTGGTTGATTCTGAACCAAGTCCAGGTTTGCTCAGTCCGGGTGGCCGCGTGGTTAAGCGTGGACTGCTTCTCAGTCCGCCAAGCTCGACAGCAGTTAGCCTTGTGCCTTGGTTGCGAGCTTGGGGAGTGCGACTGGAGTTGTGTCTACAGGGCATGCGGACTGGAGCAGTGTCCGCTAGCATGCAGACAGGTGGTGTTGCCGCAGGGTCTGCTGGTGGCGTCTTGGTTGGCCTTTGCCGACAAGGCAGATAGGGTTGCTATCCGGCCTTGGTGATGCTATTGGCGGTCTGGCTATCCTGCACAGGTCGCGGCGGACTGGTTGTGTATCCGTGGCTTGCGAATACATTTGGTGCTCGCCATGAGGTGGGGCGGTTATTCTATCAGCTAGGGCGGTGATCACACTCCTCTCCGCACCTATAAATATGACCCCCGGTCACATCGTTTATAAGCGAATGAACAGTAAGTGAACTCGTGGATAGTTGCTGCGGTCTAGATATTGTATCCATGCGGTCTGAGGAGGTTGACCGGTTTGTGCTGTGCAAGTTGTGCGGATAGCGCTGGAAGCCAGGGACTTGGTTCTGACTGCGGTCAGGGACAGTGTGGACTCTACAGATATCAACCAGCAATTAACAACACGGGTTACGGCTAGGCGGTCTCTCTTCTGCAACTAGTTTTTCAGTTCAATAAGTTGTCCGCTTCTGGCTGCCTATTCAGTTCGGCAGCAGCAGATCGTGCGGTTAGGCGACTAGGTGACCTCGCGGTTAGGCGGCTTGCTGATCGCCGAGTAGAGCTTCTTCTTGCATTGGAATAAAGGGTAGTCCGCGCGGCGTGGTTTGCGGTTTGGCGACCTGCCGGTCTCAGTGGACTCCGTAGTGCAGCAGTAGTTCCGGCGGTTACTCCTTGAGTCCGCGCGGTTTGAGATTTGCCTTGTATTGTTTCTGCTCCCTTTGGATACATCGGTGAATCATGCCTCGTCATATATGTCTCGCTTTGTAAAGAACTTTATTATAGTATAAGATTCTTGTTCTTCTGTTTTGCATCTATTTTTTTTGGGCTCGGATAGGTTGAGTGTTCCTATGCCTGGTTTTTCGTCTTCTGTTATATCAAATTTTAACAGTTTTGGATCAGTTAGACATCCAATAACCCGTCGTTGGGGATTTAGAGTTACTCGTATAAATATCCCTGCTGGGGGCAATGTGGAGGTTGTTCCAAACTTGACGGCCACACGAGATGCTTCGAGCAATAACATTCTCGAAGTTTTACGTTTTTGCTGCCCTACCCCCCCCCCCGTGCTATTCCGCCGCTCTTGTTTTTGGGTGAATTTTTTTCATGCGATTCCGTTGCTCGATCGAAGGAGAAGGATCACGTCGTCGCTTCTTCTGAAGAGATTTCGTCGTTCGCTGCCTGCAAGGAGATCCGCCACTTGTTGGTGCTCCCGATTTCGGTTTTTTCGGCGTTCATCCCACTTCTGTGACAAAGTACAAAAGGGCATCGCCTCTCCTCTCAGGCCAATTCGTTGTTGTCTCCAGAAGGGGAAATTGCGCCTGAAAAGGGTATCGCCCCTGGATCTGTGTCGTTTGTAAATTTTCAGTCGCCGTCTGCTGGAGATTTTTCTGTCGCGAGTACGACAGATTCCAGATCTGTTGTAGAGGAAGAATTTTCATCGCTTGTTCCAGTAGCAGATAAGGAGGAAAATGGAGTTGCTCTTTTCTATTGCCGCCCTCGATCCAGAAGAAGGAAGACATCTTCCTGTTGTTGTTGTCGATCTCTACATCGGTCGTTTGCAATGCTTCAAAACTCATAGATCCACGCCAGTCACCTCCTATTCTTCCAATTGCATATCACTGGAGAAGATCACAACTCTTCCTCAGTTTGGTTGCTGAACGTTGCTGATCTCGCCGTTTGTCTTTACTACAGATCTAAACTGTTATTACGGTCTGAGAGTTTTGCATGCAATTTTGTATGGAATGCTAGATCTAGTCATCTCATTTAGAGGAGAGATCCAGTCATCTCTTCTATCATTGTCGCTGGTTCCACAGCTCGTCTTCTAGTTTTGTGAGGAACTAGGGAAGCTAATCTTTTTCTATCCTCAAGTAGGAAGGGCGCTTTTGTGAAGCTGTGCTGTTCTAATCCACTGTTTGGAAAGAGTCACAATGTCAAAGGAAAATTCACTTGTTCCAATGATCAAGCTGGAGAAATTCTCCAACTCAGAGTTTAGTGTCTGAAAGCGGAACACGCAGTTCGACATGAAATATTTGAACATCTTTTACACTGTGCAGTCCGATTTTGAGTCTTTTAAAGGAGGAGACGATGAGGAACACTGAATCAACGACAAAGATTTTTGTTGTGATTACCTCCTTAATTGTCTCTCAAATAGATTGACAGAGACATACAATAGTATGAAAACCACAAAGGAGAATTGAGATGCACTGGAGGAGCAGTTCAGAGAGGAAGAGAACATGTCCAAGACGCACCTGATGGACACGTTCATGACCTTCACCTTCACTGAAGACAAGGAGATACTTCCTAAGGTTGCAGAATTTGAGTCTCTCATTGACAAGCTGAACAGTGAGAACATCCCTCTGCTACATGGGTTTGTTGCAGGAGCCATCAATTTCAAGCTTTTATCGGCATGATACTCCTTTAAGACGGAGATGTATCAGAAGAAAATGCAGGTTAGTCTTAAAGACCTCAAACATTTCATCCACATTGAGGATGTGAACCGAACAAGGCACGCTATAGAGACAGTTAGTAAGCAGAAGTTAGCTGTTAACATGATTATGCATCCTAAGCGGAAGTCTACACTTGGAAAGACTAACCCACCCAACAGTGCACCCGTAGTTGCTGACATTAGCAAAAAAATTAAGAAATTTAAAGGCAAGTGTTACAATTGTAATAAGTGGGATCAATGTGCTTTCAAGTGTAAGCTACCTAAAATGGGTGAATCCAGCACATTGAAGATTGATAATAAAGCAAATTTGATTTATCAGATTGTGTTTGTCAACTTTTTTGTCATGGTTGTAAAAGGAAAGACCAAGACTTAGTGGTAGCTAGATTCAGGTGCTACTTGTCACATCTGCCATAATTATGCCCTTCTGAAGGATATCACTACAGTAGAAGAGACCGTTACTATTGTTAATGGTAGAGTAGATGACGTGCTGAAGGTGGAAAATACAACCTTGCTGCTCTCCTTAGGTAAAACTCTAATTTTCAAAAATGTTACATTTATATCTTCATTAGCTGCCAATTTAGTTTCAATTAGCCTATTATGTGATGTTTGTATGTCGTTTAATATTATTGGTAAAAGAGAACTCCCAGAACCTTTGATAGTGATTTTGTCACTTACCACAATGAGGCTGATCCATCCACATATAAAGAAGCGATGAGATTAAGGGGTTCACTACTATGAAAAAAAATAATTGATGAAGAAATTAACTCTCTACTTCAAAACAACACTTGGATGTTTGTTGATAAGCCAAAAAAGCTAAAACTATTAGGTGTTAGTGAATTCTGAAAAAGAAACAAAATATTGATGGTAGCGTGGCTAAAGGTTTCATACAAGTTATTGGAGTAAACTATTTTGATGTATACTCACCAGTGTGTCTCCTAGCAAGCATTAGGATCCTCTTTGCTATTGCATATATTGATAACTTTATTGTTTATCATAATGATGTTAAAACTTCATTTTTGAATGGAAATCTGATCGAAGAGATCTACATGTGTCAACCTGAAGGTTTCATTATAGAAGGTCACAAGAGTAAGGTCTGTAAGTTACTAAAATCTCTATATGGACTAAAATAAGCATCAAATTATAGCATGAGAAATTTGACTATAATGTAAAGGATATGAGATTCATGTCGAGTCTCTCTGATAAATTCCTTTACATACATCATAGATCGAATAAAGTAGCTATGATATGCTTGTATGTGGATGATATGCTTATTATATGATCTGATCAATTCGAAGTGGATGATGTAAAGTTAGGTCTAATAAAAGAATTTGGCATTAAAGATCTAGGTGCAACTAAGACTATGCTAGGCATGCAAGTGAGCTTTGGGAAAATGACATTTCTCCAAGTCAAAACCACTACATAAAATCTATGTTGGATACATATGCATATAGTGAAAGTCGAGCATTAGAGACACCATATTATTACAATAACCGCTTAAAGCCCAATAAAAGAGTTGTGGTTAGACAATTAGATTATTCCAAATTGATTGGTAGTCTCATGTATGTTATGGTATGCACTAGACCTGACATAGTCTTTACGGTAGATATGTTAAGTAGATTCACTAGTAATCCTAACCAAAATCATTAGAATGTCATTGATAGGCTGATAAGATACTTAAAGCACACCCAAAAGTATGTTTTATGTTTTAATGGTTATTCTCAAGTTCTTGAAGGATATTCAGATGCATTATAGTGCTCAAAAATAAACGACAGCAAGTCCACTAGTAGATTTATTTTTCACACTAGGAGGAGCGGCTTTAGCCTGAAAGTCTAAGAGGTAATCATGCATTGCACTCTCTTCTATGAAATCCAAACTCTATGCTCTAGCTTCAACAAGAGAAGAAGCAGAGTGGATAAGAGATTTGATTATGGACATTCCAATAACGAGCCTGAAAATGAGTTCTGTTGCAGGTAACTATGACAATCAGGCTACTAAAATGATTGCTACGAACACTCTGTTCAATGGCAAAAGAAGACAACTAAGGATGAAACAAACCTAGTTGACCTCCCTCACAAGTCAAGGGATTATGACCATAATCGATGTGAGGTCGAAAGATAATGTTGCAAATGCTTTATTAAAAGACCTAAATATAGTTCTCACAATAAAAATATCAGGGGAGATGAGATTAAAATTCATAAAAATATAAAATTTTTCTCCTATATTTATGTTTTGATGGTAAGAACCTATAGTTGTAACATTCAAGCATCTATTAGCAGACTGAAAACCCAAAATAAATTCTTGATTAAACTTAAGATAGTTAAATACTAGTTATTTCGTATTTGATGACTTAACATCTTTTTCATTGTAAGTTGATTCGAGAATTATTCAACTGAGAATAGAAAGTCGTTGTAAGGATTAATCTAATACTAATGATCATAACACATTATTCCACACTTCACACTTTTGCAAATGATGTTGTGTCAAGTCATATGATAAGGTACATGGTGATCTTTAATGAGTAAGATAACAATGTGTGATTTATTAAAATCATAACTTGATTGATCCTATTTAGACTGGATAGAGATGCTGACTATGTTACTTCACTACTGCTACAAGTACCAAGTTCATTCAGGTAGATTTAGTTTATTTTAAACGTTACTGCATATGTTCATAAATTCATGCAGTCTAAAACTCATGAAATTTCTTACAGACACTAGTGAAAAGGGAGGAGAGAAAATAGATTTTGACATGGATGAGAATGATCTACTCTTTGAGTAGAGTTGTTATATGTTTTGATCCACTGCTCTTTTATTTTTAAAGAGTTATATTTATAAGTAACACTTTTATGCTTGAATGCTTACTTTTCTGATTGAAAACTCCTATTGTATTTAACTATGCAAACTCTTCTAGAAAATGTGTAAAGTCAGACACTTTGGGTCTCTCTACTTTTTGCACTCCGAAACGTAAACGTTATATGTCACAAATCTAGAGGAGATTGTTAATGTATATACAGACATATAACATGTTTGGGGCTTAACAGGTCGGTTCGGATAAAGGGATATCTGACACTCGTACATACTCGTAGGATTTGTCTATATAAACCTAAGTTAGTGGCAATGGGGAGAAGGTTCCACTTTGACCATCACTCGTGATGCTTCGAGCAACCTAACATATTATACTTACAAAATTAACATAATAAAAAAATACTAATTTTGAGAAGCAACGTTATTATTACTATTATGTTGTTTTCACTATTTTATTATATATTGTATATTTAATTTTTTTTAAAAAAATAATTGTAATACAAAATTAATGATATCAACATGTTATAAATTATTAGAATAAAATAAAAAATCGCCCCAAATCGTACTGATTGGTTAACCGAACTGTAATCAGTGAAATCCAAAAAATTGACGACAAAGACCTACAAACAAATACTTTGTGTTAGAAAAATTATAATGGAACCCTAAACACAGAAATAAAATAAAATTGGAAAGATTTATCAAATATATATGAGGTGAGCCGTAAGCAGTGACCTTAAAGATAGATTTTCGTCACTTGGGGATGGTCTCTCGCCGCACAGGTTGCAGAGACTTATCTTTCAGAATTATCAACAATCTTATAGCGAGAGCAGTAGAACTCTGGCCCGAACAGGCAAAGGTGGTCGTTCAAAATAGTGATTTCATTGGGAAGATTTGAACTGTTTTGAATGCCGAATTATTATAGAGTATAAACCAAAACACAAACTAGCAAAAACTCAATTTATTAAGTCATTTGTGGGTGTAACGCGCTCGCATGCACTTCGTGAATTGCTTTTTGGACCGGGTTGAACAAAGAAATTGGATTTGGCTTATGCAAGCGAGGTCACACCTCATCCCAATCATTGCTTTTCAAGACGAAATAGAACACTATATGAGTTAGGCTCCATTTGGGTGGACTTATCATCCACATACTGGATGATATAATTATTATAAGATCTGATCAATTCGAAGTGGATGACGTAAAATTAGATCTAATAAAAGAATTTAACATTAAAGACCTAGGTGCAGCTGAGACTATGCTACACATGCAAGTGAGCTTTGGGAAAGATGATGTTTCCCTAAGTCAAAATCACTACATAAAATCTATGTTGGATACATGGGGATACATTAAAAGTCGAGCATTAGAGACACCATACGATTATAATAACCGCTTAAAGCCCGATGAAAGAGTTGTGGTTAGACAATTATATTATTCTAAATTGATTGATAGTCTCATGTGTATTATGGTCTGCACTAGACCTGACATAGTCTTTACGGTAGACATGTTAAGTAGATTCACTAGTAATTCTAGCCAAAACCTTTAGAATGTCATTGATAGGTTGATGAGATACTTAAAGTACACCCAAAAATATGTTTTATACTTTAATGGTTATCCTCAAGTTCTTGAAGGATATTCAGATGCATCATAGTGCTCAAAAATAAACGACAACAAGTCCATTAGTAGATTTATTTTTCACATTAGGAGGAGTGGTTTTAGCCTGGAAGACTAAGAGGTAATTGTACAACCCCGTATTCGCAGGTTTTGGATTTTAAGCTTTTGGAGTAGTTTGAGCTCTTGGTGGTCAATTTTGGCCTAGCCATTGAAATATACTAGTAGGGGGAGGAAAAATCTGCCTCCCCCCCAGTGGCCCCTTTTTTGGGGGGAGCAGGTGCGCCAAGTTGGTAGGCACCCGCCCCGACCCGGTTAATGCGGTTTGGCGAGGGCGAGACCAGCACGGGGTCGGGCTATCGCCCAGCCTCGTGGGTAGGCGGGGGCGAGATCGGCCCGGCCCGGGCTCTCGCCCTACCTCGCGGGTAGGCGGGGGCGAGACCGGCCCGGTCCGGGCTCTCGCCCCGCCTCGCGGGTAGGCGGGGGCGAGACCGGCCCGGCCCGGGCTCTCGCCCCGCCTCGCGGGTAGGAGGGGGCGAGACTGGCCCGGCCCGGGTTCTCACCCAGCCCCACGGGTAGGAGGGGGCGAGACCGGCCTGACCCGGGTTCTCGCCCCGCCCCGCGGGTAGGCGGGGGCGAGACCGGCCCGGCCCGGGTTCTCGCCCCGCCTCGCGGGTAGGCGGGGGCGAGACCGGCCCGACCCGGGTTCTCGCCCCGCCTCGCGGGTAGGCGAGGGAGAGACCGGCCCGACCCGGGTTCTCGCCCCGCCTCGCGGCTTGGCGGGGACGAGACCGACCCTGGGTCGGGTTCTCCCCCAGCCCTGTGGTTTGGCAGGGTCTCGCCCCTGCCCCCTTGCTCCCCGGTTCTTCGGGGGTCACCTGCCCGTCTCGGGTACCCGGGGAGATGAGGGGTTTGGCTCCCGTCCTTGGACCCCTTTTGGTCATGCTTTTACCGTCTTGCCCTCGGGGAGGAACTACCCCTTTACCCTCCGGCGTGGCTGTTTTCTATTGGCCCAAAGTCTTTTGGCCCTAGGGGCATTTCAGTCATTTTGATCCATAAGGTTGGAAAAACTATAAATAGACCCTTAGGGGTGCCTTGGAGAGGATCACTTCTTCATTCTCTCTCCATCCTTCAAGGCACCCTAGCTCAAGCATTGGCTAGGGAGGGGGAGATCTCAAAGGTCTTGCGGGTATGAGGTGAGACCTCCGCGCTAGAGCCGAGGGTCTGTTTCTAGCTTCTTGATCTTTGGTCCGTGACGTTCCTCCGGGTGTAGTAGGTGTGAGGTCACCCCTTTCTACGGACCCTGAACTCCACAAAGGTCAATTTTGGCTTCAACACTTTGGTGCGGTGAGCGTGGAGAGTGACCAGCATAGAAGATCTCGGGAGAGTATCATGACTGGAGGTCAGGGAGGTAGTGATGATCTCGGCGAGCTCCCCATCCTAGGACCCTTTGTGGGGAGGCAAAAGTTTATGGCCTCCATCCAAGGCATCATGGAGATGCTGCGAAGTATCGCTCCTCAGGGTGGCAGCTCCACCCCAACACCCAGGAGCTTGCTCCCCCCCTCTCGACGAGTCAACTCCCAGGGGTCTAGGCGAGATGACCCCAACAGGGGGAGAAGAAAGTGCACCAGGAAGAAGGCCAGGGAAGGAGAGGATGGGAGATGGGGTCGAGCGAGACCTCACAGGCCGGGAGTTATTCTCCAGCCAGGCGAGTGCCAACCTCCCAGGCGAGCAGGTCGCGCGAGTAGAAGTGGCGAGACCACCCCTTAAGGGGTCACCCTTCAGCGAGCTGATCATCTCAGCTCTCATTCCCGAGGGGTTCAGGGAGCCAGACATGGCTTACTATACCGGGAAGGATGACCCCGTCTAGTATCTGCAGTGGTTCGAGCATGCCGTCTCCATCAGGCCGATGACGGATGCCTTCAAGTGTCGCCTCTTTGCGATCAAGTTGAAGGAGAAGGCAAGGGACTAGTTCCATCAACTCCCTCCGAGGTCGATCTATGTGTTCGAGTACTTGAGCCGGAGCTTTCAGCTTTGCTTCTCCACCTCCAAGAAGCGGAAGAGAAGTCCTGAGTCCATCTTCCTGATAAGGTAGTTGGCCGAGGAGTCGCTGGCCCGTTACGTAGACAGGTTCCAAGAGGAGATCCTGGAGGTCCAAGAGATGCCAGGGTATGCCCTCCAGATGACGTTCACGGTGGGGTTGCGCGAGGGGTTCTTCAAGATGAGCCTGACTCGAAAGGCCCCCCTTTCTTTTGAGGAGCTGATGGAAAGGGCGGCTGAGGAGATAGCCATGGAGGCGGCCAACCCGACATTTGTCAAGAAGTTGGCAAAGCTAACAGAGATGGAGGCAAATGATCAAGGTAGCTCGATACCTCAGGAAGGAAGAAGGAGAGAGGAGCGGAGAGCTCAGGAGGGTCCAGAACCAGGTTGGAGGCAGCAGGGAGGACCCATTCAGGGTCCAAGAAGAGGTTACGTCCAAGATGGGGGGAACTTCCATGGGGGCCAAGGGAGGTTCAACTTCCAGAGGCAAGCCCCTAGGCAGCTCCTTCCCCCACCACAATAAGCAATGGAGATTGGTCGAAGGGAGAGGAGGAACTGCCAGGGAAGGAGAAGGATCAGGGTAGGGTTACCGTACTGTGACTTCCACCAGGTGGAGGGGCACGCCACAACTACCTGCCCCGAGTTCCTGGAAGTGAGGGGGGCGAGAGGCCCTGCCCAGCCACAGCCACCAGTGCGGGTTGAAGAGGTTCTTCCCAGAGAAGGGGGAGATGATGTGTGTGAGGATCGGGTCGATGTCGGACCCCGCGGCGGTATAACGGTGATCCATGGTGGAGTGAGGATCGAGGCCACTCGGAAGGCAAGCCTCCATATCATGTACCGACGGAGCGTCGCCTCAACATCCCAAACACCGCCCCAGGAGGAGAAGATCACCTTCTCGGTGAAGGACCTGCCGGATCATGAGGATCCGTTTTGCGATGCGCTGGTCATCCAGACAGCCATCGAGGGCTACACCATCTCCCAAATCTTGGTTGACAATGGAAGCTCCGTCAAAGTCATTTTCAAGAAGGCGTTTGACGAGATGAAGGTAGAGCTAAGGAGGGTGTTAGCCTCGGACGGACCCCTATTCGGATTTTCAGGAGAAAGGAAGGAGGTCGAAGGTGGAGTAGGACTCCAAGTAAAGTTGGGAGGAGCTTCAAGGAACTGCCGATTCGTCATTGTCGATGCTCCAAGCAGCTACAATGTCATCTTCAGAAGGCCCCTCATCAGCGCCTTCCGTTGCATGCCATCTTACTTCCACCAATGCCTCAAGTTCAGCTCCGGAGGGATCCAGGTCAGAGTCAAGGGAGACTCCAGGATGGCAAGGCAGTGCTACGTCACGACCGTCAATACCATCACTTGGTTGGCCAGGGCGGAGGAGATGGAATGGATTATGGAAAGCCTGAGCGGGATGGAAATGTCCGACGAGAAGAAGGCGGATGATGATCACTGGGCCCAGACACCCTGAGGAAGCCTCGCTCCGGCAGAGTCCTGTATATATCTTATGTTGTAATGAGTCCAACCCTCGACCAACTGAGTTGGGGGGGGGGGTCATGTAACCCATCTATTTTCCCCCATTTAAGGTTGTAAGATTTGGTAAGGTTCGATTGAGATGCCTAGTCCTTTTGCTCCGAGATGGTCCCGCTGCCCAGACTCTCACTAGCTGGGCAGGGCCGGTGGTACCTCTCATGGATGCCTAGTTGTCTCACCTCGAGATGGATTCCACTGTCAGGCTCTCATCCAGCTGGAGGGGCAGGTTGATCTCTCGGAGGGTGAGGTAGGTCCCACCCCGAGATGGATTCCACTGTCAGGCTCTCATCTAGCTGGCAGAGCAGGTTGATCTCTCGGAGGGTGGGGTAGGTCTCACCTCGAGATGGATTCCGCTGCCAGGCTCTCATTTAGCTGGCAGGGCAGGTTGATCTCTCAGAGGGTGGGCTAGGTCTCACCTCAAGATGGATTCCGCTGCCAGGCTCTCACCTAGCTGGCAGGGCAGGTTGATCTCTCGGAGGGTGGGGTAGGTCTCACCTTGAGATGTATTCTGTTTCCAGGCTCTTATCTAGCTGGCAGGGCAGGTTGATATCTCAAAGGGTGAGTAGGTCTCACCTCGAGATGGATTTCACTGTCAGGCTCTCATCTAGCTGGCAGGGCAGGTTGATCTCTTAGAGGGTGGGTAGGTCTCACCATGAGATGGATTCCGTTGCCAGGCTCTCACCTAGCTGGCAGGGAAGGTTGATCTCTCGGAGGGTGGGGTAGGTCTCACCCCGAGATGGATTCCGCTGTCAGGCTCTCATCTAGCTGGCAGGGCAGGTTGATCTCTCGGAGGGTGGGGTAGGTCTCACCTCTAGATGGATTCTGCTGTCAGGCTCTCATCTAGCTGGCAGGGCAGCCTGATCTCTTGGAGGGTGGGTAGGTCTCACCTCGAGGTGGTTTCCGCTGCCAGGCTCTCACTAGCTGGCAGGGCAGGCGTGCCTCTCGTGGATGCCCAGTATTTTTTACCCGGAGGGGGTCTCGCCACCCAGGCTCCCATAGCTGGCATGGCAGGTTGACCCCTCCGGGGGGTGAAGTATTTTTTACTCGGAGGGAGTCTCGCCACCCAAGCTCCCATAGCTGGCATGCCAGGTTGACCCCTCCGGGGGGGGGGGGTGAAGTATTTTTTACCCGGAGGGGGTCTCGCCACCCAGGCTCCTATAGCTAGCATAACAGGTTGACCCCTCCAGGGGGTGAAGTATTTTTTACCCGGAGGGGGTCTCGCCACCCAGGCTCCCATAGTTACCATAACAGGTTGACCCCTCCGGGGGGTGAAGTATTTTTTACCCGGAGGGGGTATCGCCACCCAGGCTCTCATAACTGGCATGACAGATTGACCCCTCCGGGGGGGGGGGGGGGGGTGAAGTATTTTTTACCCGGAGAGGGTCTCGCCACCCAGGCTCCCATAACTGGCTTAGCAGGTTGACCCCTACGTGGGTGAAGTATTTTTTACCCGGAGGGGGTCTCGCCACCCAGGCTCACATAACTGGCATGACAGGTTGACCCCTCTGGGGGTGAAGTATTTTTTACCCGGAGGGGGTCTCGCCACCCAGACACCCATAGCTGGCATGACAGGTTGACCCCTCCGGGGGGTGAAGTATTTTTTACCCGGAGGGGGTATCGCCACCCAGGCTCCCATAGCTGACATGGCAGGTTGACCCCTCCGGGGGGTGAAGTATTTTTTACCTGGAGGGGGTCTCGCCACCCAGGCTCCCATAGCTGGCATGGCAGGTTGACCCCTCCGGGGGGTGAAGTATTTTTTACCCGGAGGGGGTCTCGCTACCCAGGCTCCCATAGCTGGCATGGCAGGTTGACCCCACCGGTGGGTGAAGTATTTTTTACCCTGAGGGGGTCTCGCCACCTAGGCTCCCATAGATGGCATGACAGGTTGAACCCTACGGGGGCTGAAGTATATTTTACTCGGAGGGGGTCTCGCCACCCAGGCTCCCATAGCTGGCATGACAGGTTGACCCCTCCGGGGGGTGATGTATTTTTTACCCGGAGGGGGCCTCACCACCCAGGCTCCTATAGTTGGCATGGCAGGTTGAGCCCTCCGGGGGGTGAAGTATTTTTTACACGTAGGGGGTCTCGTCACCAAGGCTCCCATCAGCTGGCATGATAGGTTGACTCCCCGGAGAGGCGCGCAAGAAAATTAAACTCAGGGAATACGTTGGGTTGAACGTTTCTTTCCGAGCTTGTGCCAATCTCGAAAAGAGCGGGGATTGTCTACAACCCCGTATTCGCAGGTTTTGAATTTTAAGCTTTTGGAGTGGTTTGAGCTCTTGGTGACAAATTTTGGCCTAGCCCTTGGAATATACTAGTAGGGGGAGGAAAAATCTGCCTCCCGCAGTGGCCCCTTTTTTTGGGGGAGGGGGTTCGCCAAGTTGGCAGACACCCGCCTAGTCCTGGTGGACGCGGTTTGGCGAGGGCGAGACCGGCACGGGTCCGGGCTCTTGCCCAGCCTCGCGGGTAGGCGGGGGCGAGACTGCCCCGGCCCGGGCTCTCGCCCCACCTCGCGGGTAGGCGAGGGCGAGACCGGCCCGGCCCGGGCTTTCGCCCCGCCTCCCGGGTAGGCGGGGGCAAGACCGGCCCGGCCCGGGCTCTCGCCCCGCCTCGCGGGTAGGCGGGGGCGAGACCGGCCCGACCCGGGTTCTCGCCCCGCCCCGCGGGTAGGCGGGGGCGAGACCGGCCCGGCCCGGGTTCTCGCCCCGTCCCGCGGGTAGGCGGGGGCTAGACCGGCCCGACCCGGGTTCTCGCCCTGCCTCACGGGTAGGCGGGGGCGAGACCGGCCTGGCCCGGGTTCTCGCCCCGCCTTGCGGGTAGGCGGGGGCGAGACCGGCCCTGCCCTGGTTCTCGCCCCGCCTCGCGGCTTGGCAGGGGCGAGACCGGCCCGGGGCCGGGTTCTCCCCCCGCCCTGTGGTTTGGCAGGGTCTCGCCCCTGCCCCCCTGCTCCTCGGTTCTTCGGGGGTCACCTGCCCGTCTCGGGTACCCGGGGAGATGAGGGGTTTGGCTCCTCCCGTCCTTGGATCCCTTTTTGGTCATGCTTTTACCGTCTTGCCCTCTTGGAGGAATTACCCTTTTACCCCCTGGAGTGACTGTTTTCTATTGGCCCAAACTCTTTTGGCCCTAGGGGCATTTCAGTCATTTCGGTCCATGAGGTTGGAAAAATTATAAATAGACCCTTATGGGTACCTTGGAGAGGATCACTTCTTCATTCTCTCTTCATCCTTCAAGGCACCCTAGCTCAAGCATTGGCTAGGGAGGGGGAGATCTCAAAGTTCTTCCGGGTGTGAGGTGGGACCTCAGCGCTAGAGCCGAGGGTCTGTTTCTAGCTTATTGATCTTTGGTCTGTGACGTTCCTCCGGGTGTAGTAGGTGTGAGGTCACCCCTTTCTAGGGACCCCAAACTCCACAGAGGTCAATTTTAGCTTCAACAGTAATCATGCATTGCATTCTCTTCTATGTAATCCAAACTCTATGCTCTAACTTCAGCAAGAGAAGAGGCAGAGTAGATAAGAGATTTGATTATGGACATTCTACTAACGAGCCTGAAACTGAGTTCCGTTGCAGGTAACTGCGACAATCAGGCTACTAAAATTATTACTACGAACACTCTGTTCAATGACAAAAAAAGATAACTAAGGATGAAATAAGCCTAGCTGACCTCCATCATAAGTCAAGGGATTATGACCATAATCGATGTGAGATCGATAGATAATGTTGCAAATGCTTTATTAAAAGACTTAAATAGAGTTCTCACAACAAAAATATCGGGGGAAATGAGATTAAAATTCATAAAAATATGAAAATTTCCTCCTATGTTTATGTTTTGATGGTAAGAACATATAGCTGTAACATTCAAGCATCTATTAGCAGACTGAAAACCCCAAATAATTTCTTGATTAAACTCAAGATGGTTAGATGCTAATTATTCCACATTTGATAACTTAACATCTTTCTCATTGTAAGTTGATTCGAGAATTATTCAACTGAGAATAGAAAATCATTATAAAGATTAATCTAACATTAATGATCATAGCACATTATTCCACACTTCACAATTTTGCAAATGATGATGTGTCAAGTCATATGATAAGGTACATAGTGATCTTTAATGAGTAAGATAACAATGTGTGATTTATTAAAATCATAACTTGATTGATCTAGTTAGACTGGATAGAGATGCTGACAATATTACTTCACTACTGCTACAAGTACTAAGTTCATTCAGGTAGAGTTAGTTTACTTTAAACATTACTGCATATATTCATAAATTCATGCAATCTAAAACTCATCAAATTCCTTACAGACACTAGTAAAAAGGGAGGAGGGAAAGTAGATTTTGACATTGATGAGAATGATCTACTCTCTAAGTAGAATTGTTATATGTTTTGATCCACTGCTCTTATATTTTTAAAGAGTTATATTCATGAGTAGCACTTTTATGTTTGGATGTTTATTTTTCTGATTGAAAACTCCTATTGTGTTTAACTATGCAAACTCTTCTGGAAAATGTGTAAAGTCAGAAACTTTGGCACTCTCTACTTTCTGCACTCCGAAACATAAACGTTATATGTCACAAATATAGAGGAGATTGTTAATGTATATTCGGACATATAACATGTTTAGGGCTTAACAGGTCGGTTCAGATAAAGGGATATCTGATACCCGTACATACTCACATGATTTGTCTATATAAACCTAAGTTAGGGGCAATGGGGAGAAGATTCCACTTTGACCATCACTCGTGATACTTCAAGCAACCTAACATATTATACTTACAAAATTAACATAATAAAAAATACTAATTTTGAGAAGCAACATTATTATTACTATTATGTTGTTTTCACTATTTTATTATATATTGTATATTTAATTTTTTTAAAAAAATAATTGTAATACAAAAGTAAAGATATCAATGTGTCATAAATTATTATAATAAAAAAAATCGCCCCAAATCGTACTGATTAGTGAACCGAACAGTAATCAGTGAAATCCAAAAAAATTGATGACAAAGACCTACAAACAAATACTTTGTGTTGGAAAAATTATAATGGAACCCTAAACACAGAAAAAAAATAAAATTGGAAAGATTTATCAAATTTATCTGAGGTGAGCCGTAAGAAGTGGCCATAAAGATAGATTTTCGTCATTTGGGGATGGTCACTCGGCGCACAGGTTGCGAGGACTTATCTTTCAGAATTATCAACAATCCTATAGCGAGAGCAGTAGAACTCTGACCCGAACAGGCAAAGGTGACCATTCAAAATAATGATTTCATTTTGAAGATTTGAACCGTTTCGGATGCCGAATTATTATAGAGCATAGACCAAAACACCAACTAGCAAAAACTCAATTTATCTAAGCCATTTGTGGGAGTAACGCGCTCGCATGCACTTCGTGAATGGCTTTTTGGACCCGGTTGAACAAACAAATTGGATTTGGCTTGTGCGAGCTAGGTCACACCTCATCCCAATCACTGCTTTCCAAGACGAAACAAAACACTATATGAGTTATAGTCGTGTAAGTATTATAAATGATTCAAATGAATTTCGGTCATTTCGGTCCATGAGGTTGGAAAAACAATAAATAGACCCTTAGGGGTGCCTTGGAGAGGATCACTTCTTCATTCTCTCTTCATCCTTCAAGGCAACCTAGCTCAAGCATTGGCTAGGGAGGGGAGATCTCAAAGGTCTTCCGGGTGTGAGGTGGGACCTCCGCGCTAGAGCCGAGGGTCTGTTTCTAGCTTCTTGATCTTTGGTCCGTGACGTTCCTCCGTGTGTAGTAGGTGTGAGGTCACCCCTTTCTAGGGACCCCAAACTCCACAGAGGTCAATTTTGGCTTCAACAGTAATCATGCATTACACTCTCTTCTATGTAATCCAAACTCTATGCTCTAACTTCAGCAAGAGAAGAGGCAGAGTGGATAAGAGATTTGATTATGGACATTCCACTAACGAGCCTGAAACTGAGTTCCGTTGCAGGTAACTGCGACAATCAGGCTACTAAAATTATTGCTACGAATACTCTGTTCAATGACAAAAGAAGACAACTAAGGATGAAATAAGCCTAGTTGACCTCCATCATAAGTCAAGGGATTATGACCATAATCGATGTGAGGTCGAAAGATAATGTTGCAAACGCTTTATTAAAAGACTTAAATAGAGTTCTCACAATAAAACTATCGGGGGAGATGAGATTAAAATTCATAAAAATATGAAATTTTCCTCCTATGTTTATGTTTTGATGATAAGAACCTATAGCTGTAACATTCAAACCTCTATTAGCAGACTGAAAATCCCAAATAATTTCTTGATTAAACTCAAGATGGTTAAATGCTAGTTATTCCACATTTGATGACTTAACATCTTTCTCATTGTAAGTTGATTCGAGAATTTTTCAACTGGGAATAGAAAGTCATTATAAGGATTAATCTAACATTAATGATCATAACATATTATTCCACACTTCACAATTTTGCAAATGATGATATGTCAAGTCATATGATAAGGTACATAGTGATCTTTAATGAGTAAGATAACAATGTGTGATTTATTAAAATCATAACTTGATTGATCTATTTAGACTGGATAGAGATGCTGACAATGTTACTTCACTACTGCTACAAGTATTAAGTTCATTCAGGTAGAGTTAGTTTACTTTAAACATTACTGCATATATTCATAAATTCATGCAATCTAAAACTCATGAAATTCCTTGCAGACACTAGTAAAAAGGGAGGAGAGAAAGTAGATTTTGACATTGATGAGAATGATCTACTCTCTAAGTAGAATTGTTATATGTTTTGATCCACTGCTCTTATATTTTTAAAGAGTTATATTCATGAGTAGCACTTTTATGTTTGGATGTTTATTTTTCTGATTGAAAACTCCTATTGTGTTTAACTATGCAAACTCTTCTGGAAAATGTGTAAAGTCAGAAACTTTGGCACTCTCTACTTTCTGCACTCCGAAACGTAAACGTTATATGTCACAAATATAGAGGAGATTGTTAATGTATATTCGGACATATAACATGTTCAGGGCTTAACAAGTCGGTTCAGATAAAGGGATATCTGATACTCGTACATACTCATAGGATTTGTCTATATAAACCTAAGTTAGGGGCAATGGGGAGAAGGCCACAGCCAAGCTCTAAGCCCAGTCCGCAACAGCACAAACCGCGGACACGCCAGTCCGCAAGCTTCCCGCGGACATGAGCCAAATTGCCGATTACACAAGCTTACAATGCGGCCACTGAGCAATGCACCAGTCCGCAAGCCTCTATCCGCTCAGGCCGCTCCTTGGCTACACCAATCAGCCAACGCCCTATCCACAGATGACAGGCCGCACAATCCGCGGAATTCATCCGTACAACCTACTCAGAAGAACAACCGGCTTCCACTAGAATTATCACTAGACCGCAGTCCGCCCAGTCCGCCAATGCTGTCTGCCCAGTCCGTCCGGCCTGTCCCATCAACCACATCCACTTCATAATTTTCAACAGGGCTCGCCACCCAGGCTCCCATAGCTGGCATGGCAGGTTGACCCCTCCGGGGGTTGAAGTATTTTTTACCCGTAGGGGGTCTCGTCACCCAGGCTCTCATCAGCTGGCATGACAGGTTGACTCCCCGGAGAGGCGCGCAAGAAAATTACACTCAGCGAATACGTTGGGTTGGACGTTTCTTTCCGAGCTTATGCCAACCTTGAAAAGAGCGGGGATTGTGTACAACCCCGTCTTCGCAGGTTTTGGATTTTAAGCTTTTGGAGTGGTTTGAGCTCTTGGTGGTCAATTTTGGCATAGCCCTTGGAATATACTAGTAGGGGGAGGAAAAATGTGCCTCCCCCTAGTGGCCTCTTTTTTGGGGGGAGCGGGTGCGCTAAGTTGGCAGGCACCCGCTTCGGCCCGGTGGACACGGTTTGGCGAGGGAGAAACTGGCATGGGGCCGGGCTCTCGCCCAGCCTCGCGGGTAGGCAGGGGCGAGACCGGCCCGGCCCGGGCTCCCACCCCGCCTCGCGGATAGGCGGGGGCGAGACCGGCCCGGCCCGGGCTCTCGCCCCGCCTCCCGGGTAGGCGAGGGCAAGAACGGCCCGGCCCGGGCTCTCGCCTCGCCTCCCGGGTAGGCGGGGGCGAGACCGGCCTGGCCCGGGCTCTCGCCTCGCCTCGCGGGTAGGCGGGGGCGTGACCGGCCCGACCCGGGTTCTCGCCCCGCCCCGCGGGTAGGCGGGGGCGAGACCGACCCAACCTGGGTTCTCGCCCCGCCCCGCGGGTAGGCGTGGGCGAGATCGGCCCGGCCTGGGTTCTCGCCCCGCCTCGCTGGTAGGCGGGGGCGAGACCGGCCCGACCCGGGTTCTCACCCCGCCTTGGGGGTAGGCGGGGGCGAGACCGGCCCGACCCGGGTTCTCGCCCCGCCTCGAGGCTTGGCGAGGGCGAGACCGTCCCAGGGTCGGGTTCTCCCCCCACCCTGTGGTTTGGCAGGGTCTAGGGTCATTTCGGTCATTTCAGTCCATGAGGTTGGAAAAACTATAAATGGACCCTTAGGGGTGCCTTGGAGAGGATCGCTTCTTCATTCTCTCTTCATCCTTCAAGGAACCCTAGCTTAAGCATTGGCTGGGGAGGGGGAGATCTAAAAGGTCTTCCGGGTGTGAGGTGGGACCTCCGCGCTAGAGCCGGGGGTCTGTTTCTAGCTTCTTGATCTTTGGTCCGTGACGTTCCTCCGAGTGTAGTAGGTGTGAGGTCACCCCTTTCTAGGGACTCTGAACTCCACAGAGGTCAATTTTGGCTTCAACAGTAATCATGCATTGCACACTCTTCTATGTAATCCAAACTCTATGCTCTAACTTCAGCAAGAGAAGAGTCAGAGTGGATAAGAGATTTAATTATGGACATCCCACTAACGAGCCTGAAACTGAGTTCTGTTGCAGGTAACTGCGACAATCAGGCTACTAAAATTATTACTACGAACACTCTGTTCAATGATAAAAGAAGACAACTAAGGATGAAATAAGCCTAGTTGACCTCCATCATAAGTCAAGGGATTATGACCATAATCAATGTGAGGTCGAAAGATAATGTTGCAAACGCTTTATTAAAAAACTTAAATAGAGTTCTCACAATAAAAATATTGGGGGAGATGAGATTAAAATTCATAAAAATATGAAATTTTCCTCTTATGTTTATGTTTTGATGGTAAGAACCTATAGCTGTAACATTCAAGCATCTATTAGCAGACTGAAAATCCCAAATAATTTCTTGATTAAACTTAAGATGATTAGATGCTAGTTATTCCACATTTGATGACTTAACATCTTTCTCATTGTAAGTTGATTCGAGAATTATTCAACTGGGGATAGAAAGTCGTTATAAGGATTAATCTAACATTAATGATCATAGCACATTATTCCACACTTCACAATTTTGCAAATGTTGATGTGTCAAGTCATATGATAAAGTACATAGTGATCTTTAATGAGTAAGATAACAATGTGTGATTTATTAAAATAAAAACTTTATTGATCTAGTTAGACTGGATAAAGATGCTGACAATGTTACTTCACTGCTGCTACAAGTACTAAGTTCATTCAGGTAGAGTTAGTTTAGTTTAAACGTTACTGCATATGTTCATAAATTCATGCAGTCTAAAACTCATGAAATTCCTTACAGACACTAGTGAAAAGGGAGGAGAGAAAGTAGATTTTGACATGGATGAGAATGATCTACTCTTTGAGAAGAGTTGTTATATATTTTGATCCACTGCTGTTATATTTCTAAAGAGTTATATTCATGAGTAGCACTTTTATGCTTGAATGTTTATTTTTCTGATTGAAAACTCCTATTGTGTTTAACTATGCAAACTCTTCTAGAAAATGTGTAAAGTCAGTAACTTTGGGTCTCTCTACTTTCTGCACTCCGAAACGTAAACGTTATATGTCACAAATATAGAGGAGATTGTTAATGAATATTCGGACATATAACATGTTCAGGGCTTAACAGGTCGGTTCAAATAAAGGGATATCTGATACCCGTACATACTCATAGGATTTGTCTATATAAACCTAAGTTAGGGGCAATGGGGAGAAGGTTCCACTTTGACTATCACTCGTGATGCTTTGAGCAATCTAACATATTATACTTATAAAATTAACATAATAAAAAATACTAATTTTGGGAAGCAACGTTACTATTACTATTATGTTATTTTCACTATTTTATTATATATTGTATATTTAAATTTTTTAAAAAAATAATTGTAATACAAAAGTAAAGATATCAACGTGTCATAAATTATTATAATAAAATAAAAAATCGCCCCAAATCGTACTGATTAGTGAACCGAACTGTAATCAGTGAAATCCAAAAAATTGATGACAAAGACCTACAAACAAATTGTTGATATTTGTGAAGTGGAAGTGGGTGACAGGACAGGCCGCGCGGCCTGTGGCGGACAGCTTTGGCGGACTAGGCGGACTAGGCGGACTGGGCGGACTGAGATCTGCGGCCTGGTGGAAGGTCTAGTGAGAAGCCAGTTGTTCTTCTGGGCGGTTTGCACGGGTTGAGTCCGCGGACTATGCGGCCTGGTTTCTGCGGATAGGGTGTTTGCTGATTGGCTTTGCCAAGGAGCGACCTGAGCGGATGGAGGCTGCGGACTGGTGCATTGCTCAGTGGCCGCGGGTGCAAGCTTGTGCTGAAAGACGGGTTGGCTCTTGTCCGCGGGAAGCTTGCGGACTGATGTGTCCGCGGTATTGGCTGTTGCGGACTGGGCTTAGAGCTTGGCTGAGGCCTTGTCAAGTTCTGGTGTTACAGCAGGTCTTGCTGTGGAGACCGGTTGGCGGACTGGTGTTTGGAGTCCGGGTTGGCTGCTGTTTGGACAGAAGTGCGAGGAGCTCGCGGACTCGTGGCGGTCTGTGCTAGGGTGTTTGGCGGACGAGAGCTTGTGTCCGCCATGCTCGCACTGGCCCTTGATGGTTTTGGACTTGGTCACACTTGGTGTCAAGTTCATGGTGTCCGCCGTATCCGCCAAGTCCGCTGTGACCGGGCGGACTGTTGTTGTCTGCCTTTGGTCGTGGACTTGTGGCGGATTGAGGTGTGAGTCTTACGGACTGCCTCGGGTTGGTGCGGACTACCATTGAAGGGGGTTGCTGTCTTGCAGTGGTTGAAGCTTTGCGGGCTGATGCCTTGTCCGCATAAGCTTGGGCGGACTGGAGTAGGTCCGCCAATGGTTGCCTTGCTCCTGGTGGTTTCCCTTGGTATCCGGCTAAGTCCATGCGGACTCGGCGGACGGTGTTTTTGCTATCGCGCGGGCTGGGGTGGTGTCGCTATCTCTTGGGCGGTGACCACACTCCTCACTTTGCTAGGAGTTTGGCTGTGACTTCGGTCAAGTGCTTGGAAGTGTGCGGTCTCTGCGGACTCAGCATGAACAGTAAGTTGGGGTGTGCAAGGAGCTGCGGTCTGTGTTTGTCAGTCCTCGCGGATTGTTTCAGGCTGACAGTTTGCTGTGTGCAGGTCGCGCGGATAGCTTCAAGGAGCCAGGAGTTTGGCTGTGACTTCGGTCAAGTGCTTGGAAGTGTGCGGTCTCTGCGGACTCAGCATGAGGTCGCTCTGCGGCTTGTTAGTTCTGTTTCATCTTTGCCAGCTTCAATAACCTGTCCGTCGGCTTCAGGCGGGTAGGTGTGTTCCTCAGTTCAAGTTCAGCAGGAGGCGAATAACGGTGTGTCCGCGCGGCCTCGCGGCTTCGGCGGACTCCGTGTCTATTCGGCGGATTGCAGCATAGCTTGGGCGAGCTCAGCGGACTCGGCGACCTCGGCGACCTCGCGGTCTCGGCGGACTCGGGTGCTGTCCGCCCGACTTGTTTTTGGTGCTTCTGTTTTCAGCTGTTATACTAGCGAAATCATGTCTCGCTATGTATGCCTCGCATTGTAAAGAAGTGAATGTATAAAAGACCTACTTGTGCCTCCATTGTTTGTTGGGATTTACCTTTGTACCTCTAGTCCTTGGTTTCCGCTGGTTCAACGTGCGAACTGGGTAGTTCCGAAGATATTAATTTGGCGTTTGGGCTATCTTGCTGACCACAGTGAGAAAATTTAACATGGTATCAGAGGCAGGTTGCTGAGGTTCAGTTGCGTGAGCGGAAGTCAGCCAGTGTTGTTACTCAGTGATTGAGTGGTGATCAACCTGTGTTGTTGCTCGGAGCTGCTGAAAGGTTGCCAACAGGTGTTGCAATGGAAGGGAGCTTAGCAAGAGGTCTGGGCATTGAACTCTTAATACCGACTAACTTCAAGAAGTGGAAGTCGTGCATGAAGAGTTATCTTCTGAGCGAGGAGCTGTGGGAAGTCGTCGGTGGAGACAACAGACAGGAAGTCACTACTGCTTTCGGTACTGCTGAGCAGGTTAAGCTCTAGAGAAGAACAAATGCTAAGGCAGAGTTCATTCTGAAGAGAACCGTGTCTTCGGAACTGTTTGATCACATCATTGGATGTGAGTCGGCTGCTGATATTTGGACAACCATTGATGAGTTGTTCAATAGGAAGAATGTGGCGCGGCTTCAGTTCCTGGAGAATGAGTTGGCCAGGGCAACTCAGGGAGACCTTTCCATCTCCAAGTACTTCTTAAAGATGAAGAGCTTGTGTGCTGAGCTGTCGGCACTGGATCCTGATGAGCCTATCTCTGAGGCAAAGATGAAAAGGCACATTATCTGCGGCTTGCGGAAGGAGTATGTGGCCTTTGTTACATCTGTTCAAGGGTGGGCTACTCAGCCGTCGTTGCTGGAGCTGGAGAATCTGCTTGCCTTGCAGGAGAGCTTAGCAAGGCAGATGGCTGGAGTGAACCTGAATCAGAAAGGCAGCGAAGCTCTCTTCTCAGGAAAGAAGAAAGGATGGGAAGGGAAGAAGAAGAAGAAGGTGCAGGCCGCTGTTGAGAAGGAGACTTCAACTTCATATCCGTCGGAGAGGAGCAATGCACCTAAGGACTGGAAGAAGAATCTGAAGTGCTACCGGTGTCATCAGCGAGGGCACTTCAAGCGGGACTGCAAGGTCAAACTGCAGCCTGGGCATGCTGCGGGAAAGGAGGAAGCTTGCTCAAGAAGTGAAGAAGCAGAATGGGGGGAGCTTTTATGACGGCCACTTCTGTCCGGGCCCTGTCTGCTGAGGACTTCAACAGCGAGTGGATCGTGGACTCCGGGTGTGGTCATCACCTCACCGGAGACAAATTGAAGTTCACCTCCATGCAGGCTTACTCAGGTAATGAAGCTATTATCACTGCTGATAATACTGTTTATGCAGTAGAGAAAGAGGGGGTCGTGTCATTGGGTAGTGATCAGGGGCCACTCACGTTAAGGAGTGTGTATCACGTGCCGGGCATGAAGAAAAACCTCTTCTCGGTGACCAATGTGGTGGACGCTGGGTATCACGTTCTGTTTGGGCCAACAGACGTGAGGTTCCTTCGCAACGCATCAGCGGTAAAAGCTGATGTTGCTCATGTTGGGAGGAGGGTGAAGAACTTGTTTGTTCTTTCCACCAGTGCTTATGTTGATAAAATGAGGGCCAATGATAGTGCGGCTATCTGGCATGAGAGGCTGTGGCATGTTGGCATGGACAAGCTAAAGGCAATGGCGAGTAGAAGTTTGGTGAGGGGGTTGCCGAAGTTGTCCTCCTTTGGTGATGGGCATGTTTGTGCGGGCTGTCAATTTGGTAAGGCACATCGCCTTCCGTTTGATAAATCACAAACATGGAGCAAGAAACCATTGGAGTGTATTCATGGCGACCTGATGGGACCAACGGTTACTGCCAGCCTTGGCGGAAGCAGATACATGCTTGTCTTGGTTGATGATTACTCAAGGTATACTTGGGTGTACTTCTTAAAGGAGAAGTCGGAAGCCTTCCGTTTGTTCGTGGAGTTCAAGGAGTTGGTAGAAGGCCGGCTTGGCTTGCGGGTTAAGAAGCTTAGAACTGATAACAGGGGGGAGTTTGTCTCCTCCGAGTTTTCTAACTTCTGCATGAAGCACAGGATCCAACGGGAGCTTACTTGTGCTCACACTCCACAACAAAATGGGGTAGCAGAGCGGAAGATCCGTCATCTGACGGAGACCTGCAAATGCTGGCTTCATGCGAAAGATATCCCAAGGTCCTTTTGGGCGGAGGGAATGTCTTGTGCTGCTTATGTTATCAACCGGATGCCACTCAACCCTATCAACATGAAGACTCCTATTAAGCTGTTGCTGAAGGAGAAGCCGAGTGTTGGACACCTTAGGGTGTTCGGTTCAACTTGCTATGTGCATGTCCCGGATGCTTCACGGACAAAGCTGGATGCGAAGGCAAGGAAACTTGTCTTTGTTGGCTATGATGAGCGGAAGAAGGGATGGAAATGCATGGACCCTGTGACGAAGAAGTTCGTGGTGTCAAGAGACATTGTCTTTGACGAGCTGACATCATATGGAGGTGGCTCGGTGTAGCTAACCGGAAGTAGCAAGGTTGATGAAGCACCGGTGGAGGCTGCTGAAGGCTTGGAAGAGGAGCTTGTTGTTTCACCAGCAGCGTCTGTTGCTTCGAACTCCGAGGCTGAGCCTTCTGGCTCAGGAAGCAGGGGGAGCACTGCTCAATGCTTGCCCCGGGTAGGAGTGGAGCCCCAGGAAGCAACGGAAGCCGTGAGCAAGGAGCCGTGTCTTCGGAGATCGAAGAGGGTGGTTAAGCCACCGGCTCGGTACTGTGATGGGAATGCAGTGAGCTTTGTCTCCTGCTTCTTTGTAGGTCCTCTGGATGAGCGAGAGCCTGCAAACTTCAACGAGGCCACTGGAGTGAAGGAGTGGGATGATGCCACGAAGGAAGAGATTGATGCTCTGAAGAAGAATGAAACCTGGGACCTTGTGCCCAAGGTTGATGACGTTACTCCGGTTACTTGCAAGTGGGTGTATAAGTTGAAGAAGAAGGCTGATGGGAGCATTGATCGGTTCAAGGCTCGCCTGGTCGCTAGAGGATTCTCACATAAGTATGGAGAAGACTATGAGGAGACATTCAGTCCAGTTGCGAAGATGACTTCTGTAAGAGTGGTGATCGCCTTGGCTGCTAGCAAAGGATGTAGGTTGTGGCAACTCGATGTGAAGAATGCCTTTCTTTACGGAGAGATTGACAAGGACATCTTCATGGATCAGCCGCTTGGTTTTGTCTCTAAGAAGCATCTGAACTATGTCTGCAAACTCAGAAAGGCTCTCTATGGGTTGAAGCAAGCTCCTAGAGCGTGGTATGGGAAGATTGCAGAGTACTTGCAATTCTGTGGATACCTTGCTTCTAACTCGGATTCAAGCTTGTTCGTCAAGAAGAAGGGAGAGCTTCGAGTCTTGGTCCTGCTGTATGTGGATGACATGATCATCACAGGGAACTCGGAGGGGGAAGTAGCAAGGCTCAGGGCTGAGCTTGCTATATGCTTCGAGATGAAAGACTTGGGAGAGTTGCATCACTTTCTTGGTCTGGAAGTGGAGAGGAAGGAGTGCGGGGTTCTCATTAGCCAGAAAGGGTATGCTGATCGCATTGTGAAGCGGTTTGGCATGGGCGAAGGGAAGAAGTGCTCTACTCCACTGGAATCTGGGCTGAAGCTTCGACGAGATGAGGGAAGGGTTCTTCATGATCCCTTGGTGTTCAGGGCTCTTGTTGGGAGCTTGATTTACCTGACGATTACAAGGCCGGATATTGCTTATGCTGTTGGCCGAGTAAGTCGGTATATGGCTGAACCAAGGCAATCTCATCTAGTGGCGGCGAAAGGAATTCTGAAGTATGTCAAGGCTTCTTCTGACATAGGACTCCTCTATAGAAGGGACGCAGAGGTTGCGTTGCTCGGGTACACGGATGCTGACTATGGCGGTGATTCGGATGATCGAAGGTCTACTTCAGGTTATGTGTTCACTTGCGGTTCAGCTAGCATCTCGTGGTGTAGCAAGAAGCAGGACTCGGTGTCGGTTTCAACCACGGAGGCGGAGTATAAGGCTTCGGCCTTGGCTGCTCGGGAAGCCATTTGGTTGAGGAGGCTTATAGAGGATGTTCATGAAGAAGTGCAAGGGCCTACTTTACTCCGGGGTGACAATGAGAGTGCTCTCAAACTGGTTAACAATCCAGTGTGTCACGCCAGGACCAAGCATATAGAGATTGATCACCACTTCATCAGGGAGAAGGTGATGGAGGGGTCTCTGCTGGTCGGGCATGTTCGGAGTGAGGATAATCTTGCTGACATCTTCACGAAGACACTGTCGAAGGGGCCCTTTGAACGCTTGCGCAGCTTGCTGGGCTTGGTCACCACTTCCCACTTCAAGGGGGAGTGTTGAAATTTGTGAAGTGGAAGTGGGTGACAGGACAGGCCGCGCGGCCTGTGGCGGACAGCTTTGGCGGACTAGGCGGACTAGGCAGACTGGGCGGACTGAGATCTGCGGCCTGGTGGAAGGTCTAGTGAGAAGCTAGTTGTTCTTCTGGGCGGTTTGCACGGGTTGAGTCCGCGGACTATGCGGCCTGGTTTCTGCGGATAGGGTGTTTGCTGATTGGCTTTGCCAAGGAGCGACCTGAGCGGATGGAGACTGCGGACTGGTGCATTGCTCAGTGGCCGCGGGTGCAAGCTTGTGCTGAAAGGCGGGTTGGCTCTTGTCCGTGGGAAGCTTGCAGACTGATGTGTCCGCGGTATTGGCTGTTGCGGACTGGGCTTAGAGCTTGGCTGAGGCCTTGTCAAGTTCTGGTGTTACAGCAGGTCTTGCTGTGGAGACCGGTTGGCGGACTGGTGTTTGGAGTCCGGGGTTGGCTGCTGTTTGGACAGAAGTGCGAGGAGCTCGCGGACTCGTGGCGGTCTGTGCTAGGGTGTTTGGCGGACGAGAGCTTGTGTCCGTCATGCTCGTACTGGCCCTTGATGGTTTTGGACTTGGTCACACTTGGTGTCAAGTTCATGGTGTCTGCCGTATCCGCCAAGTCCGCTGTGACCGGACGGACTGTTGCTGTCTGCCTTTGGTCGTGGACTTGTGGCGGATTGAGGTGTGAGTCTTGCGGACTGCCTCGGGTTGGTGCGGACTACCATTGAAGGGGGTTGCTGTCTTGCAGTGGTTGAAGCTTTGCGGGCTGATGCCTTGTCCGCATAAGCTTGGGCGGACTGGAGTAGGTCCGCCAATGGTTGCCTTGCTCCTGGCGGTTTCCCTTGGTATCCGGCTAAGTCCATGCGGACTCGGCGGACGGTGTTTTTGCTATCGCGCGGGCTGGGGTGGTGTCGCTATCTCTTGGGCGGTGACCACACTCCTCACTTTGCCTATAAATAGGACCCCCCTGGCACATCTACAGTAACTAGAGTGAACAGTAAGTTGGGGTGTGCAAGGAGCTGCGGTCTGTGTTTGACAGTCCGTGCGGATTGTTTCAGGCTGACGGTTTGCTGTGTGTAGGTCGCGCGGATAGCTTCAAGGAGCCAGGAGTTTGGCTGTGACTTCGGTCAAGTGCTTGAAAGTGTGCGGTCTCTGCGGACTCAGCAGGAGGTCGCTCTGCGGCTTGTCAGTTCTGTTTCATCTTTGCCAGCTTCAATAACCTGTCCGCCGGCTTCAGGCGGGTAGGGGTGTTCCTCAGTTCAAGTTCAGCAGGAGGCGAATAACGGTGTGTCTGCGCGGCCTCGCGGCTTCGGCGGACTCCGTGTCTATTCGGCGGATTGCAGCATAGCTTGGGCGAGCTCAGCGGACTCGGCGACCTCGGCGACCTCGCGGTCTCGGCGGACTCGGGTGCTGTCCGCCAGACTTGTTTTTGGTGCTTCTGTTTTCAGCTGTTATACTAGCGAAATCATGTCTCGCTATGTATGCCTCGCATTGTAAAGAAGTGAATGTATAAAAGACCTACTTGTGCCTCCATTGTTTGTTGGGATTTACCTTTGTACCTCTAGTCCTTGGTTTCCGCTGGTTCAACGTGCGAACTGGGTAGTTCCGAAGATATTAATTTGGCGTTTGGGCTATCTTGCTGACCACGGTGAGAAAATTTAACATAAATACTTTGTGTTGGAAAAATTATAATGGAACCCTAAACACAGAAATAAAATAAAATTGGAAAGATTTGTCAAATTTATCTAAGGTGAGCCGTAAGCAGTGGCATTCAAGATAGGTTTTCGTCATTTAGGGATGGTCTCTCGGCGCACAGGTTGCCGGGACTTATCTTTCAGAATTATCAACAATCCTATAGCGAGAGCAGTAGAACTCTGGCCCGAACAGGCAAAGGTGGCCGTTCAAAATAATGATTTCATTGGGAAGATTTGAACCGTTTTGGATGCCGAATAATTATAGAGCATAGACCAAAACACCAACTAGCAAAAACTCAATTTATCTAAGCCATTTGTGGGAGTAACGCGCTCGCATGCACTTCGTGAATGTCTTTTTGGACCCGGTTGAACAAACAAATTGGATTTGGATTGTGCGAGCTAGGTCACACCTCATCCCAATCACTGCTTTCCAAGACGAAACAAAACACTATATGAGTTATAGTCGTGTAAGTATTATAAATGATTCAAATGAATTAAATATTGCCATTTTTACTTTAGAAGAAGTAAAGAGAGGTTGACTATGGTGCTGATTAGACTATATTATCATGAGTTAGACTTCGTTTGGTGTGGCGTTTGAGGTGAGCGTTTATGACGCAAACGCCGTCGCACAGTGGGTAAACAAATGGCCTGCGGCGATGTTTGTCGTGTTTAGCCCCGCCATGCAATGAGAAACGGAGCGAAAAGCCCGGTTTCGATCCCACGCTCCCTCCCTCCAGTTCCAATACCGCCGTTCCTCCCGCTGTTTCCTCCCACCACCGTCGAATCAAATAAAGCCTTGGTCATTGTAAATATTAAACATCATCTTTCTTCTTTTGCTTTGTCAAATGTGCAATTAAAAAAATACGAGTTTGAAACACTGAATTCAACTGGACGGGCGGCTTCTTTTGTTGGCGACATATTTTGATCTAGTCCCTGAATAAATCCGGCCGGCATGAATTTGGCTAACTTGCCCATCTTACTTGCTAATTGCCTGCCCATTTTGCATTTTTTTTGAATTTTATACTTTATAGTGAACCTTACAATGTTATGTATGTATTATTCTGTATGTCTATGTGTGCCCTTATGTGTGTACATAAAAGATAATTTTTATGTAATGATATATCTATGTACTATATGATGCAGGACAGACGTCACACCTGTTTGCCGTCCTGAAGTATGACCAGAGGGCCCATCTTGGCATCACAACAAGACTGCTTTATCAGGCCCGCGAGCCGTACATCCCAACCCGTCTCCAGTCCAACCACAGGAAACGGAAAGGGTGTTGAGGCTGGGAATAGATCCCTGACATCCTTGATAAAGAGTCCTCAGACGGAGCACGCAGCAAAAACTTTGATAATTTCAAAAGATGAAGTGGCATTTCTTAGATTTGCATAAACTCACAAAAGAGATAGTATGACTGTGGTTGTACATAATATTTTAAACACACTAGCTAATGTTTTATTGATAAAAAATGAATATGTTGAATTTTAGAATATAAAAAATGTGAGATAAAGTCAAAATTATTCATTCAACGTGACAATTGAAAAGGTGAGAAAGGAGAGCTCCACTAAATGCACCAATCAAACTCATGGACCCAATCTAAAACTAATCGCATATTTGAGAATCGATGGGTTCCCCCTGAATTTTCAAAGTCAAACCATGACGATTTCGACCGAAGTCACGAAGAGAAGACAACTTGTTCGAACGAGTCGCGCGCATCAAGCCGCACTCACCAAGAGGTCCGAAATCGCCCCAAAAAGGGAGTCAAGCCAAGCATGATGCACACTGTGCGCCCAGGCATGCGCACACGTGAAGCACACACACGGTTATGAAGCACAACTACTTCCCTGAATGCAGCGTGCCCATACCAGATACGTATCTGATACCGGTACGTACCCGATACTCGACGGATACACCTATGTGGACACACCTGGACTTAGTCAATCATTCTGCATATTGTGATTGGAGTTTATTTTTCTAGAGTAAACAAAAGTTGGTTCTATGCTAAGATGCGTTAATACGTCCAATTAAGTTGCGTATCTGTATCGAATACGTTTTTAGTATTGGTACATTTTTTGTTACAAGTACATATATTGAACGTGTTGATAGGACACAAGTTATTAATAAAACAGCTAACTTGTCTCTAAACTAATCGTAGATTGAAGATGTTGAGCTCCAATATTGAAGAAGAAAAGAAAAAAAAAGATTTTTGAATAGACTTAAGTATCTATTTTGTAACATATTAGATGTTAAATTTTGTAATATTTACGAATGTTTAATGTTTGAAAACTTCATTTTATGTTGCATTGATTTGTGGACTTATACTTCAAGTTATGATTAATGTTTGATGTATATATACTAGCACTCGAACGGGCTCCGCCCGTTCTCGATGCGTCGCTGCGGGCTTCGCCCGCAATCAAGCGGCTTCGCCCGCTTGACCCCCCGACGTGGTTCGCCCGCCCCCCGGCGGGTTTCGCCCGCCCCCCGACGGGCTTCGCCCTCCCCCGGCGGGCTTAAAAGTATTTAAAATCATTTTAATAATAAATTAATGATAAACATATTAATTATTAAAATTACAAAAAAAGAAAAAAAACTACTCCCGCATCCCGCATCCCGACCCCTCAACCCCGCCGCCGCCGGCGGCCTGCCCCGCGCCCACCGCGGGGTCGCCGCCCTCCGGCGAACCCGCCGGGGGTTGTCCGTGCGGCGAGCGGGCAGGGCCACCGACGGTCCAGGCCCATCCCATGGAACCCGCTGCATGCCAGCCGGCCTACCAGGGTCCAGACCCGGGCCACCACTGGTAGTCAGCCTTTCACATTCAAGCCTGCAGGCCATGCACCCCAACCCCCTCTCGGCCTGTTTATCAGCACGGTAGGGTTGTTGCCACTTAGGTCTCGAACCCAGACCTTGATAAGAGAGCTTTCCACCACTCCCTCATCACCAACTGAGCTGCAGCTTGATAAACAGGCCGGAGAGGGGTTGGGGTGCATGGCCTGCAGGCTTGAATGTGAAAGGCTGACTACAGTGGTGGGCCCGGGTCTGGACCCTGGTAGAGGCCGGCGGTGCCAGCGGGTTCCCATGGGATGGGCCTGGACCGTTATAAAAAGTGCACTTTTTATTGTAAGGCCCCTATCCGATCCAACATGACAGCGTCACGGCTCCGCTCTAGGCGACCCTACGGGCTGCAGCCCAAGCACCCCAACCCCTCTTCATCCACAGGCGGGTTGTTGTTGGCCACAGCCTCCCTTTGATGAGGTAAACTCGATAGTCAAGCCCGCACTACGGGGACTTCCCAGGAGGTCACCATCCCAGAACTACTCCCAGCCCGAGCACGCTTAACTATGGAGTTCTTTCAACTCTCATCACCCTCTCCGCGCCTGTTTATCAGCAGCGGTTGGTTGTTGCCACTGGGGTTCGAACCCAGGACCTTGATAAGAGAGCATTCCACCAA